>CM019073.1:27518665-27931165 GCA_009667805.1 Leptobrachium leishanense | reverse complement strand
GACCATGCCATTGCCTGCCTTCAAACCACACAGCGATGCAGTCATACTGCCGGCAGGCCGCAGTGGGCACCGGACCACCGGGAAATTGGCCAGTGAAGTGTCGGTGCCGTTACCAGTGACTGAGCAGGATATAGATTTCTTTTTTTAAATACATTTTTCAATATGGGCAAAGGGTCCATACAAAATCTGGGCCCACGAATAATGGTGTGACAAGCTTTCTCGGGCATAGCCATGACTAAGCCGCCGCGGTTCAGCTTGCGTACTTACATCAGACCGAGCGGCCTACTACTGACCTGAGGACTTAACGGATCCTGCATGCCGAGCTACGAGACATTGGGGCGTTCAAGCAGGGCAAGTCTGAGATGGGGGGGGGGGGGAGACATCTGTTGTACCTAGGCCCATACCTGGTGACATCACCTGCAGTATTGGGTCGGGACTCGGTAGAAGACGATACCATAACTTATTGAGGCTGGTTCATACCTGGACGTTTTACAGCGCATTCCTATGCGCTGTAAAACGCTCAAATACGGAAATCCCATTATTTCCTATGGGCATGGTGCCCACCTGGGCGTATTACGGCATGTAGGAACGCGCTGTAAAAGGCCCTACGCCCAAAGAAGTACAGGAGCTTCTTTGGGGTGTATTACAGTGCGTTTGCGGTCACAGACTTCAACGTGAACGTGCTGAAATGGGCGTTTGTGTGTTTTTGTCATAAAAACAAAAAAAACAAAACCAACACACGAGTATGAACGCATGTTCCGCACATGGCAACAGGCACTAAAGTCTTTCATTGGACAGCTCCGTAGTAAAAAAAACACGTGCGGATCACGCACGTTTCTAAATTGGCAAAAACACCAGATAAAAGCTCATGAAACACTTGACAAAAACGCGCATATGAGATAAGGCTAGGTTCACACCTGAGCGGAAGCACACATCATACATGATGTGTGTATCATAAACCAGAAAAGGGCATGGGTCGAGTCGGGGGGGGGGGGGTTGGGGGAGAGATGTAGGAACACAGTTCCTCACTATTTTTGCAAAGGGAACAGAGTTCCCATACTCTAACACTTGTATTCAATCATATATTTCCCTGTTAAAATCATATTTATTGTCACTTCATATAGTTTTAGCAAACATATATATGAATCGAGTGTTTATTTATGTTGCGTGAGAGATAATTGCTAATGGGGGGGGGGGGGGAAATCAGAAATCTTAGTGCCACCAATTATTTTTTAGGACTAGACCCCTGTAAAAGGGGTAATGGGATGTAGGTTGGTCTGGCCAAACAATACAATATCTGTCTATAGAGGCAAAGAAACCAAAGCCCAGAGGACCATTCCTCCGTGGTTTCCTGTCATGCTTCATGGCAGTACCTGCAACACAGAGCCACTACCTAATGGCTTGTTTCTATGACGACGATGCTTGGGGGTGGGGGTTTATTTTTATTTTTTTTTAAATTAATTGCATCTTTCCTGTAGTTTAGACATGAATAATCAGGAGCCCAATTGATAGCGTTCGAGTGCAGATATTACAGGTCTGAAAAGAAAAAAAAAAAAAAAAAAAAAGGTAGGATGTGCGTCTGGACTACAATGCCCTACACTGAAAATTCAATTAGGGATGCACCGATACCACTTTTTTAAGACCGAGTACGAGTACCGATACTTTTTAAAAGTACTCACCGATACCGAGTACCGATACTTTTAATTTAATGTCATGTGACGCTTTCCAATAGGAACAGACCTCATAAAAATTTATATGAGATTGACCGCAGCTCACATGGGTTTGCCCCCAGGTCTCATGGGTTTGCCCCCAGGTCTCATGGATTGGCCCCCAGCTCTCATGGATTGGCCCCCAGCTCTCATGGATTGGCCCCCAGCTCTCATGGATTGGCCCCCAGCTCTCATGGATTGGCCCCCAGCTCTCATGGATTGGCCCCCAGCTCTCATGGATTGGCCCCCAGCTCTCATGGATTGGCCCCCAGCTCTCATGGATTTGCCCCCAGCTCTCATGGATTTGCCCCCAGCTCTCATGGATTTGCCCCCAGCTCTCATGGATTTGCCCGCAGCTCTCATGGATTTGCCCGCAGCTCTCATGGATTTGCCCGCAGCTCTCATGGATTTGCCCGCAGCTCTCATGGATTTGCCCGCAGCTCTCATGGATTGGCCCCCAGCTCGAACGCTGGGGAAGCTGGCCGTGTGCATGTAAAGCACGCGGCCAGCGTTCCCCTCCGGCGCGCCAAATACTCACCCTTCCTGAAGTTCCGGTCTCTGGGCAGTGATGCGGTCACGTGGCCGCCGGGCGCATCTGTGACGCTGCCTCCAGCCGAGAGGCCGCGTCACAGGAGCGCCCGGCGGCCACGTGACCGCATCACTGCCCAGAGACCGGAACTTCAGGAAGGGTGAGTATTTGGTGCGCCGAAGGGGAACGCTGGCCGCGTGCTTTTCATGCACGCGGCCAGCTTCCCCAGCCCCGCGGATACCGGCAAGCCGGCCCAGCGCCGGCGGGATGTATCGGGCCGTTTGCACTAGTAACAAGTACTCGTGCAAACGGCAATATCGGCCCCGATACTAGTATCGGTATCGGTGCATCCCTAAATTCAATAAAAGAAAAGGAAGGGGAAGAAAAAAAGGGGAAAAAAAACACGAACAAAAACTATGTATGACCCACACGGAAAAGAAGATAAAAAGTCTAAAATCTAGAGGGGATTTAGAAACTAGATTAAGAAAAACATGGTCTCTCTCATCTGCAATGCTTGGAGACCAGAACGGTTTCAGATTTTGGAATATTTGCATATAAATGATGAAATAATATCTTGTGGACGGAACTGTAGTCCAAAACAAAATTTATTTATTTATTTAGGTTTCATAGACACAGCCTAAAGGTCATTTCAGATCTGTTAGACAAACTCAGGCTATGACTGTTACAAAGCCACTGCCACAGAGGCCTCCTAGGAGCGGCAGATGGACTACTGTAGGATCTGGTAGACTTAGAGTTGTGGATAGAAGGCATGTCCCACAGTCTGTGGCTCTTCTTAATTCTTTTGAGGCACTTTCAGAGTGTAGTGGTAAGACGGAAGTAGGCTCGGACACCAAAGTTGAGGAACCACCATCCCCTATGCCTAAAAAAAGGTATGCAAGACTGCAACCAAGGACAAAAAGGAAAAGGTGGGACTCGATAGAAGGAAACTGTTGCTGGGTGATTCTATCATAAGAGGTGTTGAGCTGGAGAGTAGTGGTTTGGTGAGATGTCTCCCTGGGGCTACTGCTCGTAGAGACAGGAGACATATTCTCAATATTGTCAAACAAGCAAAGCAGGAAGGGGAAGTGGACGTTCTAGTCCATCTAGGGGCAAATGACTTGGCTAGCAATGAGGTTTCTGAGTTTAAGGAAGATTTTTGTGTTCTTGGAGGTGAAATACAGCAGATTGCGTCCACTGTGTCATTCTCTGAAGTTCTGCCTGTGCATAACATTCAGGATAGGCAGATGCGCACTAGGGAATTTAATTTGTGGCTTCGGAATGGTTTCGGGAGCAAGGATTTGGCTTTGTGTCCCATGATAGCTCTAATTGGAGCAGAAAGGAACTGTAGGAGAAAAGATCATTAAGCCTTTCCTGGTAACTTAACATGTACAGCTTGGAAAAAATACGAGACAGAGGAGATATGATAGAAACATTTAAATACGTAAAGGGAATCCACAAGGTAGAGGAAGGGAGTATATTTAAAAGGAAACAAAGTAGCAAAACAAGAGGACATAGTCTTAGATTAGAGGGGCAAAGGTTTAAAAGTAACATCAGAAAGCATTATTTTACTGAGAGGGTGGTGGATACATGGAACAGTCTTCCAGTAGAAGTGGTAGAGGCCAAAACAGTAATTGAATTTAAGCAAGCATGGGATAGGCATAAGGCTATCCTAAACAAAAGATAAATCCAGGTAAAGTATCCATGTAATTGGGCAGACTAGATGGGCCGAAAGGTTCTTATCTGTCGACATTTTTCTATGTTTCTATGTATAAAAAAGATGGTTTGCATCTTACTCATAGGGGAACATATGTTCTCAGTGAGAAGTTCAAAAGGTTTCACAAAAGGAATATTTAAACTAGGAGGGGGGGGGGGCAAAACGGTAAAAAAAAATAATCTGCCCGATTGTCCCCCAAAACTAAATCTGAGGGTGCAAGCAACATGTGGGGTAAAAAATGACAAGCTCAGAGTCGTGTCTATAAATGCTCGCAGTTTAGTCAATAAAATCAATGAACTGGAGGCAATGATGGCAGCTGAAAAAGTAGATTTAGTGGCGGTTACGGAGACATGGTTCAGTGAGAAAAATAACTGGGACATAACAACACCTGGGTACTCTTTATATAGAAAAGACCGAGAAGGTAGGAAAGGAGGAGGAGTGGCCCTGTATGTGAAAAACATAAAAACGAACCAAATAAAAGTGAGCGAGGTGAACAGAGTCAGTTTGGGTTACGCTAACATTTGGCAATCATAAAGTAGCTCGTGTAGGTGTGATCTATAGACCCCCTGGACAAGTACAAGAGCTAGATAGCCAAAATGGCAATGAAGGGGGAAGTTATTATCATGGGGGACTTTAATCTTCCTGATGTGAACTGGAAAACCAAAATAGCTGGGTGCACCAAGAGTACAAATATTCTAAACTCCCTACTGGGATTATCTCTAACACAAGTAGTTGAGGAGCCGACCCGTAAAGAGGCCATATTGGATTTAATACTCACAAATGGAGGTTTGGTATCAGACGTTGTAGGTGAAAATTTGGGATCTAGTGATCACCAATCAGTGTGGTTTAATATAAGAACAGGGATGGAGCCGCACCACACAAAAACAAAAAAGTTTTAGACTTTTTTAAAACAGATTTTTCTAAAATGAGATTTTGTGTGAATGCGTCATTATCAGACTGGAGGAGTTTAAAAAGGGAGTCCAGGAGAAGTGGGATTATTTAAAAGGAGGCATTATTGAAGGCCACAGGCAATTGCATTCGGCTTGTAAGCAAAAACAAAAAAAGGGAAGAAGCCACTGTGGTACTCTGCAGAAGTGGCCAAAATAGTGAAGAACAAAAAGATAGCATTCAATAATTATAAAAAAAACTCTGGCAAACCTAGAAGATTAGGCAGAAAGAGGCAAAGCAATTTAGAAGAGCTTCCAAAGCACACGCAGAAGAGAAAATAGCTCAGTTAGTAAAAAGGGGGGACAAAACATTTTTTTAGATACATAAAGCGAGAAAAGAAAAAAAGTAAAACAAGGATTAGATTAAAAACAAAGGAAGGAATGTAGAAGAGAATAAAAGTCTCACTGACTGCCTCAATGAATATTTTTGTTCAGTCTTTGCAGAAGAAAAGGAAGGAAAGGGACCTCAGTTAGGAGGAAACACTAAAGAGACATTTACATATGAGTTTACAGAGGAGGATCTACAGCAGCTGTCTAAAGTAAAGACAAATAAGTCAATGGGGCCTGATGGGATCCACCCTAAGTTATTAAAAGAGCTCAGTGGTGTAATAGCAAAACCGTTAATGGGAGTCGTCCCAGAAGACTGGAAATTAGCAAATGTTGTGCCCATTTACAAGAAGGGTAGTAGGGAGGAATCGGGGAACTATAGGCCAGTTAGTCTTACGTCAGTAGTGGGGAAATTAATGGAAACCATGTTAAAGGAAAGGATTGTTGAACATCTAAAAACACATAGATTACAGGATCAGAAACAACATGGGTTTACCTCAGGGAGATCATGCCAAACTAATCTTACTGATTTTTTTGATTGGTGCAGTAGACATTGCTTATTTAGATTTCAGTAAGGCTTTTGATACTGTTCCGCATAGAAGGCTTATCAATAAATTGCAATCTTTGAGCTTGGAATCCAATATTGTTGAATGGATTAGGCAGTGGCTGAGTGACAGGCAACAGAGGGTTGTGGTAAATGAAGTTTAATAGGCGCAAGGTCTTGTTACCAGTGGGGTACCTCAGGGGTCAGTACTTGGACCCATTCTCTTTATAGTATCCATGTAATTGGGCAGACTAGATGGGCCGAAATAAAATGGTCGGCAGATAAGAACCTATGTTTCTATACGATACATCCAGTCATTTTGTTCCCCATCACATGACGTCCGGTGGGGGAATTTTCCACGTTGTCACGTCTGAAAAGTTTGGATTTCAGAATTCATGCTAAGGCTTACTGAATTAGTAACAGAACATTCATTGTTTTAAATAAATAAGTCAATTTAAAATTAACAAGTTTTTTCTTTCCTTAAACAAAAGCAATTGGCAGAGAAGGTGTTAAATATTAGAGTGTAAATAAAGGGTAGGTCTCCACCGGCTCCCATAATTTTACATCTGGCTGTAACGTCTCTGAATTGTACACTGAAAATCACGAGGTCCATCCGCCGTGTAACACTGAATAAAGCTCTGCGCAAAGCGAAGCAGATACTGAGTCAACCCAGTACCCGCACGGGGGGGGGGGTATTTTTTCTTAGTAAATTATCTTTTTACAGTAAAATACTTGGCATTCTTTTCACGTGTTACAATATGATTCACTACTGATACCAGTTTGACATAAGTTTGTGCCAAATTGAGCGCAACAGATGCCTGGAATGAGTGCACGGGGGGGGGGTGAGGTGCTTCCCATCCTATAAAGGATCCACAAATGAAACAAACAAAAGGGGGGGACCCATGAAGAAAGTAGGGGACCCATAAAGTAGAGCTTGAGTCTATATAAAATGGTTAAAGGGAGAGCGGTGTGGAGACCCATGAGCAAAAAAAAAACAAAAGAAAAAAAAAAAATATCATCCGATTAGTGCCGAACTGAAGCAGATATCCACAGTGACATTTAGCCTGGCGTCGGACGAGTGCAGTGTGTGCGTCCATACTGACGTGCCTTCTGGCGTCCCTTGCAGCATTGAGGAGCTGTGACGGGGCCAGCCACACGCTGTTGTGTGTGCACAATTTGCGAGCGCAACAGCGGCCGTGCAGCAGCCCTCTCCAGCAAAGGCTGTGCTAGGACGCACGTTGACGGAGCTGCAAATCGCAATCCTTGTAGCGCTGAGCGCACTAACTGCACTCAGCGAGGTGGCCGGACGGGCGTCGAAGGAACATCTACTCCTTCTGCTCTTCAATGACGCTCCTCTGACCCCGGCCTAAGACTCAGGTTCTGACAAGGTATCACAAAAGCTGGTCCAGCAGGATGCCCAAGTTAAAAAGAAGATTTATAAAAGGTTTTGCATGAAGCGCAACACCCCACCCCCTTCTCCCATGTGGAGATTTGAGGGATAAGAGACAAATTGCGGAATTAAATAACACTTGACATTATTTTGCAAAATATTCTAAGACAGGGCTTGACAGACTGTCCATAGATTTGCACAGGACAAGCCTGAAATCCTGTTCGCCATGGGTGAAATTCCAGGAGCCGGCCGCTACCTGGACCCAGGATCTGTCAAACCATAACCCAAGGCTCCCTGTATTGGAGAGGTCCCTGCGGCGAAACAGTGCCGTCGGCATGAGCATCGCTTTAAACGTTTCCTCGCTATAGGATGCCACCAGGTCATTTCTGCATGACACACAATCAAGCGCGCAAAATGCTAGATAAAGTGCGAACAATAAATGGAGAAACACAAGGGGACCTATCCAAAACGTACAGATGATCATGCAATATAGTCTGCGATCAAGATGAGAAGGGAACATGAACCAAATATGATTACACTCCTATAAAGTGTTACAGTGTAGAATACATAACGCTTAAAAATAAAGTGCATATATAGAAAATGCCTGTAGAAGCATACAAAAGCGACCGTGGAATACAGTCTATTATAGCCAAATAAATACGTGCAAATTCCAATACAACACTCCTTAAAATCCGTGACAGCCACAAGCTAATGGTGCTTATGTACAGATTGTATAGTGATCACATCCAAAAGCGCAGAAATCATGTATAATATATAACCCTAAAGAATAGGAAACAGCCATGTCTGGGAAATATACATAAAAGCAGGGCAGTGTAAAAATATATAGGTTCAAGAAGCAAATAAAAACGGACAATATTATAAAAGGAGGGAGACCAGCAATCTATGCACACAAAAAAAAAAAAGTTTAAAGCATACCTGTTCATCAACAATAACATTGTGTTTCTAGAATTTTGACAACTGACAAACATATCTTCTAGAGTATTTACAAACATTCTGTGCGTGCCGTCACATAATCACGTAAACTGTTCTTGCAGAAGGACTCTCCTCCATCTGACATAACTGTGTCCAATTTCAATGGAACGAGGCTTTAAAAGCGTTCGGATACTTTAAGCGCTTACATTAAAAGGAACCTGGGATTCCTGCTCTAAATACATGTTAGTATGATTTTTTTTTTTTTTTTTTTAAAATACACCGTTCGTGCCTGACGCATCAGAGGCTCATTTGACAGGGAATCGCTCCATATGGAAGTTACTGGGTTTTTTTTGCTGACACAGTGAGAAAATTTAGGTAGTTCCCTATGAAGGTTTTGCTGTCACTCATGGCGCCACGTCTGGGGTGAGTGACAGCAGCGAGTGGTACAGCAGCCTTCCAGGATACCCCACCACTCACTGCAAGTACCTGATTGATGTGGACGTGTCAATGTTAACGCTGAGGGCTAATCGTGAGGTTTCGGGTGATGGCATTCAAAGTGTGCAACCCACAATCCCAGCCCTGGAAGTAGCCAATTTGTGCCCAGTGACATCCCATCAATGGATGAGCCGTCATACTGATCTTCAAGATCAATGCAATGTCAAACCCCTGATGACATAGTGCAGGAGAGTGAACCTGGCTCACCTTTAACCCTTTCACTGCTGAGGACGTGTGGGAAATGTCCTCATTGACTCCTAAGGAAAGCTAGGGGTGGAGATCAGGGTTCTTTTTGAACCCAGATAACTCCGACTGTTTTCAGCTAACAGGGCCATGTTTGATATCATTAGAAAGGCCAGAACATGGCCTTTCCAATGATACCAAACATGACCATGTTTAAAGTAAAGGAAAAAAAAATGACAATACAGAAAAGAAAAAGTCGTTTTTTTTAAGACGTGAAATGGCTCAGCAGTGAAGGGGTTAAAGACCTGCGGGTGCTGTAAAGCATTATGAACCATGTACTTAAAAAGCACAAAAATATACAATTCCTATATCTGCAGGGTCCCCCCCCCCCGCTTTCTAGAAAAATCCAACATGTGATTCAGAGAATGATGATTTTCCCATACCGTGGTTCATCAGGTAAACCTTTAAATAATCCAACAGTAAGAAATAATATTTGCAATTCTAAAAGCTGCATAAATGTATGTTCAAAAGGGAAAAGAAATATATAAAAAAGACAAAGCGGCAAGAGGTGCTCAGCAGTTGGCAAGTGACGGCAACTCTGTGCCTCGGGCTGGCGAGTGGATGCCAATTTACGCTGCTCTAATGTACAGATCAGCACGGGGCATGCGGCACTTTGCTGCGGCTAATGTCAGACGTACGCAGTCTGAGCACACTCTGCGTGCGTGCATAATGGACGTACGTGCTGACGGAGGATACTGTGGACGCCACACGGTCCGTTTTTTTTTTATGGATATAAAAAGGAAAAAAGGGAAATATGGGAATCAAAATTAAATGACAGGTACAGTCAGCCAGAGCAAAAAAAAACAAACAACTTCTGAGCGTCAACGTGATGGACGTTGCAAATGCGCTGCGCCTGATGTCACGTCATCACGCACACAGGCCGCTACGCAGACGCGGCGCACTCTGGGCGTCAGTCGTAGCGATTTTATGTCTAGGCCTAAATGGCATCCGTTGCCACCTGCGTGGTGCGTACGTACTTCGTGCGTTGGTCTCTATTGATCACAAATCAATGCTACGATGGACGTTAAACTGTGCGGCGACACGGACGTGATGACTGCGTTCATCTGACCCTAGCATGAAAAAGGAGCCAAAAAAAATCCACACATAAAATATTAAAACTTCAAATAGGGGAAAAAAAAAAAAAAAAGAAAAAAAAATCCCATGGAAAGAATTTGCCACATGGCACAAGACTAAGGCTAGAGTCAGACGAATGCAGACTGAGCGCACTCTGCGTGCGTGCATAACGGACGGACAGACAGACGTACTGACGGAAGATACTGTAGACAGCACACGATCAGTTTTTGTTGACAGACGTAGAAAGAAAAAAAGGTAACTACGAGAAATAAAAATTTGAAAAGGATATGAAAAGGCATTTTGTGCGTTAAGGTGCTGGACGTCGCAAATGTGCTGCGTCTGACATCTCATAACTCACACAGAACGCTATGCGGACGTGGTGCACTCTGCGCGTCTGTGGTAGCGGTTTAACGTTCTTGCGTCCGTTTGCCACGTGCGTTGTGCGTGCGCAGTTTGGTGCGCACGTACTTCGTGTATGGGTCTCTATTGATCATGATTCTATGCTACGACGGACGTTAAACGGTGCAGCAACACGGACATGATCACTGCGTTCGTCTGACGCAGGCCTAAGCCTTAAATGGAGGAGACTCTCCTACAGCGAGATCACGTCACAATACAGCATCTCACAATGACTACAGGGACGACAAAGCATATTTTTTGGCGCGCCCTGGACACAGGCTGGTGCAGCAGCCGGGGAGTTAGCATTTGGACAGCAGTTTCGGTAGCAGGTAAAAGTCACGCTGCCAGCGTTAGGCCTCAGGCGCCAGTAACACAGCAGCATTTGGCAAACGTCTTAATGAATTAAAATGCTGAGAGCCTGGTGATACCCAGCTTTATGATGGAGTCAAAGCATCAGTTTAAGACATTAAAGCCCTTTCCATTTCCTACAGTAATTTAAAAGTGCCGGTACATGGTGTTCATGTGATTAGAAGATAAACCGTATCTGAACTAACTCCAATTACATTTATAAAAGCGCCAGCACATTCATTCTGCAGCTCTGAACGATGGATAGGACAAACGGCAGGCCTGACGGGGTTAGTGGCTTAACGCCTGATATCTGGGAGTTGCTAATCAGGCACTTCCCAAACATGTCCCATTGGAGCCAGGATTTAAAAAGGATTCTCTATTAAAAACAGACCTCTTTTTTGCCATCAAATAATTGGGCAGATGCCACGATCCAACAGCCACCTCTCGAAGAACACTCACTATCGCCGACGGTCTCTGTGTGCTGAGGTCACTAGTGAGTGACCGACAGCCAGGAAATTCAAAATCCCGGTGGAGGAAACTCCTCTACTTCATCCAAACTGGGAATTAGAGGGGGCACTCCTCACATCCTGACCAATATAAAACCGGAACGCGTTCAGGGGAGTAGAACGGCCCTTTAAGGATCACCTTGGGGAAATGCAGACTGAATCCTGCAATCAATGAGCAGCAAATCATATCACCTGTGCTGCAGAGATCTGCAAACCTGGCTTGTTAGGGGGTCCCTGCGGATCTTCACGGGTATCCTCTCCTGTAGGAGACATGCACGAACCTTGCACCAGCTTGTGCAAATGGGATCTCGAGGGGGACAGCGTAAGGACACTGGAACGTATTTGTTAGCAATGTTCGCTCTGTGCCATGGGACCAGAGGCAAGTAAGGATCATTTGCAGAATGTGATTTTTGTATTAAAGTGTACCTGTCATGGGGGGAAAATAACTCCCCCACCCCCCCAATTTGACAGAGCATGCCTCGGTTCATGTAGGGCTGTGTTTTTCACTGGCCTATATAAAAACGGGGCACAAAAGAACAATATTCAGTTTTTAAGGCACCCTGGTCCCCCACTTGGCTGCGGCATGCCACAGGAAGATGGCTGTGAGCAGCGAGCTGTCCTACATGATCAACTGCGTCTTGTTCTATGTGTTGCACTGTCTGCTGTCATTTGTGTAGCACAACTCTGCTGGCAGCACTCCCTCCCCTGAAACATGGCAACGGGGACAAAAAAAAATCTGAATATCTGTTTCTTGCATTTTATATAGGTCAGTTGAGATAAGAAAAAAAAAACCGTCCTATATAAAAGGGAAGCTTGCCCCATCGCCCATGACAGGTGCACCAATTTAAACTTTCATATCAAGCGGTAGTGCACTGTCACCTGCCAGAACGGACAACCCTCAACAGGGTTTGCGACTTTAAAGGCTCCTCTGCTCTGCCATTTGGAGTTAAAAGTGGGGCTGGTATGCTAAATGTCTCACCTCATTAATGCCATCAGCTCAGCTGCAAGAGAGCCCTGGAGAGGCCAAAAAGGTACACAAAAAAAACTGTCCCAGGGACCAATATACATGAACGTAAACCATACACAGGGCAACCGCTATTTGAAAGCAGCCCTGCCACATGCATTTTTTTTATTACATATGAATTAAAAAGAAACCAACGTTTCGGCTCGAAAGAGCCTTTATCAAAAGGTAACATTGCAAGTACATCTTTCAACCATAAATAGCACTCTCCTATCCTGTCCCAACATATCGAAACATCTATTTTAAAGCATATTTAATAAAAGTACATTTTTTTTTTTTAAGAGATCTCGAGTGGGTCCACCAGGAGATGTATACAGTTTCCTCAAACTGAGGGCACTCACGGGTCTTTACAATAAATATTGGACTTTTTACGCGTATACAATGTTTCGGCTCGTTTGAGCCGTTATCAAGACGTCTTGATGAGCCGAAACATTGATGCATTTACAATAAACACCCCTCCGTTTGATGAAACTGTATCTACTGTTGAAGTTGCACCGGGGCTGAATTGCTTAATGGAGATTTGAGGAGCAGAGTGACTGCTTTTGGAGGAGATCTACCAGAGCTAACACTCTAGGGTCTTAATAAAATAGTAAACTTTTATTGATGCATATTAATAAAAGGTCAAGGTTTCAGCTTAGGCTAGGGTCAGATGAACGCATTTTTATGTTGTCTGTGAAAAAGTGCGTTCGAACGAATGGACGCATTTTTTCCCGGAATACGTGATAGTGGTCATACTATGCGCATTTTCGTCCGTGATTTTGTACGGATCATCAATAAAACTCTTTTTGTGTCTGGACGTTATGTTGGCCGGACATTAGCAGTGTCTGATGTCTCCAATTCACACACACACGCCGCTAGCGGACGCAGCGCACTCTGTACGTCAGTACCTGCGGTTTCACGTTCTCGAAAAAATGCGTTCATTTTCCACTTGCGTTGCGCAGCCGGACTTTTGTGCGACCGTACTTCGTATATTGGCCGTCATTGCCCGGCATCTGCTGCTAGCACGGCCGTGATTAAGTGCGGCTGCACGCGCGTTCGCACTGCCTCAGTCTGACCCTAGCCTTACAGCAGGACATCAACATGTCCTGATAAAAGCTCTCACTGGGAGCTGTGAAGCTGGGCCCTATTCTCCGGTTGATAGAAAAAAAAAAAAGGATATGGCAAGTAAAAAAAATCTGCACCTGTAGATTTTCTCCCGTTTTGCGTGACAAATTAGCGCCTAGCCTTGGAACGAAGCTCCGCGTAAGCTGATATTTGCAACTGCGCTGTGCACCACCACGAGTGTCAGCTCCTGGAGCCCAAGTGCAAACTCACCTCAGCACCACGGAGGGAGACTAGGAACTATTTGTTCCAAGTCTCATTCTTATTACAGTAAGATGAAGCAGCGGATAGCACTGTGTAATGAGAGGCGATTATGGGGGGGGGGGGTGTAGGTCACTGTATTGATAGATTTTGACAAAGCATAAACCACTTAACACCAGCTTTAAAGGGATACTCTAGGCAACATGACCACCTAAGCTATTTTAGGTGGTCATGATGCCCGGAGTATGCTGCCCTGTCTCCCCTCGGCAGTTCAGCAGAAAAAGCTGAAAACAGCGGAGAGCGGCGGAGGAGTTTACTCCGCCCTCCCAGCTGTCAGTCAGCAGAGCGGGAATCATATTTCCCGCTTCTGCCGAGTAAGAGACGTCATCGCGCTTTCAGCGCGATGACGTCTCCAGCTCGCCGCAGTAGCTGGCGGCAGCGGCTGAGGGTTAGTGTTGCGCGCATCCTCTTGCGCGTAAAACACTAATCCTCAGAGGGAGTCCGGAGGAAGCCTGCCGATTGGCTGGCTTATGTGAGAGACGCGCATGCACGCTTCTCACGTAAAGCAGAAGGCAAGAAGGACGGGAGCGGAAGAGGAGGGAGGTGAGTATATAAAAAGGCGCCGCTGGAAACAAGTGGATTTTAGGGTAAGTATTACAGCTACATAAAAAAAAATTACTTTTTATTAAGGGAATAGGGATAGATTAGGATAAAAAAACAGGGGGGTGTAATTTTTGAGTGGAGTGTTCCTTTAAGGAGGCGTTATTCCTGTGAGAAATACCATCTCACGAATGGAGGCGTAAGCACCTTGGAATAGCCTGTACTTACATTCAGGAGGTGCAAAATAAACATCTCCTGTACATGGTATAGCAGACGTTTATTTGCAGTTGGGAAGTGATGCACTCGAGGCACAGGCACCGAGAGCGCAACAGCGATTCCAGGTGATACCATAACTTCGAGGTTATATGTAACATCTGGGAGTTGTTGTCCCATCACCGACCTTGGAATAAAGCCGATGACTTTCATTAATGTGCATCAATAAAGTTTGATATTTTATTAAGACCCCGGAACAGGCCTGTCAAACCCCCCCCCCCCGATGTTTCTGAACAACTCCCATGAATCCCAGGCATCTGTTGCATTGAAGGCATTCAGGGAACTGTAGGCATCAACACCTGGGAATCTGAGTTTGACCGCCATGATCTAGAGTGCTAGCTCTTGTTCCAGCTTCATTTTTCGTTGAGCCGAGCACCGGGCACTGCAAACACAGGTCTGTGACTGCATCTGTATATATTGTCTATGAATCTACAAGTAAATATATTTCTCAGGAGATGAAGACGTGTCAAAAATGTAGCAGCCATGGAACGCTATTTATATTTCTACATCAGTAATATTGTATAAACAAATTCAGAAATATAGTTTGTCAAGCCTTAAAATGCACACATAATATATATATATATATATATATATACACACACACACACACACACACACACACACACAGGGTTATTCAGAGAGGTGAAAACCAGGAGAATGACTGGAGAAGTAAAAATTCTAGGTCAAAATAGAAAAAAAAAAAAAAAAAAAAAAAAAAAAAAAAAATTCTCCCATTTATCTCACTTTCCAAATCAGCTATTTGATCTAGAATTGGATTGTTCTATTCTCCTGGTTTTCACCTCTCTCTGAAGAGATTATAGATTACATATACACACACACCTACAGGGTTATTCAGAGAAAGGTGAAAACCAGGAGACCTGGCAGGAGAATAGAACAATCTAGACCAAATAGCCGATTTAGAAAGTGAGATAAATGGGAGAATTTTTCTGGTTTGGCTATTTTGAAATAGAATTTACACGTCTCCAGTCATTCTCCTGGTTTTCACCTCTCTCTGATTAACCCTGATAATGGGTATAAATAAACGTACACATGGCTCTGTGCCCACAGCAGGATATCTGCCATTACAATACAATGTGTGTATAAACCGGCATTCTGGCAGTTGCTGCAGCCGGGCTGAGTGGGGGCTAAGCGGTCACCCTACACGTACACAGCTCCTGTCAGAGTGACAGCACAGGGCAATGCTGCCATCATGGCACTGGCTCATCTGGAGGAGAGCTGTCACTGAGCTGTGTGCGGGGGACACGCTTATACACAGAGCTGCTGCCTCCATACAGGGCACTGGAGCACACGCTGTGTGTGTGGAGCCCTGGCACGGCGCAATACGGAGGTGGCAGGGCGGTAATACAGGGCCTGCTTGCCGAGACGACAAGGCCCGGGAGGGAAGCGGTTCCAGCCTGGCCTTCTACGACACACCAGAAACCAACCCAGAGCAGGGCCCCCAGCGCTGTGCAAGCCGAGCCCAGGGCCCCGCGTCCCCTGATCACTACCGCCCCCCTCAGCTGCCTGCCAGGCTTCTCCTCACACCCGGCCCGAGACAGCCCCCCCCCCTCCTCCATTCCTCCCTCCCTATTCCGTCTCTACCGCCAGACCCAGGGAGCCCCCCCGGCAGCTTCGCGTACCGAGTTCCGGCCCGGGAGTTCTCTTCACAGCACCTTCGAACGGCTCCCGACCCGCTCTGCGGCTCGCGTGCGGTCCCGACGTGTCGGCCAGGAGAGGAACAAATGCAGAGGGTGCCGAGAAACTACAAAGACCGGCATGCCTCGCGGGGAGGAGGGGGGGGGACGACGACAAAACCAGAGACGACAGGCATTCAAACTAACGAAACTTTATTCGTAAGGCGCCGTCCGAGCACAGTGCGCGCTCTCTCTGCAGTCGCTGCGCGTGCCATGGCCCCGCCCCTTCTCTCTCCCTCCCTCCCCTCTGTCTCAGGGAGATTTTTGGTGCAGAGGTGCAGCAGCAGCTAAATGCTGTGAGGAGGAGGCGGGGGAGGGGCGCAGGGGGCTCGGTGGTGGATCTTTATTAAGGGTCACATTCTCCACGCACATGGAATTAGCCCGAATTACCTCAAATCACCTTTTTTTTTTTTTATGCTGCAGCAATAGTATTAAAGTGCTTAAATATGTAAACACCCCAAAAAAACTGTGCTTTTCTATTTTTACGTTAATCCACCCCAAACTATTCCCTGGCAGCCCATATTTAACCCCTCAGGAATGCACATATATTTCCTTTCCAGCCCCACCATCCTAAGGTTATGGGGATGGTTGATCAGTGGGTGCTACCTAACAGACCCTCCATCTCTTAGAAATTGACCCCCTGTCTGTGGATGGGAGGGGGACATGCACCCTAATATTTTGCTACACGCATAGTCCCATCGCCATAATTAACCTCTCACCAAAAAAAGCAATTTGCCTGTAATAAGACGCTGCAGCGAACTGACACGGGAAATAATGTGTTAAGGTTTTAGGCTAAGGTCAGACGAAAGCATTTTTAACGTGCGTTTAACCGCACGAAATCACGGCCGTGCTAGCAGCAAATGACGTCCAATGCCGGGGAACACACGAAGTACGGCCGCACGAAAGTTCGTCCGCGCAACGCAAGTGGCAAACGAACGCATTTTTTTTAGAACGTCAAACCGCTAGTACTGACGTACAGAGTGCGCTGCGTCCGCATAGCGGCGTGTGTGCGTGATTGGGAGACGTCAGACGCTGCTAATGTCCGGCTAACATAACGTCCAGACACAAAAAGTGTTTTATTGATGATCCGTACAAAATCACGGACGAAAAGGCGCATCGACCCTAGCCTTATTGCTAAGGTTTGTCAGAGTCACTTTTTTATATATATGTATGTTACAGGTAAAGTCAGAAATTGGGTAAGGCTAGGGTCAGACGAACGCATTTTTCACGTCCGTGAAAAAGTGCGTTCGAACGAATGGAGGTATTTTTTTCACGGAATACGCGATAGTGGTCATGCGATACGCATTTTCGTCCGTGATTTTGTACGGATCATCAATAAAACCCTTTTTGCGTCTGGACGTGATGTTGGCCGGACATTAGCAGTGTCTGACGTCTCCTAATCACGCACACACGCCGCTAGCGGACGCAGCGCACTCTGTACGTCAGTACTAGCGGTTTCACGTTCTCGAGAAAATGCATTTGTTTGCCGCTTGCGTTGCCCGGCCGACCTTTCGTGCGGCCGTACATCATATATTGCCCGTCATTTGCTGCTACTACGGCCTTGATAAAGTGCGGCTGCACGCGCGTTTGCAATGTGTTCATCTGACCTCAGTCTAAGGCTAGGGTCAGACGAACGCATTTTTCACATTGTCCGTGAAAAAGTGCGTTCAAACGAATGGACGTATTTTTTCACGGAATACGCGATACCGGTCATACGATGCGCATTTTCGTCCGTGATTTTGTACGGATCATCAATAAAACCCTTTTGCGTCTGGACGTTATGTTGGGCGGACATTAGCAGCGTCTGACGTCTCCCAATCATGCAAACACGCCGCTATGTGGCCGCAGCGCACTCTGTACGTCAGTAGTAGCGGTTTGACGTTCTCGAAAAAATGCGTTCGTTTGCCACTTGCGTTGCACGGACGAATTTTCGTGCGGCCGTTCGTCGTATGTTCCCCGGCATTGGACGTCATTTGCTGCTAGCACGGCCGTGATTTCGTGCGGCTAAGGCTAGGGTCAGACGAACGCATTTTTACGTTGTCTGTGAAAAAGTGCGTTCGAACGAATAGACGCATTTTTTCACGGAATACGCGATAGCGGTCATACGATGCGCATTTTCATCCGTGATTTTGTACGGATCATCAATAAAACACTTTTTGTGTCTGGACGTTATGTTGGCCGGACATTAGCAGTGTCTGACGTCTCCCAATCACGCACACACGCCGCTAGCGGACGCAGCGCACTCTGTACGTCAGTACTAGTGGTTTCACGTTCTCGAAAAAATGTGTTTGTTTGCCGCTTGCGTTGCGCAGCCGCACGTTTGTGCGACCGTACTTCGTATATTGGCCGTCATTGCCCGGCATCTGCTGCTAGCACGGCCGTGATTAAATGCGGCTGCACGCGCGTTCGCACTGCCTCAGTCTGACCCTAGCCTAAATGCACGTGAAAAATGCGTTCGTCTGACCCTAGCCTAAGGCTAGGGTCAGACGAGCGTGATTTCTACGGGCTGTACGTCCGTGCAGTACGGACATCGTCAGTACGGATGACGCAGTAGTGGTCACACAGTCCGTTTTTTCACTGAAGTTATTTTTTGACGGATGTAGGAGGGAAAAATAAATTACAATGAAAAAACATTCTGTCCGTCAAAAATGCTGGACGTATAAATGCAGTCCGTCTGACCTCGTTTCATCACTCACACACAAAGCTATGCGGAGGTTGTGGACGTGGCGCACTCCGCACGTCCGTTCTAGCAGTATTACGTTCTTGCCTAACCTGCGTCCGTTTGCAGCGTCCGTCAGCCCCCGCACTTCTGTGCGGACGTACTTCGTGTGTGGGGCTCCATTTAACACAATTGTATGCTATCACGGACGTACTTATGTGCGCGCAACACGGACGTTAACACTGCGCTCATCTGACCCCAGCCTTAAAGCTCACTTTTCCCAATATCACTAGATAAAGCTGCAAAAAATTATTTTTTTGTTCCGTAGGCCAGGGTCAGATGAGCACACTATGTGCGCCCGTACTGACGTGCCTCCCGGCGTCCGTCGCAGCGTTGTGACGCTTCGACGAGGCCGGCCACGCTGTAGCGCGTGCACGAATTGCACGAGCTACAGCAGGTGTGCTGAGGACTTTCTGAAATCCTCCCTGTCGAAGCACTAAGGCTTGGGTCAGACTAACGCATTTTTCGCGCTGTCCGTGAAAAAGTGCGTTCGAACGAATGGACGCATTTTTTTCATGGAATACGCGACAGCGGTCATACGATGCACATTTTCGTCCGTGATTTTGTACGGATCATCAATAAAACACTTTTTGCGTCTGGACGTTATGTTGGCCGGACATCAGCAGCGTCTGACGTCTCCTAATCACGCACACACGCCGCTAGTGGATGCAGCGCACTCTACGTCAGTACTAGCGGTATCACGTTCTCGAAAAAATGCGTTCGTTTGCCACTTGCGTTGTGCTGCCGCACTTTTGTGCGGCCGTTCTTCGTATGCTGCCCGGCATTGGACGTCATTTGCTGCTAGCACGGCTGTGATTTAGGCTGGGGTCAGACCAGCGCACTTTTAACGTGCGTTCTGGCGCACTTAATTACGGCTGCAGTAGCAGCAAATGAAGGGGAATGACAGCCAATATACGAAGTACGGCCGCACAAAAGTCCGGCCGTGCAACGCAAGTGGAATTTGAACGCATTTTCTTGAACGCAGAACCGCTAGTACTGACGTACAGAGTGCGCTATAGCGACGAGTGTGCGTGATTAGGAGATGTCAGACGCTGCTAATGTCCAGCCAACATAACGTCCAGACGCAAAAACGTTTTTTACTGACGATCCGTAATAAATCACACACGAAAATGCGCGTCGTCTGACCGTTTTTGCGCATTCCGTGAAAAAATACGTCAATGCGTTCGGACGCACTTTTCGACGTTCGCGGGGAAAAATGCTTTTGTTTGACCCTAGCCTTAGTGCTGCTAAACGCACGTTAATACTGCGTTCGTCTGACCCTAGCCTTAGATGCGCGTTCGACGGGGCTGCAAAGTGCGATCCTCCATAGGAGGATCGAGCCTTGCAGTGCTGAGCGCACTAACTGCGCTCAGCGAGGTGGCCAGACGGGTGTCAGAGTAAAAGGAACGTCCACTCTCACGGACGTTCCTTCCACTCTGCAAAACGCTCGTCTGACCCCGGCCTTACCGGGGTAATCTGCATACTACCCAACGTCCCGTGGGTATAGATGGGTTTTTGGGGTTAGGGTTTGACGTGGATTTGGGTAATCCTACGGTTGGGGTTCAGCTATAAGCCACTCAAAACTCTCATGAAACATTACCCAGCAGCGTTTGGGTAGATCGCTGTTTACCAAGGTAAACCCTGATTTATTTGTTTATGTCATGTCGGGCTTTACCCAGGTAATCCTAGGTTTGATCCTACCCATAGAAACATAGAAACATAGAAAATGTCGGCAGATAAGAACCTTTCGGCCCATCTAGTCTGCCCAATTACATGGATACTTTACCTGGATTTATCTTTTGTTTAGGATAGCCTTCTGCCTATCCCATGCCTGCTTAAATTCAATCACTGTTTTGGCCTCTACCACTTCTACTGGAAGACTGTTCCATGTATCCATATCATATATATTATTCAAACTATCTTGAATTACAAAAGCCCAAGAGGTCCATGCACGGCACTGAGCGCTGGAGTGCCACCGACAATGTCAAATCTGGCTGTTACAGCAGAACTGAGCTTACACAAAATATTTTGAAATATTCGCTAGAGAGGAATTTGGTTAAATTTAGATAAATTTGTATTTACAGGCCTATTCAGAGAAAGGTGAAAACCAGGAGAATGACTGGAGAAGTGAAAATTCTAGGTCAAAAGAGCCAAACCAGAAAAATTCTCCCATTTATCTCACTTTCTAAAGTGCTTTCAGCTATTTGGTCGCGATTGTTCTCTTCTCCTATCAATTATCCTGGTTTTCACCTTTCTCTGAATAAACCTGTTAGACTCATTAGCAAGTCAAATCCCTTGACCCTCAGTGTATCAAATCCTACTAGTAATAACTTTAACCCAGGGATGTCGAACTTTGCCCCCTCACATGTCTATTGCCTACAATTCCCATAGTTCTTTGAAAGCAATAAATGGCCAAAGAATCATGGGAGGTGAAATTCAGAAACATCAGGGAGGGAGCAGAGTTTGAGATCCCTGCTTTAACCCTTTTGAGTCCAAAATCTTGAAACCCTCCTAATCAAAGGCCCCCTGAATTTAATCACTTGGGTGCACTGCTGTACATCATCTGGTACAATAGTTTTGCGTTCTTTTTTGTTATTATAACTGAATTTGTTCTTTTTTATTAATAAATGTTGCAATTTAGGTATTTTCTACCATTCTAACTGCATGTCCTGGCTGTGACTCTGCAAATTCAGAGTATAGATCATTGTTTAAGGATACTGCCTGCATGCCAGGACATCCACTGCATTGAGCTCATATTCACACATCATCAACCTGATTATCACAGGAGCCCTGGGGATAGGGTTGCCAGATCAGCCAGGTTTTCCTGGACACACACAATTTATTCATGCTGATGGGCTGTGCATGAAAAATGCAACCCTGCACTGTGTAGACTTTCAGGGTTATTCAGAAGAAAGGTGAAAACCAGGAGAATGACTGGAGAAGTGAAAATTCTAGGTCAAAATAGCCAAACCAGAAAAATTCTCCCATTTATCTCAGTTTCCAAATCGGCTATTTGGTCGCGATTTTTCTCTTCTGCCAATTCTCCTGGTTTTCAGCTTTCTCTGAATAACATATAGGGTTATTCAGAGAGAGGTGAAAACCAGGAGAACTGGCAGGAGAATAGAACAATCTAGACCAAATAGCCGATTTGGAAAGAGAGATGAATGGGAGAATTTTTCTGGTTTGGCTATTTTGACCTAGAATTTTCACTTCTCCGGTCATTCTCCTGGTTTTCACCTCTCTCTGAATAACCCTGCCAGTTTGTCTCCATCCTATGTTTGTTTATTTGTATCATGTTTTTTCTTTTAGCATTTTCTGGAGACCGTAATTTGCCTCTCTTGCTTTCTTCCCTCCCTGCTCGCCCCTATAGTGGTTTGTATGTTTTTGCAGATTTATTTTATGGGAGTCGAACGTTACAAAAACTTTAACTGCGCTTCTGCTTTTGCTGAGGGTCTATTACTAAGAAATGCAATGTCACAATTAAATGCAGGTTATCCTTTAAGAAACTACAGGACAATGTGGGCTAAAATCTGTATAGTCAATTGTTATAATGGAAATTTTCTATTAAAATATCTTTTTTTATAATATATATATCATTATAGTAGATATTTGTGCACCAAACTCCCCTTGTCTTCCTCAACCCCAATCCCTCTAGACCAGTGGATCCCAACCGCGGTCCTCAAGTCTCCCCAACAGGTGAGGTTTGCAGGATATCTGAAGCACAGCACAAGTGTTATGATTTGCTGCTCAGTGATTGCAGGATTCAGTCTGTATTTCCCCAAGGTGATCCTCAAAGGCCTGTTAGGCTGATGTCAGACGAACGCATTCTGAGCACACTGTGCGTCCGTGCACAACTGACGTACTTTCTGACTGATGATACTGTAGACACCACACGGTCTGTTTTTTTTGACTGACGTTTTTTTGACTGACGTAGATGGGAAATAAAATTTAATATGTAAAATGAAAAAAATTGATACATGATATGAAAAACCATTTTGTCCGTCAAAAATGCTGAACGTCAAAATTGACCTGGTATTGGCATTGACCTGGTATTGCAGTACCTCCAGGACCGGAGCACTAAAAAAAAAAAGATGTGCAGCAACACGGACGTGATCACTGCGTTCAACTGACACGGGCCTTAGGGATGCTTGAGGACCGCAGTTGGGAACCACTGTTCTAGACTGTAAGTTCCTATGAGCAGGGCCTGTTATACCTCTTGTTTCCAGCCTATGTCCATTCATATGTATATTCATAGGCGTGTGCAGGGGGTGTGTCTGGTGTGCACAGGCACACCCTAATATTGGGTGAAGAGGTCCTTTTTTCCACCACGTAAAAACTGACATTTTAGATGTCCCTTATCTAAGCATCAAAACTGACTGTATCTCTGATTACAGGCTTGTGATTTCTAATGAAAAATGTGCAGTTTGTGTAAAATCTTCTAAACCTACATGTGCACACCCTAATGTAAGGGGCTGCGCACGCCACTGTGTATATTGATCCCTTTGGTTATTGTAAAGCGCTGCGGAAACTGTTGGCGCTATATAAATGATGATGATGATGATAATTTGTGTCTGGTTCCCTTTTTTATTATTGTAAAGTGCTGCGGAAAATGTTTTTAGCGCTCTATAAGGCTAGGGTCAGACGAGCGCATTCTGTGCAGACTGTGCGTCCGTGCACAACAGACGTACTTCCTGAGTGACGACAAGGTAGTGGGCACACGGTCCGTTTTTGTGACTGATGTTTTTTTTGACTGATGTAGAAGGGAAAATAAATATGAAAACCATTTTGTCCGTCAAAATGCTGGACATTAAAAATACAGTCCGTCTGACATCGTTCCATCACTCACGCAGCTATGCGGACTTTGCGGACACAGCGCACTCTGTGCATCCGTTCTAGCGGATTTATGTTCTTGCCTAACCTGCGTCCGTTTGCCGCGTCCGTTATGCGTCCGCAGTTCGGTGCAGACGTACTTTGTGTTTGGGGCTCCATTGGTCATAATTATATGCTATAACGGACGAACAAATGTGCGGCAACACAGACGTGATCAGTGCGCTCGTCTGACCCGAGCCTAAATGATGATGATAATAATAGGTAAGGAATCGAAGAGGGATCCAAGGTGACCTGCCTTGATCAGGTAACCGATATCCTACCTGCAGCATATGAATTATACCTGTTACAGGGCAGCACCTTAACTGTTCTCTTCTCCTGCATGAAAGCGTAATAGGTGGCCGATCTGGCAACCCTAGACACGGGACTCTCAGAGTCC
Source organism: Leptobrachium leishanense (assembly GCA_009667805.1). Lineage (NCBI taxonomy): Eukaryota > Metazoa > Chordata > Amphibia > Anura > Megophryidae > Leptobrachium > Leptobrachium leishanense. The sequence goes on along the minus strand of CM019073.1, from coordinate 27,907,132 downwards.
TTGAGAAAATGACCTGACCAATTTCTGGAGATACTGGAAGAAAGCCAGTATAAATGTAGACAAGTTATTAAATGAGCAATAGCGGTGTATGCTATGATGAATTGATGCTACAACCGTCCACTGCTCCTGTGTCCAAGAATGCTCCCTCTGTGTGTGTTCCGAGACAGAATTACGTCAGCACGCTTTGGATACTGACATCATGGGTCTCCGAGTTGGTCCGCGGCAGGATGGATGTTGAAAATCCCACCTGCTGTGTGGGTGGAGGAAACTCCTTCGCTTCATACACCACTATTGACCAAACAGGGCTGGAGTGAAGGGGGCACTCCTTGCAGCCTGACCGCTTTAATAAGCTAACCTCGTCAGGTTGCATATAGAGTCTCTTTTTATCCAGAGAAGAAAACTTCAAAAACTGTATGCTGGGACCTAAGGCTGCTGTCAGACGAGCGTAGTGTTCACGTCCGTGATTGCGCCTAAAAGTACGTCCGTGATAGCATGAAAGAAAGTCCATTGGAGCCTGACACATGAAGTATGTCCGCACTGAACTACGGATGCATGACGGACGCTGCAAACGGACGCAGGTTAGGCAAGAACGTAATACTGCTAGAACGGACGTGCGGAGTGCGCCACGTCTGCAACGTCCGCATAGCTTTGTGTGTGAGTGATGGAACGTGGTCAGACGGACTGCATTTATACGTCCAGCATTTTTGACGGACAGAATGTTTTTTCATTGTAATTTATTTTTCCCTCCTACATCCGTCAAAAATAACTTCAGTGAATAAACGGACTGTGTGACCACTACTGCATCTTCCGTACTGACGATGTCCGTACTGCACGGACGTACAGTCCGTAGAAATCACGCTCGTCTGACCCTAGCCTTAATGGGAAAGAATCTGCACACACTGACACAGTCATCCACTTATGGGAGTTTTTTAAAGAGCACCAATGTTTGATGAATATGCAAACACAGACGGAAATCCCTGTTGTTGCAACCGTGACAAATGGCAGTATTTCACAAGGGGTAAATCCAAACACCAAAAGCAGCAGAAGCTTCTCAGTCAGGTCTATTCACCAAAGGGTGAAGTCAGGAGAATTGGCATGTGAAAATTCTAGGTCAAAATCGCCAAACCAGAAAAATTCTCCCATTCATCTCCCTTTACCAAATCGGCTATTTGGTCTAGATTGTTCTCTTCTCCTGAGTGAGTCCTTCACTCTAAAAAGGTTATTCTGTATTCGTTGGGTCTATCTCTGATTTAAAACAAAGAAGATACCATTTCTCTTTTTCCACAATAATAATATGATCTTTTTAAAGCTTTGCACTGTCTTCTCTTTTTCAGCACTTGGATATATTGATTCATGCTGCTCACTTGAAAATGGAAGATATTAAGTCATATAGACATGTCCTATGTCACTGTGAAGGGATTATTCCATTGGATGTGAAGCTCTAATTTAATTTGATTTTAACACAAACCAGTGTGTACCCTAGTGCTAAACCAAAATGTTTTTATACCAATCTAATACTCCAAATGTGCCTTCTCCTTCAGACGATATGTGTCTTGCATGGAAATACTCCTAAATTTATTTCTAAAGTATTTTACCAGGAAGGATACATTGAGATTTCTCTAGTTTTCAAGTATGTCCTGGGTTCAAGAGAATTGATCTTTTACAGTAGGTACAGAAATACAAAGTAATGAATGTGGAATATTAAAACCTAAAACACAAACATGCAGATTAAGTCTAGGGTCAGACGAAAGTATTTTTACACGCGAACGTAAAAAAGTGCGTCCGAACACATTGATGTATTTTTTCACGGAATATACGAAAACAGTCATACGATGCGCATTTTCGTGCGTATGTTTTACGAATCCAAACCAGGAAACTTTTTGCGTCTGGACGTTATGTTGGCCGGACACGAGCAGGGTCTGACATCTCCAAATCACACACACACACCGCTAGCGGGCGCAGCGCACTCTGTACGTCCGTACTAGGGGTTCTGCTTTCTCGAAAAAATGCGTTCATTTTCCACTTGCGTTGCGCGGCCGGACTTTCGTGCGACCGTACTTCGTATATTGGCCGTCATTGCCCGTCATTTGCTGCTAGTGCGGCCGTAATTATGTGCGCCAGAACGCACGTTAGAAATGCGCTCATCTGACCCCAGCCTTACACAGAAAATAAATATGTAGGAAATACAAGCATTTGCAGGTGCCCCAAGACCGAGAATACGCAATCTGGTCTAATTATGGAGCAGTCAGAAGAATTTTGTATATGATTTTGAGGGCTCCAGAACATGCCACTAAAATATAAACATTTTGGACATGGCAGCCGATGTGTTGAAATTATTTGAAAATCTTAGGCTAGGGTCAGACGAACGCATTTTTCGCGTTGTCCGTGAAAAAGTGCGTTTGAACGAATGGACGCATTTTTTCACGGAATACGCAATAGCTGTCATACGATGCGCATTTTCGTCCGTGATTTTGTACGGATCATCAATAAAACACTTTTTGCGTCCGGACGTTCTGTTGGCCGGACATTAGCAGCGTCTGACGTCTCCTAATCACGCACACATGCCGCTAGCGGACGCAGCGCACTCTGTACGTCAGTACTAGCGGTTTCACATTCTCCAAAAAATGAGTTAATTTGCCACTTGTGTTGCGCGGCCGCACTTTCGTGCGGCCCTTCTTCGTATATTGCCCGGCATTGGACGTCATTTGCTGCTAGCACGGCCGTGATTAAGTGCGGCTAAATGCACGTTAATACTGCGTTCGTCTGACCCTAGCCTTAGAGATCCGCTATTCCTTCACGGAAAAGCAGAGCTATAATGTAAATGTAGAATCACTTTTTGGCCAGCAGAGGGAGCCGTCTGCCTGTCAAATAAGCCGTGAATACAGGGCCGGCCTAAGACATTGTGCTGCCTGGAGCGAAGGATGAAATGCTGCCCCCCCAAAAAAAAAACACGCAGCGTGTATGAGCGTATCACAGTGCGCCACAGCAATAAAATTCAAACACTCATACACACCGCACATTAGAATTTTCTTGCTGTGGAGCTCTGTGATACAGTAATGTGAGGTGTATATAACTGAGCCCAGCGCCACATACCCAGCAGTGCCCAGCGTCACATACCCAGCAGAGCCCAGCGTCACATACCCAGCAGTGCCCAGCGCCACATACCCAGCAGTGCCCAGCCTCACATACCCAGCAGAGCCCAGCCTCACATACCCAGCAGTGCCCAGTGTCACATACCCAGCAGTGCCCAGCGTCACATACCCAGCAGTGCCCAGTGTCACATACCCAGCAGTGCACAGCGTCACATACCCAGCAGTGCCCAGCGTCACATACCCAGCAGAGCCCAGCATCACATACCCAGCAGAGCCCAGCGTCACATACCCAGCAGTGCCCAGTGTCACATACCCAGCAGAGCCCAGCGTCACATACCCAGCAGTGCCCAGCATCACATACCCAGCAGTGCCCACACATGGATATATTTGCCCCCAGACTCGCACATGGATATATTTGCCCCCAGACTCACTCATGGATCTATTTGCCCCCAGACTCATGGATATATTTGCCCCCAGGCTCACTCATGGATATATTTGCCCCCAGACTCATGGATATAGAAACATAGAAAAATGTCGGCAGATAAGAACCTTTCGGCCCATCTAGTCTGCCCAATTACATGGATACTTTACCTGGATTTATCTTTTGTTTAGGATAGCCTTATGCCTATCCCATGCCTGCTTAAATTCAATTACTGTTTTGGCCTCTACCACTTCTACTGGAAGGCTGTTCCATGTATCCACCACCCTCTCAGTAAAATAATGCTTTCTGATGTTACTTTTAAACCTTTGCCCCTCTAATCTAAGACTATGTCCTCTTGTTTTGCTACTTTGTTTCCTTTTAAATATACTCCCTTCCTCTACCTTGTGGATTCCCTTTACGTATTTAAATGTTTCTATCATATCTCCTCTGTCTCGTCTTTTTTCCAAGCTGTACATGTTAAGATCATTAAGCCTTTCCTGGTAACTTTTCTCCTTCAAGCCGTACACCATTTTAGTAGCCCTTCTCTGAACTCTCTCTAAGATGTCTATATCCTTCTGGAGATACGGTCTCCAGTACTGCACACAGTACTCCAAGTGAGGTCTCACCAGTGCTCTGTACAGTGGCATGAGCACTTCCCTTTTCCTACTGCTAATACCTCTCCCTACACAACCAAGCATTCTGCCAGCATTTCCTGCTGCTCTATTACATTGACTACTTACCCTTAGATCCTCTGAAATAATAACCCCTAAATCCCTTTCCTCAGATGTTGAGGTTAGGACTGTATCAAATATTCTATATTCAGCCCTTGGGTTTTTACGTCCCAGGTGCATTATCTTGCACTTATCCACATTAAACTCAATTGCCACAGCTCCGACCATTTTTTTAGTTTACCTAAATCATTTGTCATTTGGCTGATCCCTCCAGGAACGTCAACCCTGTTGCAAATCTTTGTGTCATCAGCAAAAAGACATACTTTTCCATTAATACCTTCTGCAATATCACTAATAAAAATATTAAAGAGAATGGGTCCAAGTACTGACCCCTGAGGTACCCCACTGGTAACAAGACCTTGCGCCGAATAAACTCCATTTACCACAACCCTCTGTTGTCTGTCACTCAGCCACTGCCTAATCCATTCAACAATATTGGAATCCAAGCTCAAAGATTGCAATTTGTTGATAAGCCTTCTATGCGGAACAGTATCAAAAGCCTTACTGAAATCTAAATAAGCAATGTCTACTGCACCACCTGTGTCTATTATTTTTGTTACCCAATCAAAAAAATCAATAAGATTAGTTTTGCATGATCTCCCTGAGGTAAACCCATGTTGTTTCTGATCCTGTAATCTATGTGTTTTTAGATGTTCAACAATCCTTTCCTTTAACATGGTTTCCATTAATTTCCCCACTACTGACGTAAGACTAACTGGCCTATAGTTCCCAGATTCCTCCCTACTACCCTTTTTGTGAATGGGCACAACATTTGCTAATTTCCAGTCTTCTGGGACGACTCCCATTAGCAAGGATTGGTTAAATAAATCTGTTAACGGTTTTGCTATTACATCACTGAGCTCTTTTAATAATTTAGGGTGGATCCCATCAGGCCCCATTGACATATTTGTCTTTACTTTAGACAGCTGCTGTAGAAAAGGTAAATGTACGCTGAATTTCACTGTTCGGTTACTCTTCGGCCACAATTCGGATCTCTTTGAATAACCCTGTAGGTCAAAATAGCCAGACTAGAGAAATTCTCCCATTTATCTCACTTTCCAAATTGGCTATTTCAACATAGAATTTTCCATTCTCCAGTCATTCCCCTGGTTTTCACCTCTCTCTGAATAACCCTGTAGGTCAAAATAGCCAAACCAGAAAAATTATCCCATTTATCTCACTTTTCAAATCAACTATTTGGTCTAGATTGTTCTCTTCTCCTGTTAGGTCTCCTGGTTTTCATCTTTCTCTGAATAGACCTGTATATATTTCCAGTGTGGGTAATAGAAAGTCATTTTCTAGAAAACCACTGGGTTCTGCAAGTGTTTTTATGGACGGTCACTTGGTAGTGTAGGGGTTAAAAGCTCGAATATTTAGCAGCTCACCGTGGAAGTTTGTATCACAGACTGATGCTGTACTGATAATTGAGAGACGGTAGAGAGCAAGAGAACCCTACTATATGCCATCTCCATCTCTCCAATGTCAAATGCTTCCGCACTGTAAGATCTCTCTCTAGAAAGATCATGGGTTCTAATGGCTCCATTGTAGACTTAGATGCTGTTTCGGTAGATAAATTGGCGGTATGTGATTATTTACATCAAACTTCTTTATGCCCATTGTTACATGGGGGTCTCCGTCCACGTGCACAATGCTCCCCTTCAGGACAGTTTTCGGAAGAAGTACCACTTCTGGCCCAGAAAGCAGGCAATACCACACAAGAGATCCTTGCAGGTTCAACCCAAAATGGAGACTGAGTTTATTTACATTTTGCAACTGGTTAAAACACACACACAGGGAAGCTACAGAAACAATGGGAACACGCCCAGCGTTCCAATGGCTTAGTAGTCAGATAACAATCATCTGGGTGGTTGCTGGGGGGAGGGTGTGTGGATTGATAGGAGCATGTGAAGACAAAGGAATCCATAATTTACAGGGGGGTGGAAGCAGACAAAAGGTTAGATTGCAAGCTCTTGAGCAGAGTCCTCTCCTACTGTTCTGTGAATGCAACTTGTATGCACATGTTATCCTGTCTTATCCATTGCACAGCGCTATGGAAATCGTTAGTGCTTTATAACAACTTGTAACTGTGACATACAGATACACACTTTGACAACAGCACAGCACATCACACAACACTCTACCCTATACACAGAGCAATGAAATGTAAGGGAAAATAAATGCAAATAGACATTGGGGCTGCCGTTTCGTCACACCCATTAATTTTTTCTTAACATAGTTAGTTTATTGATTAGAAAAAAACAGCAGTACTTCAGGTAACAGCATATCATTTTCAAAATAATACACAATTGTCATCTTTATGCCCATTACCAGCAAGTATGTCTGAAAATCTGCATCCTGCATGGCGCCCAACCAATCATATTTTTTTATGCTGCATTTTATAGGGTCTATTCACAAAGCACCGAAACTGTGTGCAATTTCGGTGCTTGGCGTTTCGCTGCATTTCAGTGATTCCATTAAATGCGTGAATTCACTATTTAACGAAGGGTCACTGTATTTTTCCAAAATTGGAGTCATCAAAGCAGTTATTATCGGATGTTGGTGATAACTACCAAACGTCCCCAATAAGCGCCAAATTAGCATTGGTGAATTCTGCCTGTAATGATCATGAATTATTTGTGTCATAAATTATCATATTTTAATATTAACTAATTGTCATCATACCAAAAAAGGAACACTAGGGGCAGTGTGTAGGCTGTTTGCCCTGTGTGGCTAGCTGTGATGTCATTAAGCCAGAATATTTTAGTGAGGTTTACCTATTGGTGACTCCCACTGGGAATAAATGGGTCTGAATCAAACAATTAGCTCTTTTTTGCTGCGTGTACCTTGAGATGCTGACCATGACTATTCTCAGCCCCCCAGACAAAAGCTGGGGCCTAGTAAGCTTGTTTTAATTTATTTCTGTATTGTTTAGTATTGTTATTTTGTTTGCTGTACTGTGTGATATGACTATTCCATGATTGTTAGTTTGTTAGTTACTGTAAAATATGTTATAAACTGTTAATATAAATTGCCAAGTAAATTGACAATTCATATTGCACTGTTTTCTGTGTGTTTTTCTTCTGTATATTCAACCAGAATACCCAAAAGAATAATAAATATTATTGTTGCAACTTAGGGCCTTAATTATTGCAAATTAATTCAATAATTAATGTTGGATTTAATGCCCAAAGGAAACATTGCCGAACTGCAAAAAAAAAAAAAGGCTTCTATTCTCCTAATAGGAGTTTCAATCAATAAAATGTGTCCAAATAATAAAAAAGTGCTTTAAAAAAAGTTTCGAAAGGTCTGTTACAAAATATAAAATAAAACAAAGATCTTGTCTAAAAAATACAAAAGTTTTTAGCAAAAATTGAAAAGAACAGTCTTTAAAATATTTTTTAAAAAGATATTACACTTTCACATTGAGTCCTATGGGATTTGCCTGTCGAACTGAAAATCGGGCATTTTGCTGGAATTTTGGTGCAATTCGGCATTCAGTAAATAGAAGACATGATACAGGGTTATTCAGAGAGCGGTGAAAAGCAGGAGAATGACTGGAGAATGGAAAACTCTAGGTCAAAATGGCCAAACCAGAAAAATTCGCCCATTTATCTCACTTTCCAAATCGGCTATTTTGACCTAGAATTTTTCATTCTCCTGCTTTTCACCTCTCTCTGAATAACCCTGAGGCCCCGTTCACACCTGGGCGTTTTACAGCACGCAGGAACGTGCTGTAAAACGTCCTACACCCAAAGAAGTACAGGAGGTTCTTTGGGGCGTATTGCAGCACTTTACGCTGCAGTCTATGGTTGTGAACGCGCTGCAATGCGCGTATTACCTGCGTGAAACGCGCAGGTGTGAACCCAGACTAGTCTTCTCTTCTATGTGGCAATTTCAGTGCCTTCGAACGCCGCTGAATTGTGACGAATTGCACCATATTTTGCTGTCAATTCTCTAGTATTTGTCGAATTGACAGCTTAGTGAATATAGAATTGGCTTGAAATTGCTCCGAACAGTGAAATTTTCACCTTCCAGTGCAATTCGGTGTCAGTTCTGAGGTTAATGTATAACTTCTTATGTGTCTTATTAAATCATGGTATAAACTGTCTTTTGGTTTCATACAAACATCCCTTCTTAGAAATTCAAAGCCTTAGCTTTTGTTGATAAATATTTTTTCCCATTTAATTACATTGATGATAACAATCTACTGTATATGTACAGCAGCACATCACCAGTTTCTCATCTGCATTTTGGATCTCATGAATATGATACAAACGGCAACAGTGTAAGAATGCAAAGATCTCTGTGGGATAGATTTCGATGCAGTGACAAACCATAACACACTACAGACTAATAAGCTCAGTGAAACCGTTTATTACCCTTTTCAACTTTTAGTGACATATAAATTAGGGGAAGTTAGCACTTCATGATGGTAAACTAAAGCATATACTACAGTCATTTAACAAATCCTCAATCATGTGCACATAGCTATGAAGATAACTGGGGGGGGGGGGATCTGTTCCTCCCAGTTCCTAAGTCCATGCAATTAGATAACATTCCATCTTAGGCCACAAACCAAAAGAGACCTGGCACACTATGTAACACACAGGTGGAAAAAGTCAGCTGCAACCTGTTTTACACTTCAGGCCCTATTCCAACCCTGCCATTAACTTATCAGCTTGAACCGAAATTCCAACTTGCATAAGCTTTGCTTGCAGCTGTCATGCCCCACGTCGGCAGCGGCACAAGAAGGGCAGAGCTGGTGCTGCTCCAATACCATGATCTATCTGGCAGCACCTCTCATGCCTCACCCTGCTCAGTCCCAGTTTCCTCACTCTTGCTGGCACCGCAGGTGCAACAATTAAGAGCCTGGCCTTCCTATATTAAACAGACACCCATGGAGGGGGGGGCGGCACTCCACATTTCTGTGCCTACAGGCTCCGCAATGTAAATCTGGCCCTGGCTATCACCAAGATGGCAGCACACTGTAGATAAGTATGACAGCCTTTACCACTTAGAATGGGTATTATACAGTTAGGTCCATATATATTTGGACAGAGGCACAATTTTAGTTTTTTCAGGTATTTACCAAAACACATTCAAGCTAGTTATATAATGGAAATGGGTGAAAGTGCACACTCTCAGGTTTAATGTGAGAGCATGTACATCCAAATTGGAGGAAGGGTTTAGGAATTACCGCTCTTAAGAGCAGCCATCCCCCTTTTTCAAGGGACCAAAAGTAATTGGACAATTGAATCAAAAGCTGTTTCATGGCCAGGTGTGGCTACTCCTTCATTATTTCTTCATCAATTAAGCAGGTAAAAGGTCTGGAGTTGATTCTAAGTGTGGTACTTGCATTTGGAATCTATTGCTATGAACCTACATCATGCGTTCATAGGCGCTGTCCATGCAAGTGATACAGGCCATTGTAAGGCTTCAAAAACAAAACAAATCCATCAGAGAGATAGCAGCAACATTAGGAGCGGCCAAATCAATAGTTTGGTACATTCTGAGGAAAGAAGAATGCACTGGTGAGCTCAGCAACATAAAAAAAGTCTGTACGTCCACAGAAGACAACAGTGGTGGATGATCACAGGATCCTCTCTATGGTAACGAAAAACCCATTCACAACATCCAGACAAGTGCAGGACACTCTCCAGGAGGTGGGTGTATCATTGTCAAAGTCTATAATCAAGAGAAGACTGCACAAGAACAAATTCAGAGGATTCACCACAAGGTGCAAACCATTCATAAGCCTGAAGAATAGAAAAGCCAGATTAGACTTTGTCACAAAACATCTAAAAAAGCCAGACCAGTTCTGTAAAAGCATTCTCTGGACGGATGAAATTATGATTAATCTGTACCAGAATAACGGGAATAAAAAGTGTGGAGAGCTCATGATCTGTAAAACATGGTGGAGGCAGCGTGATGGCATGGGCATGCATGGCTTCTAGTGGCACTGGGTCATTGGTGTTTATTGAAGATATGACAGAAGACAGAAGTAGTCGGAGTCAGATGAATTCAGCAGTGTTTAGAGATATACTTTTTTGCTTCAGTAAGATTTTTTACCTACAAATTTGTGGGCCCGACATGGGGACGAGGTTTGCCCCTGGGTATGCCAACCTATACATGGATAGATGGGAACATCGACATGTGTGGTCTGGCGTGGCCGGGGGTGACCTCGCCCTCTGGCGGAGATTTATTGACAACATTATTCTCATCTGGCAAGGAGATTTTAGTATGCTGGAGGTGTTCATTCAAACTTTGAATGATAATGAGTTTAATTTATCTTTCACCTCAAGGATTGAAAAAGATAATTTAGACTTTTTAGATCTCAATATCTATGTTAAGAATGGGAAGCTTGAAACTAAGACATTTTTCAAAGAAACAAGTGTAAATACTGCAATTGCCAGGCACAGCTCCCACGCAAATAAATGGCTTGATAATGCCCCTAAAAGTCAAATTATAAGGGTAAAGAGAAATTGTTCGGAAGATCTAGAATTTGAATGTCAGGCAAGATTAATCTGTAATAGATACCACCAGAAAGGCTATAGAGAAGATAGACTAAGAAGAGAGTTGGAAGATGTAAGATGTAGAAATAGACAGGATTTATTTAGAAGAAAAGAGAAAAACAAGATAGAAAAAAAATAAAATAATTTTGAATATGCTTTTATCACACAATACAATCCACAGGCTGATAAATTGAGAAAGATTTTGAAGAAACACTGGTCCATTCTACAGGTAGATCCGGTACTAAAAGATGTAATCCCTAAGTGCCACCCTCTGCCGCTTCCTCCCAGCCACTGAGGAGGAAGTCAATTCCTTATTGTCCTCCTCACATCTCACCACGTGCCCGCTCGACCCCATTCCCTCACATCTAATTCCTCCCCTCTCCTCCTCCCTCACCCCTGCTCTCACACACATCTTCAACCTATCTCTCTCCACTGGCTCCTTTCCATCCGCCTTCAAACACGCGCTAGTTACCCCTTTACTAAAGAAACCATCCCTAGATCCCAACTCTCCATCCAACTACCGCCCTGTATCCCTGCTTCACTTCACATCAAAGCTCTTAGAAAAACTAGTCTTCAACCACCTCTCCCTCTTCCTGTCCTCCAATTCCCTACTTGACCCCCTGCAATCTGGCTTCCGGCCCCTACACTCAACTGAAACTGCCCTCACCAAAGTCACCAACGACCTCCTAACTGCTAAAAAACACGGCCACTATTCTATTCTCATCCTGCTTGACCTCTCGGCTGCTTTTGAAACTGTTGACCACCCCCTCCTTCTACAGACCCTCAACTCTCTGGGTCTCGGTGACACTGCACTTGCTTGGGTTGACTCCTATTTATCCAACAGGTCCTTCTGTGTGTCCTTTGCTGGTAACTCCTCCTCCTCATTGCCTCTATCTGTTGGTGTACCTCAAGGCTCTGTCCTTGGTCCTCTGCTCTTTTCCATCTACACCTCCTCCCTGGGCAAAATCATCAACAGCTTTGGCTTTAATTACCACCTCTACGCTGATGACACTCAGATCTACCTCTCTACCCCTGATCTCTCTCCCCCTGTCCTTTCAAAAGTCAGTGACTGTTTATCTGGCATCTCCTCCTGGATGGCCTCCCACCACCTAAAGATCAACATATCAAAGACTGAACTCCTACTTATTCCTCCCTCCAATGCCTCCCCACCTCCTGACTTCTCTATCACGGTGGAGGGTATCACCATCTCCCCATCAAACCAAGTTCGCTGTCTTGGAGTTACACTTGACTCTGCTCTTTCCTTCATCCCCCACATCAAGTCTCTTTCCTCCTCCTGCCGATACCAACTGCGTAATATTTCCCGAATTCGGCCATTTCTTACCGCTGTCACCACAAAACAACTCATACACGCCCTGGTAATCTCCCGACTTGACTATTGCAATAATCTCTTATCTGGCCTCCCTCTGTCCCGCCTCTCCCCCCTACAATCCATCCTGAATGCCTCCGCCAGGCTAATTCACCTCACCCGCCGCTCTGTCTCTGCCGCTCCCCTCTGCGAGTCCCTTCACTGGCTCCCCATCCACTGCAGAATTAAGTTCAAAATCCTTATCCTTACCTACAAAACCCTCACTAACTCAGCTCCCCACTACCTGTCCTCACTAATCACCAAATACACCCCAGCCCGCTCAAACAGTGACCTGCGCCTAGCTTCTCCCCGCATCACCTCTTCCCATGATAGACTGCAGGATCTCTCACGCGCAGCCCCCACTCTCTGGAACGCTCTCCCTCGTACTGTCAGACTTTCCCCTAACTTCTCTTCCTTCAAACGCTCCCTTAAAACGTTCCTATTTAGGGAAGCCTACCACCCAACTCACTGACGCAACCATCAATCACTCTCACCTTGCAGTCCTCTCCTCCTGTTTCCAACCCCAACCCTCCTAGATTGTGAGTTCCTACGGGAATAGGGCCCTCATCTCCTCCTGTACTGTTTGTCAAATGTTGTTCAATGTATTGTAACCCTGTCTATACTGTGCTTATTGTACAGCGCTGCGGAATATGCTGGCGCTTTATAAATAAAGAATAATAAAAAGTCACCATTCTTAATTTTTAAAAGAGCTCAGAATCTTAAGAATTGTTTAGCACCTAGTCTATTGGCTGATATAAAAGAGGAACCCCAAGGTATTTTCAATACTGAGAAGCCTAAAGGTTTTTTTAAGTGTGGGAACTGTAGAGCGTGTGCTGATCAAGATAGAAAAGTAGCTGGTTTTAAAAGTAATGTCAACAATAAACAGTATTTCATTAATCAATTAATTTCCTGCACTAGCAGTGGAGTCATTTACCTACAAGAATGCCCTTGTGGGGCTCAATATATAGGACGAACTGCCCGGGTACTTAAGGTACGAATATAAGAACACTTGGGTAATATAAGATGAGGAAAATCTGATCACAGCGCTCCAGTACACTGTAACCAGGGGCGGACAGACCCATCGGGCACTCGGGCGCTGCCCCAGGGCCCGCGGATCAGTGGGGGCCCGGTTTTGTAAGAGACCACGGAGGCGGCGCTCCAGCGTGCCTTCCTGGGCCCCACGTGCACCCTGCATTGATGCCGCCCCCTCACACGTGGGGGGGTGGCGTCAATGCAGGGTGCAGGCGGGGCCCAAGAGGCACACTGGAGCGCCGCCGACGAGGCGGTTTGTTAGTGAGCCGCCGTGGTCCCTTACAAAGCCGCTGCTGGGGTCAGTATATATCCATGTGTGAGCTGGGCATTATACATCCATGTGTGAGCTGGGCAATATAAATCCATGTGTGAGGTGGGCAATATACATCCATGTGTGAGCTGGGCCATATACATCCATGTGTGAGCTGGGCAATATAAATCCATGTGTGAGCTGGGCAATATACATCCATGTATGAGCTGGATATATCATTTATTTAGGATAGCCTTATGCCTATCCCATGCCTGCTTAAATTCAATCACTGTTTTGGCCTCTACCACTTCGACTGGAATGCTGTTCCATGTATCCACCACCCTCTCAGTAAAATAATGCTTCCTGATGTTACTTTTAAACCTTTGCCCCTCTAATCTAAGACTATGTCCTCTTGTTTTGCTACTTTGTGTAACGTTGGGGGCTTCCAGCCACTCCGGTGTGCTCGGCGGCAGCATGTCTGATGCTGCTCGCTTACCAATGCACAGTTTAAATAGAGACGGGCAGGGAGGTGGTTGCATGAGGCGCGGCTTGAGAGGGGGGCGCGGTCTGGTGACGCAGACCTATCAGAGGAGTCCAGGTCTTTTAAAATCCAACAGTTCCTTCTAAGCAGTGCCAGATCGTGGTTATCCATACCTGAGCTCCCTGTACTTGTATTCTATCGTGATTGAACCTGTTATTGACCTCTGCTTGTTTTCTGACTATTCTGCCTTCCGTTGCCCTAGACTATTTTCTTGTACTATGCTAATGCACTGATATCGACCAGGCTATTCCCTTTGACTATTCTATACTCTGTATTCCTGACTCTGGCTCGTCTGACTACCCCCGTGTTGCTGACCTGGTTTTGTATTACGCCATTGTCTTTGATTAACCCTTTCTGTCTAGCTAGTATACCTGGTCAATTCTAAGGACCAGACAGTTAGGGATTCTTCTACGGCTACCCTGTTGGTAGCTTTTGGGCTCTGTGGAGTGTTGGGCTTTAAGGACTGCGTGGTGGGATCCGGGAACCATGACACTTTGTTTCCTTTTAAATATACTCCCTTCCTCTACCTTGTGGATTCCCTTTACGTATTTAAATGTTTCTATCATATCTCCTCTGTCTCGTCTTTTTTCCAAGCTATACACTGTACATGTTCCGATCATTAAGCCTTTCCTGGTAACTTTTCTCCTTTAAGTCGTACACCATTTTAGTAGCCCTTCTCTGAACTCTAAGATGTCTATATCATAGAAACATAGTAAAATGTCAGCAGATAAGAACCTTTCGGCCCATCTAGTCTGCCCAATTACATGGATACTTTACCTGGATTTATCTTTTGTTTAGGATAGCCTTATGCCTATCCCATGCTTGCTTAAATTCAATTACTGTTTTGGCCTCTACCACTTCAACTGGAAGACTGTTCCATGTATCCACCACCCTCTCAGTAAAATAATGCTTCCTGATATTACTTTTAAACCTTTGCCCCTCTAATCTAAGACTTCTGGAGATACGGTCTTCAGAACAACTGAAGATGCTGCAGTTAGAGTCTGGCAAAGCACCAGAAAGGAAGAAACCAAGTCTTTGGTAATGTCCATGTGTTCCAGACTTCAGGCAGTCATTGACAGTAAAGGATTCTCAACAAAATATTAAAAATGAGCATTTTATTTAGGATTATATTAATTTGTCCAATTACATTTGGGCCCCTGAAAAAGGGGGTCAGTGTATGAAAACGGTTGCAGTTCTTAAAATTTGTACTTGATATTTATGTTCAACCGCTTGAATTAAAGCTGAAAGTCTGCACTTCAAATTCATTTGGATTGTTTGGTTTTATTTTCATTCTGGTGGCATACAGAGCCAAAAGTATGAAAAGTGTGCTTGTGTCCAAATATATATGGACCTAACTGTATGTAGGGTGTTATGCTCATCTCCCATTGAAAATAAAGTATGATGACTGGCTGTGCTGCACCTGGTCTGCACAGGCTGAAAACCATGAGGATATTCAACAAATGCAGGAATCTCAAGGCCGTTCAATGTTTTTATTTTATTTTTCTATCAGTATTTTTTTTACAAAGATATATATTTTTTTATTTTAGGTGTTATTACTCACCTTTTGTCTCCTAAGTCCGGAAGTCCCTGCAGACAATGCAATTTGCACTTCTACACAACTCGTGTAGCGTAGGAACCACAAATCGCGCACTGCTACAGACTTGTGCACTTCACGTACGAAAGTTTCCTAGCGCCTGTGCAAAGCGATGGTCAGACCCGTGCGCATGCACAGATCCGTTCCATCGCTGCCTCTCTGAGACTGCTATCATAGAGGGTGATGTCGGCAAGCTCTCTGCATGCTGACGTCACTAGTGACCGATCTGGTGACTGTCAGCCAGGAAATTCAAAATCACGGCTGCTAGGTGGCGTGGAGAAAACGCTTTGACTTCACACAGGGTTTTCTCCGGATCGGGACAGCAGGGGGAGAGGGGTCTCTGCACATATCCTGACCACTTTAAAACTATACTGACCACTTTAAACAGGGGTCAGCATCACTTGCCCTCCAAATATTTAGAGACTACGGGCCCTATTACATTTTTCATGGAAAAATGCACGCGCAACGCGTGAATTTTTGCACGAAGCGTTAAACGATAATGCGCGTAAAACAATGCTGGTATCACAATACTCGCGCATTTTTTTTATCCATCAAAAAATAGCACGGGTAAAACGGACGTGCACAATCGCGCCGTTGCGCGCAGAAATCCGTGTGCGCACTGTTTTTTTCACGCGATTCAGCCCATCAGAATTAAGAACCACAATTGTCTCCCGTTAAGTTTTAGCGCCTATCAAAGTCAATCTGCGCATATATGCTGCATCAATAAAAAAACTTCTCAATTTTATTGGTTGGGTATGTGTAGAATGTGTAACTATACTTTGCTGCATATTTTTTTTTGGTTTCGGCCAGGTTGATAGAATTTGCCATTAACACCAGCTTTTAGGAGTTGCTAAAATTATGCGCGCAAAGGCTGTGCGTTACAAACTGCGCATAGATTGTAATACCATCTGCGTACCAGCGCACAAACGCATTTGCGCTCAGAATGTTAAGTGTAGGACGTGCGACGTACAGTAAGCACGTGCAGCGTTCGCGCAGGTTCACCCGCGATAGACGTAAACGCGCATTTGTTGCACTGACATTGTAATACAACGTTCTGCGCAAAGGGTTTTGCCCCTCGTGTTAATGCGTTTTTGCACACACGCTGACGTTTGCGCAAAGATTGTAATAGGGCCCGTAATGTCCCATGATACTCCGGTACCCAGTAGATTAGCTGAGCCTCGTAGGGAATATAATTCCACAATATCTGGAGGTCAAGGTTGCTGAGCCCTGCATAAGATCAAACTACGACCACCCATATGTTGTTTATTGCCTACATAACCCAGTATTCTTTGAATGCAAAAAATGGCAAGAGAACCATGAGAGTTGTTGTTGTTTTAAGGCTAGGGTCAAACGAACGCATTATTCGCAGCGACCGTCAAAAAGTGTGTCCGAACGCATTGACGTATTTTTTCACGGAATGCGCGAAAACGGTCAGACGACGCACATTTTAGTGCGTGATTTTTTTTTTACGGATCGTCAATAAAACCCTTTTTGCGTCTGGACGTTATGTAGGCTGGACATTAGCCGCGTCTGACGTCTCCTAATCACGCATACACGCCGCTATGCCGCCGCAGCGCACTCTGTACGTCAGTACTAGCGGTTCTGCGTTTTTGAAAAAATGCGTTCATTTTCCACTTGCGCGGCCAGACTTTCGTGCGGCCGTACTTCGTATATTGGCCGTCATTGCCCGTCATCTGCTGCTACTGCGGCCGTGATTAAGTGCGCCCAAACGCATGTTAAAAATGCGTTAGTCTGACCCCAGCCTTAAACACCATGGAGGCTAAAATCTGAAATCCCTGGAATCCATACGGAACACTTAAAAGCAGGTGCCACTTTCTGGAGTGCCCTGTTATGTTGAGACACAAGTGTCCTCCATACAGCAGGAAATATAATCATTTAAATGAGGAATGTACTTGCAAAGAAAACACAAAATAGTTTTTCAGTGCAGAAATCCAAAATCCTGCATCAACATTCTGCAGAAACATTCTTCACGGAGTTCACCTTTGAAGAAATCCAACAAGTTACTTTTACAATGCTCACTAGCATAGGGGTGATCTTTTGTTGAAGTGCTTCATTCTTTGCAGTGTAGTTTTAACTGCTTTTATATGACCTTATACTTCTCTTAATCTTAGATATAAGACGGATTTAAACAGGTTCTACAGGAACGTGGTTGTTGAAGATCTAGTTTATAGTGGTTTGAGGAAGAAAGTTAGAGCAATGAATCATGAGAAAATAATTAGGAAAAAGCTTTAATAGTTTTAACCCCATTCACTACCAAGTGATTTTCCAAAAAAAAGATTGTCGGGAAACAGTGTTTTTTTTGTAAAATCATTTAAAATCAATTTGATAGTAAGAAATATTTGAGCTTATACCCATAGTTTATCTTACTGTAAATAACCTATTTTTGGCCAGTAGATGGCGCCATATACCACCAAATTGAGTTAGCGGTTTGAGCGGCTGGTCTATTTTCTTTTATTACCCCTGCATCGGCTGCTGACAGCTTCTGAAAGTCCAATATTTTAGAGCTTTGAGCAGCTGATTTCATCGTTTTAGCTGTTTGGGCACAGGGCTAAAACATTAGGGGCACCATCTGCAGCGCAAAAGCAGACGAAAGTTGTTTGCATCAAACGAATTTTATTTGCTTTTGGGCTGCAGATCAGCATACCGAGATATCTCGATATCGGGCACCAGACGGTGCCTTTTGAAGCCCGAGATATCTCGATATCGGTAGTGAAGGGGAAACATACAGGGTTATTCAGAGAGAGGTGAAAAGCAGGAGAATGGCTGGAGAATGGAAAATTCTAGGTCAAAATAGCCAAACCAGAAAAATTCTCCCTTTCATCTCACTTTCCAAATTGGCTATTTTGACCTAGAATTTTCCATTCTCCAGTTATTCTCCTGCTTTTCACCTCTCTCTGAATAACCCTGATATTTAAAAAGTATAATCTGTTATGTTTAACTAAGTTATAAGCATCTTTGTGCAGTTTGCCATGGACCTCCTTGGCCTATAAGTTATAAGTGCTACATTTTATAAATATCTTTGCAAGTATAATCCAGAAACATGAAGGGGTTTATTCACTAAATGCCAGCATTTCAAAAAACCGGCAAAAATCGCTGTAGTGGCGATAAACACTGGAGTTTCTCAAAATTAAAAGCCAGACAGCATAAGGAGAAGCTGCACTGAGGACTATAAGGGAATCTATCCTGCCTCCCATCTTGCTCAACCTTAACCCCTTCACTGCCAAGATCGAGATATCTCGGGCTTCAAAACTGTATAACTGTATAAAATCGGCTGCAGAATGTTCTGACATCGGACATTCAGCAGCCGATACAGGGATCACGAGCTGCAACTGTAACAACTGTAACTCAATTTGGCACTGCAGTAGATGTCACCATACTGGCCAAATATGTTATTGCAATAAGAAACAAACATGCTGAAATATTTCTTACTGTATAATTAATTAAGATTTTTTTTTTAAAAAAAAACACTAGTTCCTGACCATGGTTTTTTGGAAAATCACTTGGTAGTGAAAGGGTTAAGCCCTTATTTTGAGGCATGGTCCTGGGGGAGGCATTCATGCAAGTAGGCGCTAACTATACTCAATGGAACGTGTCTCAATGTGGCACCAGATGTGGGAATACCTTTTACCATGTGTGTGTGTGTGTATATATATATATATTTATTTTTTTCGAGAGTGAATTGAATTTGTTCCCTTGCGTTGCTGCTCAACTCCTCTCAAATCTGAGGAGTGTAGACTGATAACTTCCACTGGCTGGAAGCAATGCAGCTGCTCTATCCACCCTTGGGGGGCTGTATGCAATCCTGTTCTCTCCCTCCTCAACAGACAAGCCAGAAAACTGTCAGGCTGGCACCCCAGGCACCTCAAACCATACCCCTGCAAATAGAAAGTGACTGTAACACCACCACATCAGCCTGCACAATTCTCCAAGATATGGTGAAACATACTAATTCAAGGCATGTGTCACTTTATCCCAATTCTGAGTAAAAAAAAAGGAAATTAAAATGTGATGAATGACCTTGGAGCTCGCAATGTGATACAAAGATTGAGCAAGTCACTAGATGGCACAATAACAAAGTGAGTTATAGAAGCATTAAAGGGATACTTTATTTAAAAATAGAGTTCCTCTTTATCCCTTAAATAGTCGGGCAGAGCATGCTGACACGGGACTGTTATGGGACATGCGCACTGTACGTATGCAAGTTCCATAGTGCCTGCACAGAACGATGGATTGGAGCTGCGCACGCATGGGCTGATTTGATCCATTGCTGCCTCTCGGAGACAGCTCACAACAGCAGGTGCTCTCAGAGAGGGTAACATCTGCATGCAGGATACCCGGACCACCTATGGACCCTATTCCAGACAAGGCTTTAGTATTAACCAGTGAACCAAACCGTATAATGGTCCCATCGTCCATACTTACAGCTATTGTCTCATTGCTGCCATGCTGCAAACCTCTCTTGCAGCTTGACTGGTGCTGCTGTCCACCATACGTTAATGCTTCCTATGCTTCATACAGAAAGCACCAATGTGGGGGCAACTGGAGAATAACGAGCTGTCCCAAGGTCATTCGTTATTCTTGCATGTCGATGGTATGGAAATACCTTCTGTCAAAACCTTGTGCTTTACCAAAATCAATTAACACAAATAAAAACCCACGGTAAAAAAAATTCTATACTTAACCCTTATCTGGCAAACAAAAAGCACAGCAGAATTGTCTGCCTTCTCCTGCTGCAAACAGAAAAAGAGAGCAAATATGAGAGAAGAAGAGAGCAAATCTGTCCCTGGACCCTGGACCCCTTCTGCTGACCCTGCACGATCCTGCGAGATTGCACGCATGCGATCCTGCACAGGGCTTGCACTCGTTTTCATGGAGTCCACAGATATGTATATTTTTAAAAAATAAAACAAAAATCCATTATATATTTTTTACCTGAATATTGAAAATACATATATTTGCCCACTGTAACCAAATAAATCATAAATGAAATGGTACATTTTAACAGTTATCCTTAACTGTACATGTCACGATGAAGGGAAACGTCAGAATTCTGAAAGCCGAAATAAATAAAATAATCCAAGCCGCTCAAAATTCTAATTGCTGCTTTATTCCTCCGGTGTGAGGCCAGACAACGTTTCAACCTGCTGAGACCTAATAAAGACCTATGCAGTTTGAAAAGTTGCAAGAAGAACCTATGCAGTTCAAATCTCCATGATACCCTCACTGTACATTTCTTGCACCATCTTCCCACCCAGCCCACATGTACCCACATGCACCCCACTACTTCACAAACTCTATTACCCCCACCTAGTGTGTCACCCCTCTCCTCTTCGATTGTAAGCTCTTGAGCAGGGTCCTCTCCCTACTGTTTTGTGTGTTTAACTTGTATGTGTATTTGTTATTCTCTCTCACCCATTGTACAGCGTTATGGAACTTGTTAGCGCTTTATAAATACTTGTAACTGTCTGTCCTTGTGCTGCAGGAATAAAGCTGCATTTAAGATTTTGAGCCTCTTGGATTATTCGATTTTTTTTCTGCAGTGTGAAGGTTTTGGAGTGAGGCCTTTATCCATCCCACAAGGATAACTGATGAGCTTCCGTTGCTTTATTATTTTTTATTATTATTCTTTATTTATAAAGCACCAGCATATTCCACAGCGCTGTACAATAGGCACAGTATAGACAGGGTTACAATACATTGAACAACATTTGACAAACAGTACAGGAGGAGATGAGGGCCCTATTCCCGTAGGAACTCACAATCTGAGAGGGTTAGGGTTGGAAACAGGAGGAGAGGACTGTAAGGTGAGAGTGATTGATGGTTGCGTCAGTGAGTTGGGTTGTAGGCTTCCCTAAATAGGAATGTTTTCAGGGAGCGTTTGAAGGAAGAGAAGTTAGGGGAAAGTCTGACAGTTGCTTCAACAGTATTTAGATTTCTGAAAGAAAGCAAGCCTTTGGTCTGGTAAAAATATGGATTTTCACACTTAATACAGCTGACCTATCTTCTGCCTATGGTTACTCTTATTTGTTTAGGAGCTTTCAGGGTCCACACAGCTGTGATCCTTTCACATTCTTCCTCCAGGGCAGGGAGTGGGGATTTCTGCCACTGTTTTCAAAAAAAGGAGGTTTGGTTATTGAAATCAACGTAGGAAGACAAGACCTGGCATAAACCAGCTTAAAGTACAGGGTATTCAACTAAAAAGGACATAAATATCATTTTTGGCAATCCTTTTATTATTGTACTAAAGTATGATAATAATAATAATTATCTAGCACCAGCAGATTCTGTAGTGCTGTACAAACATTTAAAGCGAATGATCATGCCCCCTTCCAAAACATTTTTGGGCACCAAATGCCATCCATGCTATCCGATGTGACTCTCTCTCCAATTAAAATGATCAAAAAACAGAAAGAACGCCATCAATTAGATTTTTTCACAGTATTACACAGGGTTATTCAAAGAGATCCAAATTGCTGGCGAAAGGTAACCGAACGCTGAAATTCAGCGTACGGTTACCTTTCCTGGTCATTCGGCTATTCAGAGAGCAGGCAGTTCACCAAACCCTGCCATTCGGTGGTTTCATGCGGCAGATTTATTCAGGAGAATCCCATAGGCTTCAATGTTAAAAATATTCCCGTTTTAATTCAATATCTAATAAACCGTTAATTATAATATTCTGCAGTAAAAAGTCTCTTTATTTATAGATTTTTAGGACCTTTTTAGGCATTTTTGGGGACTTTTTTGCAAACTTTTTTCCGTTTTTTTTTCTTAAATCGATTTTTTTTTTTTTCTGTAACAGCCCATTTTATTATCAGTCATTGGATCACATGTAAATTTCAGACATTTTCGCTCAGTAGTTTCTTTGCAAACAGCTTTTCACTTTTCAAACATTCAAGCGTACTGTTTTTTTTTTCTTCACCTCCTTCGTCTGCAGTGTCGGGTTTTTCCAGCGGCTGCTCTGTGCTCTGATCGGCGGCTTCTCAGGTTTCTTTGGCGTGTTCGGCGGAGTTAATCCAGATGTGTGCGTTCGCCGGGTTTTGCGGTGAGTGTTCACCGGGTTTGAAGCGGCTTTTCCCTGCACTACGACAGTCCTGTGGTGCTTGCTGAATACACCGCAGGGTTGCCGAAATGGGATCGCCAAATCGCACCGAATTGAAGAGAATGAAAAGTCACCGAACGTGCGGTGACTTTTCTATTCTCTTGGAATAACCCAGACAGTTTTCCATTAGCCTCCTATAAAGGTTCTGATACATGGCAGGGAGTTACAGTTACAAGTATTTATAAAATGCCAACAAATTCCTTAGCGCTGTACAAGGGGAGAGACAGAATAACAAATATACATACACGTTACACACACGAAACAGAAGGCGAGAGGACCCTGCTTAAAGAGCTTACAATCTAAGAGGAGAGGGTTGACCCATTAGGTGAGGGCGAATAGTGTAGGTGAAGTGGCGGGTTGCAGGAGGGCTGAATGGGAAGCGGAGCAGGAAACGACAGTCGAGAGATCATGGAGTGAGAAGTTCTGCCTCTGTTTCCAGGGAAAGGAGGCAGTGTTGCATGAAATCAATTTAGGAAGACAAGGTATGGCTTAAACCATCTTAAAGTGCAGGGTATTCAACTAAAATGGGCATAAACATAATTTCTTGGCAAGCCCTTTATTATTGTAATAATTATTATTATTGTCATACTTTATTTATCTAGCGCCAGCAGATTCTGTAGCGATGTACAAACATTTAAAGCGAATGATCCTGCCTCCTTCCAAAACATTTCTGGGTACCAAATGCCAGCCATGCTATCCGATGTGACTTTCTCTCCAATGAAAATGATCAAATACAGAGAGAATGCCATCATTTTAGACTGTATCACGAGCTGTTCCAGTTTCTCGTTACCCTCCTCCTGTGGGGCCCACACACCAACCTTGCACCGTCACGGAGACAGGACTGGCACCTAAGTGTTAAAAAAAAAGAAAGAAAGAAGCAGAAGAATCCTATGTTGCAAGCTCTGGTACCCAGGCAGCTTTCTCTGCAGCATCACTCGCATCCGCGCACGACGATTGGCCAGACGACCGTCTCGAGGGCTGACATCCCGCAACTGGATTGGCCGCCGCCCCCCTCGCCGCCGATTGGCCGCCGCTGCCACTAATCATCCCTTATAATAACCTTTCTTGGATGCAGCTCTAGCTTTTTCCTCGGGCTAACTGCAGCAGGTAACAGGAGCCTCATGCTTATTAAAGCTGCCCTCTTTATTGTAGGGGACGGTGATCCGTGAAGTGCAAACAGAACCAGAACAGGGAAGCAGGCGATGGGATGGGGGGGGGGGGGGTCTGAGCTAATAAGCAGCAATATTAACCTTGCTTAGCTGTTATTTAAATATCACTGCATTCCCCAATGCTTTAAATAAAGCCAGTTAGGAGGGGATGGGGGTGGATTTGCAGAGGTGGGTCCACCCATATTGATTACATCAAGGGGTTTGCTCACACTGGCTGTGCATGAAGCCAGTGGTGTAAGTGAGTAGATACAATACTATACAATACCCTATTCATGCTGCACCTCCCAGGCTGCTGGATTCAAGCTCTGAGCAGCTCATATATATAGTTTATTTTTTAAAATACATATTGTTTGTTATCACTAGAGAGCAGATGGTTAGGTTCCTGGGCACAGGCCTGCTTTGAATAGACTGCTGTGTGATTCTTTTTTTTTATTGTTATTATTATTATTATTATTATTATTGTCGTCAGTGCTGCGTTTACAATGGGTTCCAAGCTGTGGCTTCTCACAGACAAGACTATCCTGGAGGAATACCATCAGATGAGGATTCTGGAGGCTCTGAAGCATCGCTGCAGGGACCAAGATGTGGATTTCACTTTGGTTTTAATGGATCAGATAGCCCTCACCATCGTCGACGGAGAACTGGGTAAGATGCACGGTGTGTTACGTGTCATGACATCATCGTATAAAGTCCCGGAGGAAAAGTATGAATTATTTAATTGGGAGATTATTGTACTCATAAATCAATGTACTGCATACAAATGTCGTGCATCTTAACAAACATAGATATACATAGAAAGACAAGCTGGGTGAACACTAGCAGTTTTTTTTTAAACCGGGGGTTAACATGCCTAGATGGTGCATGGTCCAAAAGCGATGCATGATGACCCATATCACTGCAGATGATATATTCGCTTACATAGAACTATCTAGAAACAGGACAGACCTGTTCTGGGTAACATACAGCTATGAGGAGTCCCATCTGCTGCAGGATGAATTGGAATCAGGGACTGCAGCCGTCTCTGTCACCTTTTTTTTTTCTTAACGAGGCAGGACTTTGACATAAAAGATTAGCGAGTGGGTTTCAAAGAGGTTCTGCAGCAGCTGCAATATACTTTACCGCACCGTCCCCTGTTGAAGTAATATCTTCACAGTGACATCACAAGGGTGTGGGTTCATCACCCGTACAATGACTCTTAAAGTTCTGTTACTCTTGGTGGTGTTTGCATTTAGGTCTTCGTTTTCCAAGTATCTCATTGGAGGAAAAAAAATATCAGCGAATTCTGATACTTTACAAAGCTGCACTTTTTTGAAAGATACTCCATACATGATGAGTGGCGGGAGGGGAGGGGGGGGACTTAACAGTCACCTTGCATTTGGGATAATGAAGGCGAAATATCTGAAATAAACTCAAATTATGATAAATATAAATTTTTTTCCCCAGCCTCCCTTGTTTTGGCCCAGCTTTATAAAATCATCAGTCTAGTCGCCAGAATGTACTTTGTTATGAATTGGTCCACCGTGATATTTCAGAGATCACACTGATACTCAGATTCTAACGGTTGTGGGCAAAATCTCCTTTTAGATCTGCAGACTCATCCGGTTCATGCAAGTGTTATCGACGTGTAGAATTCTTTTTTTTCTCTGCAAGCAGTAAATCTGTGGCAAGCTTCATATCATTTAATCTTTGCTGAGCTCAAAGATCTGTCAATCTACAAAAAAAAAAATTATGCTGCAATGCGTTCTAGGTACCTTTTAATATTCCCGCATGCTGTATTAGCACGTTGAGCCCTGACACGGAGCGTTTTCCGAGTCGTTTATTTCGGATGTGATTCGATACTCGCGCTGTAAAAGCAGATTGATCGAAAACCTAAACAAAGCAAAAATGGGCAGTATACTCAGAATGCACAACTTGGTGCAGGGAAGGACACGCATGAAGCCGCTAATTAGCACTTACAGTGCCTTAGCGTTCGCTTGATGATATGTGTCTTTCACTGCCAGCATAAAAATATCAATTCAGGAAATCCCTTCATCATAGTTATATTCACCAAGTTCTGCTTATTCACAGGATGACGTCACCTTGACATGCGCTAGGGACATGCCAGTCATGGAAAAAAAAAGTGAGGCTGGTCTGTGCAGCTGCATTTATTGAACAAGAACTGATGCTTCCTACATTGTTCTGCTTACTCCATCCTCATGCAATTTGGTCTATTGTTTGCACATTGCACCAACAGAGAGAATTATCTATCTATCTATCTATCTATCTATCTATCTATCTATCATCCCCCTATCTATCGATCCATCTATCTATCTATCTATCTATCTATCTATCTATCTATCTATCTATCTATCTATCTATCCCTCTATCTATCTATCTATCTATCTATCTATCTATCTATCTATCTATCTATCTATCTATCTATCTATCCATCTATCTATCCCTCTATCTCTCTCTATCCCTCTATCTCTCTCTATCCCTCTATCTATCCATCCCTCTATCTATCCAACCCTCTATCTATCCATCCCTCTATCTATCCATCCCTCTATCTATCCATCCCTCTATCTCTCCATCCCTCTATCTCTCATCCCTCTATCTATCCATCCCTCTATCTATCTCTCCATCCCTCTATCTCTCCACCCTCTATCTCTCCACCCTCTATCTCTCATCCCTCTATCTATCCATCCCTCTATCTCTCCATCCCTCTATCTATCCATCCCTCTATCCATCCCTCTATCCATCCCTCTATCCATCCCTCTATCCATCCCTCTATCTATCTATCTATCTATCTATCTCTCCATCCCTCTATCTCTCCATCCCTCTATCTATCCTCTATCTCTCTATCCCTCTATCTCTCTATCCCTCTATCTATCCTCTATCTCTCCATCCCTCTATCTATCCCTCTATCTATCCCTCTATCTATCTATCTCTCCATCCCTCTATCTCTCCATCCCTCTATCTCTCCATCCCTCTCTCCATCCCTCTATCTATCTCTCCATCCCTCTATCTATCTATCTATCTATCTATCTATCTATCTATCTATCTATCTATCTATCTATCTATCTATCTATCTATCCTGGATTCAACTGTCTGTTTATCCATCTATATATCTGCTCTATTTATTTATCTGCTCTAACTATATATCAATTTATCTGTCTATTTATTTTTCTGCCCACTTGTCTGTCTATCACTATATATATATATATATAATATATAATCCTCTATCTCAGTGGGTCAAGTATTTAAAAAGAAAAGTGTGGGAACTCGCCAAGATTTCTGACCCCCAAATAGCAACTATCATTGGAAACATAACATAAACATACGCTAAAATCTTATATATTTATATATAGATGTGTGGAATTTAGCAAAAAAAAATATATGATAAGTGACAAATCTATGATTCAACAGCAAAAAAAATATGATTCATAGCTTTATAGTGTATGGCACCCATACAGGGCTATTCAGAGAGAGGTGAAAACCTTGAGAATTGCCAGGAGAATGAACAATCTAGAACAAATAGTCAATTTAGAAAGTGAGATAAATGGGAGAATTTATTTTGACCTAGAATTTTCAATTCTTCAGCCATTCTCAAGGTTTTCACCTCTCTCTGAATAACCCTGATAGAAGCTCCATTCCCTCGGCAAAAATGGTGGAGGAACTGCGCTCTCATGCCTTCCCTTTGGACTTGACCTCTGATCTATTTATTTATCTGTCTATCTATCTGACACTTTTAATCTCTCTGTCTATTTGTTCTTCTGACTATATCTATATAGTATATACCATATAATAAAAAATTTTTGTAGAGTAAGGCATCTTAAATACGTTCAGTTCTTTCACCTTCTTCTAGCCGGTGTATACAAAATGTCCTGTGACTAGATAGCGCTTAATCATAGGCGTTTATGACGCGGTACTAGCGGGCCACGAGCCTCATGGGCCTTACTACTGCCTTATTTAAAAGGGGAAAGCGTGGGTAGCTCTGCCTGCTCTCTAACAACTATACACTCTTTGAACCTCTCTCGGCGCCTTATAGCGGTCAGAATAGAAAGCGGTATAGGCCAGTGATACACATCACAAATGTATTGTGAACCACTAATGGCTTCCGGGCTTCTACACCCCGGTTGAATAATGATCTTTAATATTTTATATGCTGTTTCCACAGGGCCTATGTGGTGCAGGGATGATGGGGCTAGGGTCTATCCACTCTCATGCAGGCTCCGCCAAGTCAATGGCCAACACTGAGCCCTATTCCATGGTCGGTGCTAACTTAACCACAGCTGTTGTAAACTTACCAGAGCCGTTATCGTCTATGGAGTTATTAAGTTCACAACAGCTCTGGTTAAGTTCGCACACACTTTGGAATATTGCCCAATGTTGGCCAATAGAGGTACGTTACAGAAAAAGAACACCAGCGAGGATGTCTTACGATTCCATATTGCTGGTAAATTGTCATTGCACCAATAGAAAGTACCTAATGACGGCCATGGTTGGAAGAAGAAGCGACAGCAGAAAATTTACCGGAATAAGGCAGCGTTTAGCTGTGTTACTTTTTACCATTTTTTTTAAACGCCTAATTAGAAGCAGTGTATGATAATTAGTGAAAACCACCTCTCCCGGCTTAATGGGCGTTACTATGGAAAATCTATACTGCAGTGCTCCATTAAAATCAATGCTGCCCTGCAGCGCAAGTCTGTAAAGTGGACCGCGCATAATAGGGCCATTAATCTACTGAGCTTAAATAACTCTGGGTTACTAATACATATATCTATCTATCTATATATATATATATATATATATATATAAGGCTTTGGCTTGATAAAGGCCCCTGTGAGGGCCGAAACGTCGGTCGGTGCATACGGGCATCTTTTTAATGTTTATTTAATAAAGCATCGTTTTTATTCCTATTCTTAAATCCTGGTGTGCGTCCCCCTCTTTTGACCAGTTGTATGTATATATATATATATATATATATTATACACATATACATACACACACTTTTATATAATATATAAAACCTTAATCCTGATTCTAAAATCAGGGTTAAGGTTATATATATTATATAAAAGTGTGTGTGTGTGTGTATATATATATATATATATATATATATATATACCTTAACCCTGATTTTAGAATCAGGATTAAGGTTTTATATATTATATAAAAGTGTGTTTGTGTATATATATATGTATGGATGAAGCAAGTGGGAGCACTCACGGACTTGTATAAAACAAAAAAGATTAATAAGTATGCATTAAAAAAGGTCCGACGTTTCGGCTTGTTAGCAAGCCGAAACGTCGGACCTTTTTTAATGCATACTTATTAATCTTTTTTGTTTTATACAAGTCTGTGAGTGCTCCCACTTGCTTCATCCATACGTATTCTATTGGGATTTGTACAGCACCACGGCACGGGACACCTCCATAGCCATAGCTTGTGTGCTGGACCTTTTGGATTTGTATATATATATATATATGTATATGTATATAACCCAGAGTTACTGCAAGCGTAACAGTTATTTAAGCTAAATTAGCAAAGTTGCCACAAGTTGGTTCTCCATCACTTGCCTGTCTAACATGTATGAAACAAATGACAATTATTAACAGAACCATTGAAGTTTAAGCCATGCAGAGTTATGATGCGCGTTGGTAAATGTTCTATTACACACAAAAAAAATGCTGAGTGTCCTGAAAACTGAACAAAGCGTATTGACAGGTCTTTAATTTTCTATTGATCAATGTAAATGTCCCCACTTTAGTTAGCAGTTGTAATTATAGTGGCTGCATGCCGCCCCTGAGGTAACACTGCCGGGACGGGGATATGTAATCTGAAAGCAGTTTTTGTGTAACTTACAGTTTATGAACAAAGCTATGTGTCGCTGCGGCGCAGGTCGGCACCCATGCAACATTTGTTCATTATTTCTTGTGACGCTACCTGGATTTCCCTTTTGAGAAAAGTTTGTCAACGTTGTCACAATGATAGAGAGAAAAAGTTAAAAGTGGTGGAGAAAAAGAAGAGCCTGTGCACGGGCCAGATTTGTTGGTGCAGGTTGAGGTGAGGACCCCTTATCCGGAATGTTTGGGAACCCTAGCATTCCAGATTCTTACGGATTTCAGAATCCGATGTCTGAGAGGAAGAGGATCCTGGCAAGAGAGCTGCAATCACCTTCCTGCTGGAGTCACCGGTGTGTGGACACTGGCAGGGAGCGCTCTGCTGCGTTTCTGGGCAGGCTTGCTTCCCGGAGCCAGCGTGACTGCATGCAGCATGCCACACGTGGGGACTGCCCAAGACGCTCCCAGCATGTGCTGCGGTCTGCTGCAGGGCAGGGATGTGTGGCAGGTGCATACTTAGGGGGGCGGGGGTGGCTCGCACCGGGTGGCACCACCCTCTAGGGTGACACTAAAAAAAAAATCTTTTTTTTTTTTTACTTTTGCAAAGTATTTTACCAGGAAGGATACATTGAGATTTCACTCATTTTCAAGTATGTCCTGGGTAGGCAAGGCCTAGGCTGGCACTTTCCAGGGGGCAGCAAAAAACCTCACCACTAAAGGGGTTACTCACAGAGCACCGAAATGACGCCAACATTTTGTTGTCCTGTTGTTCCCTGCAACTTCGGGGAATAAAATTTCCCCAACCTGCAGTGAATTCACCATTCACCGCAGGGTCCCCAAAGTGCAGGGAGTCGGCCGCTGAATGCTGCCACCGCAAACCCGTGGCCTGCTGTTTTAAAAAAAACTACTGAACGAAAATGTCTGGAATTTACATCTAAGATCCTATGATTGATAATAAAAAGTTACATAAAAAAGAAAAATCGCTATTTAAAAAAAGGGGGGGACTTTTGGCAAACAAAATTCTGAAAAATGACTAAAAGGTACTAAAAAAATCAATAAATAAAGACTTTTTACTGCAGATTAAAATAATAAATGATTTATTAGATATTGCATAAAAACGGGAATATTTTTAACATTGAAAGGGGGCCAGGCTGCATTCACTGCATCACCAGTGAATAGGCAGACCAGGGTAAACAGGGACAGGGAAGAGGGAGTCTTAAAAAACTGGAAAAGTAAAGAAAAAAATACCATAGCAGCATCTTATACCTGCAAAACACACCCATTCTCTGCTCAGCAACTCCAATCCACAAAACCAGCCACCCACACACAACTCCCATCACACAAAACCAGCCACCCATACAACTCCATCACACAAAACCAACCAACCCACAACCCCATCACACACCAGCCACCAACACACAACCCAGCCACCAACACACAACTCCTATCACACAAAACAAGCCACCCCAACACACACACAACTCCCATCAACAAATCAAGCCACATGTGTACTTTTATACATAGCATGAGGATTGATATGTTGTGAGTTTGCAAAATCACTTAAAAATAACAATTATTCAAAAAAATCTACACTCGCCTCTTATTGCACAGCACAGAGGACACATGATCCACCATCGGCAGATTCATAATATATCATTATTATATGTATACATCATGTCCTGCCAGAATGCTATAACTAAAAATATTTTTGAAAACACTAAAGTGCGTGTGGTTTTTTTTTTTACATTTTAAAGTTGGGGGGTGCCAAATATAGTATCCGCCCGGATGCCAAATGTTCTATGTACGCCCCTTATGTGCGGTGAGGTCAGTGGCTGGTGAGGCACTGGCTAGTATCAGAGCCAGATATACACCGATAAACTAACTTTCTGCGGTTTGCATTTAGCTGTAAATTATCTATTACTCACTTACTGCACCCACACATACTATATACCGTTTTTTTTACCATTATTTAGACTTTTTAAAGTTACTATTATTTTCATCATATCATATACTTTACTAATAAAAATAATATGATAGAAAAACTGTTTTTCTGTGCCCGTCAAATTCTGTATCCGCCACTAGAGGGAGCAGAGGGAGCTGCCTGGGCCTGTTATACTCTATATCCGCCAATAGAGGGAGCTGCCTGGGCCCCTTGCTGTCGTTCAGAGGCCAGCCTCCAATGTAGGCAGGTTTTTTAATGGCTTGGACCAATGGTACACCATTGGTCCAAGCTATTCCATTGCTCTGTCAGTGCCTCTCTGAGGCTCTGACGAGCAGTGTTCAGGAAGTAGACAGCGCGTGTGTGTTCCTATTTGAACAGACACGCGGTGCAGAATTCTTTTGAGCAGCGTACGAGGCTAGCATAGTGTGGAAGCATACTGCTACGCAAATTGCGTAAGGTGTAAAAAGAATGCGTGCAGAGGCAGAGGACAGAGCCGATGGCGGGGGAGCACAGAACAGGTTGAGTATACTTTATTTTCTTTTATTATCTTAATGCTTAATGGCTGCCTCACCTGCTACCCTGATGGCACGTCCCTGCTGCAGGGATCGCAGCCATGTTCCCGAGTGGCAAGACCCATCAAGAGTGTCAAGATGGAAGCATTACTAAAATCCAGAAGGATTTGAAAATTCTTGTTTTCTGAGTCTTCTGGATTGCGGTTGCCCTACCCGGTACTATTTTAACAAAACAAATTTCTGTAACAAAATTTACCTGTTTCCCCGAAAATAAGACATACCCCAAAAATAAATCATAGTTGTAAGGCAACTCGAAGAGCCGCGGGAGAGAATCAGTGATGCCAGCGCCAGAGGAAGCGAGGTGGTAGGGGAGGGAGCAGAGCCGCATAAAGCTGTGGTCACACCAGCGTTCTTTGAGCAGAAGGAACGTCTGTGAGAGTGGACTTTCCTTCCACTCTGACGCCCGTCTGGCCACCTCACTGAGCATTTAGTGTGCTCAGTGCTACAAAGCGCGATCCTCCTATGGAGGATCGCGCTTTGTAGCCCCATCTGCGTCCGTCGTAACTTTTTGACTGGGAGGCTGAAATCACATCGGTGGCAGTGCACGCAATTTATGCGCAAGCACGCTACATGCAGGGAAGTGTGGTCACACGGACACACTCAGTGCATTCCTTCTGCTCAAAGAACGCCCGTGTGACTGCAGCCTTAGCCGATGTGTCCTCTACTGCTGGCTCCTGTCACAGGCGGAGTGATTGCCAGACGTACACCTCCAAAAAAATCACCAACATAACAAGAAAAAATAAGACCTACCCCGAAAATAAGACCTAGTGTGTTTTTTGGGCGCCAAAAAAATATAAGACAGTGTCTTATTTTCGGGGAAACACGGTAGTTATATAGGCTGAAAAAAGACTTGCGTCCATCAGGTTCAGCCTTTAGATGAACCGAAAGTTCGAACAAAATAAATATTGTCGGAATTGTTTTGCCGTGCACAAATCTAAAAAATATTCTTTGCAGTTGATGCTGCTGCTCTCTATAGATTTCTTTTTAACGCCAGGGGACTCCAACAAACATTTATGATTGACGTGGCTGCCAGCCCAAAGATTTTGCATCCGCTGCTGAGACCAGGAATTGACTCAGCCAATCAGAATGCACTCAGTAGTTGTATGCAGAGGCCTCCTCCTGTAAACTCAGACAAGAGCAAGGCATTATGGTAGTTGAAGTTCATTTTGTCAGCACAGAACCTGAACTGTCTGAACCACCTGCAGTGCAGCCCCACGGGAAGGACACATACACTGGTGGCCAACAAGGCAAAACATTGTGTTATTTTTACACATTGTTGAACTAATAATACATGATGTTGAGACCAGCATGGAGGGGGGATGTCTTTGAAGCATAACCAAAGGGCACATGCTGTTCTGGAGAAATAAGTCATCACAACGCATTATGTAGCAGGTAAACTAATTAAGATAACATAACAAATAACATGATTACAGGTTCCTATAGGAACTGCTCCTTTGTGCGCACCAATAAATTGCAGTTTTCCAGTGAATACAGCGCCTGAAAACATTCTTCTTTTTCTTCTGGAACATGATTAGGGAGCACTCTGTGGAGTCGGTTTAATTTAAATTGTTTAGGTCTGATAGAACAAGCAAACGACCCCGAGATGTCGACAGCCTGAAATTCACAGAAATCTTTGAATGCAATAAATGGCCAATAAGAATCATGGGGGTTGTAGTTTCCGAACATCTGGGGGGGGGGGGGTTTACATCCCTGGTTTAGAGGGGTATGTAGGATTTAAGAAAATTTAACAAAAGGGCTAGGGCACGCTGTCAGACTCGCAGCTCCCATGATGTTGATGCCTACAATTCCCAGAATTCTCTCAATGCAAAAAAATGGCCGGAGAATCCTGGGAGTTGTAGTTCAGAAACATCTGGGGGGCTGCAGTTTGACAGCTCTGGGCTAGGGGACCTTTGGCTTAAAGGGAGGCTTTGGCAGGCTGAGCATGGTGGCAGTTATGGTGCACAGATACTAGAAGGCAAGCATCCTCTAAATGTGAGGAAATATCCTTATACTGTAGTTCAATTGTACCATAAATATATCCTGTCTGCTACCAACTATATCCAGGGGCGGACTGACCCGTCGGGTACTCGGGCACTGCCCGAGGGCCTGCGGGTCGCTAGGGGCCCGGTTCCTGCAGGCACAGTGAGCACGGCTATTTTCTATGATCATCCCAGGTAGCTGCCGGGCCCCCTGCCTAGCGGTGCACTACCAAACCTCCGCCGCGCTGCAGCGTGCCTACTTCTGTCCCACGCTCTAAACAGGAGGACGGCACACTGCATTGACGCCTCCCCCCTCACGTGCGGCACACGGCGTGCCGGCGGTGGCAGAAGACAAACAAAGCCAGTGCCAGCCAGCCAGCCTGGGCCTGCGTCGATCATAGAAGATGAATAGAACGTGGTGGGTGAGCGACGGGGCGGGGGGGGAGACAAATGAACTGCGGGGGGGATTAATTGACAAATGTGGGGGGGATTAATTGACAATTTAAATGCGGGGGATTAATCGACTAATTTACAGATACACGTTTTGTCTTGTCATCTTCTCTCATAAAGGGCCACTCTATTAAAGATTTACACCCCATTGGGGCGAACTGACAACTCTTGAGACCCCCGGGCAATAATAGATAATGGTGCCCCCCATTGTGCCTGGCTCAATGCAAACCACACCCACAAACAAGCATCGCCAATATGTACATTGTTGTATTACAGAATTTATATCTCCACACAATATGGCAAAGACACAGACACTGACAAAAGCACAGGGACATTCCCAGAAATAGGCAAAGAGCAAAGAGATTGACAAACACTAAAGTGGTTATTTGGAGAGAGCCGACCTGGCCCCGAAATTGCGCCGAACAGGGAATTCAGCTTTCTACTTCTTAACTTCTTGTTCACTGGTTTTAGGCTGGGGTCAGACTAACGCATTTTTTACGTGCGTTCTGGCGCACTTAATCACGGCTGCACTAGCAGCAAATGACGGGCAATGACGGCCAATATACGAAGTACAGCCGCACGAAAGTCCGGCCGTGTAACGCAAGTGGAAAATGAACACATTTTTTCGAGAACGCAGAACCGCTAGTACTGACGTACTGAGTGCGCAGCTGCGGCATAGCGGCGTGTATGCGTGATTAGGAGATGTCAGACGCTGCTAATGTCCAGCCGACATAACGTCCAGACGCAAAAAGTGTTTTATTGAGAATCCGTAAAAAAATCACGCACGAAAATGCGCGTCGTCTGACCGTTTTTGCGCATTCCGTGAAAAAATACGTCAATGCGTTCGGACGCACTTTTTGACGTTCGCGGGGAAAAATGCTTTTGTTTGACCCTAGCCTTAGGCTAAGGTCAGACGAAAGCATTTTTAACGTGCGTTTAACCGCACAAAATCACGGCCGTGCTTGCAGCAAATGACGTCCAATGCTGGGTAACATACGAAGAACGGCCACACGAAAGTTCGTCCGCGCAACACAAGTGGCGAACGAACGCATTTTTTCTAGAACGTCAAACCACTACTACTGACGTACAGAGTGCGCTGCGTCCGCATAGCGGCGTGTTTGCGTGATTGGGAGACGTCAGACGCTGCTCATGTCCGGCCAACATAACGTCCAGACGCAAAAAGGGTTTTATTGATGATCCGTACAAAATCATGGACGAAAATGCGCATCGTATGACCGCTATCGCGTATTCCGTGAAAAAATACATCCATTCGTTCGAACGCACTTTTTCACGGACAACGTGAAAAATGCTTTCGTCTGACCCTAGCCTTAGTGGGATTTTCTGCTGTTCTGGGATTTGAATATCCCGCCTGCTGGGGACCAACTCGAGGACTGAGGATGTCAGCAGCGAGCATTCTGGGAGATTGCCACCAAGGATTGCTATGCACATGCGCAGCAGCACCAATCCATCCTTCGTAACTTGTGTACAGACGTAAGCAAGTTCCGAATGACACGTAATTTACGTAAGCAGCTGCAGGTTTTTCCTGCATTTTGGAGAAAAGGTGAATATTTTCACCAAATCTAAAAGAACATATAAAAAAATAATTGGGCAGATAGAGGAAAAAAAGGGCAATAGGGCACTGGTCTTAGATGGGGATCTAAGGCCTTAGATGGCCTTAGATGGGGACCCATCTAAGGCCTGGTCAAGTCTGCCCTTTCAGTGTGGCACCATGCCAACACAGAGAACAAAAACCAGCAGTCTAAAGTTGCTGAATTGCCCTGCTGTTCCTTGGTTTCATTCGACAGGTTTATTCAGGCAAATCCCATAGGCTTCAATGTTATTTTAATTCAATATCTAATAAACCGTTGATTATAATATTCTGCAGTATAAAGTCTCTTTATTTTCGATTATTTTTTTTTAGGATCCTTCAGGCATTTTCCGTGATTTGTTTGCGAAATTTTTTTCGTTTTTTTTTTTTTTTTAATCGTTTTTTCTTTTTTCTGTAACAGCCTTTTTATTATCATTCACTGGATTTTATATGTAAATGTCAGACATTTTCGTTCAGTAGTTTCTTTGCAAACAGCGTTTCACTTTTCAAACATTCAAGCGTACTGTTTATTTTTGTTGTTCACTCAATTCGTCTGCGGTGTCGGGTTTTTCCAGCGGCTGCTCTGCGCTCTGATCGGCGGCTGCTCGAGTTTCTCTGGCGCGTTCGGTGGGATTAATCCAGATGTTTTTGCGGGTTTCGGTGTGCGTTCGCCCTCATTTGCGGTGAGTGTTCGTCGGGTTTGCATCGGCTTTTCCCTGCACTACGACGGCCCTGTGGTGCTTGCTGAATACACCGCAGGGTCGCCGAAAAGGGATCGCCAAATCACACCGAATTGAAAAGAATGAAAAGTCACCGAACGTGCGGTGACTTTTCGATTCTCTTTGAATAACCCCGTTCGTTTCCGTGTGTGCGTAATATATTTCAGGTTTTGTGTAAAATGCCAATGTTAATGCTATGCATCTATTCATGTCCACATTTCAAGCGTAAGTCACGGAGAGGTGAGAGTTAGGAGGATTAAAGTTTAACTTTTCAGTTTGACGTGTCTTTGTAGCCATTTACCCCTTTTAATGAGTACTGCTGGACCGGAACAGGGTCACCCCATTAATTCACTTCCCTGCAGCTGCCTAGATAATTCAGTGTAATTAAAGCTGTGGCGAAATCAGAGATTAAAATCCCTTTCCCCATACACTAGTCGAGACGAAATGACGGGTGAAAACAAGTGCCTTTATATTTGTAAGGCCTCACACCTTCCCCAATCCTCCAGGAAAAAAAGCAACACAGGAGCAACACCAACGGACAAAAGCTAAGGGCACTATTCAGTCCCTACCGCTAAAAATGGGGACGCTACCGGGAAAGCTGCGTCTTCTAATTCAACACCTGGCCCTGGAACCACGCACTACCCTCGGTGATACTCACATATGGACTCCAGGAGGGTTCCACTGCCGGGCCGCAAGCCCTGCGAGATCTTGCTCTCGCGAGATTGCGCAGGGCCGAGGAGTGATTGTGGAGGGAGACTGGGGACTATTCGTCCCCAGTCTCACTCTGCTCCCGGCGGCCAGAAGCAGCGGATCGGGCGGCTGTTCTCGCCGCGGGATGAGAGGTGAGTATCTGATTGATTGGGAGGGGGTTTTAGCTGGTGCTAAATGATTCTGCAAAAGCGAAATCAGTTAGCACCAGCTTCTGGGTGCTGGTAAAAAAAAGTTGGTAATTAGTGTTAGGATAAGTAAGGTATTACAAAGTCCTAACGCTAATTACTGTTTGCGCATCCTATACCTAACATGGGGAGCGCAAAGTACAGCAAGCTCGAGCCATCCCTGATGCACTAATGGATTTTTTTTAACTGCTTAGCGATAGGGATGTAATATTGGGGCATGTGTTAAAGTCCCTTACCCTGACATTAACGCTTAGTCACCGAACTCACTCACACCCCCCCCCCTGCTTAAAAGACTTCTAATCTACCCCAGGTGATGTCCTTTGAATACATCCTACACAATACAATGATGTGAGTCAGTGATTGACCCCTGGACTCCATTCTATGGCCAAAGCCACACAGTGAGGAGCAAGTGATGGAAAGATACTGGGGGGTAGTTTACAACACAAAATATCACACAATGGATGCACCCAGTGATACATATACAGGGTTATTCAGAGAGCGGTGAAAACCAGGAGAATGACTGGAGAAGTGAAAATTCGAGGTCAAAATAGCCTGGTTTGGATAGTGAGATAAATTGGAGAATTTTTTTGGTTTGGCTATTTTAACCTAGAATTTTCACTTCTCCAGTGATTCTCCTCGTTTTCACCTCTCTCTGAATAACCCTGGTAGAGTAAACTATTTTCTTAACTAAACATACAAGAGAAAAACCAAGCACATGTACGAAATCCGCAACATAAAATAAACACAATAAGGACATTTCATTTTTTTGGTGGTACTGGCCCTTTAAAGCCATTGTGGTTAGCAATATTCTATTTTTTTGCTGTAAAAGAAGAAGGAAAAGAACCTCTGAAAAATGTCAGCAGGCTCCACTTACTCAAAATAGTATTAAGTCTATTAAGAATTCTTACTTATGGATTTTTTTATTAGTATTCATCATGCAATCAGTATCATCGCTGCACTGATCTAGTGATATTGTTATTTTTTCCCCATACATAATTATAATATTGTAGGAACATAAATATACTTTTGTTTTCATTACCTGACAGCAGTGCGCTCTCGTCTCAATATTTTGCTTAGAAAATTCATCCTTACGTAGGATACAGAGGTGAATAATTAATGTGTCGGCTGAAATGGAAAATATCACCAAATTTGGAATTATGTTATAAATGGAACTATTGGTTTTAACCCTTAAGATAATAAGAACATTTTAAACCTTACCTTTTTTCCAGCGCAGTGTTGGTTCTCCAATATTCCTGTCCTCCGGATGTGACATGCTGCTGGCTGCCTGCAAGCCATAGCATGTCACATTTCTGAAGGGGTGCTGGACACTGGAGAAGAATTGCAAATTTGCTATAGGCAATATGATATATATATATATATTACGGATAAAGCCCGAAGTGCGGTTAATCCTAGGTTTACCCGGGTAATCCTGACATTACCCAGGCATCATTAGCAAAAGTCAGAGTGAAATGAAATTTCTGACTTTACCCGGGTAATCTGCAAAGCATCCATAGGCCTCTGGGTACTCCGGTTTCCTGCTCTATTTACCTGGGTAATTCGCACATTACCCTAGTGTTGCTGGATAAAGTGTGATGTGCACCGAAACATCGCACTTTTTCCGGGTAATCTGCAAAATATCCAAACACCTCTGGGTACTGCGCTTTTCTTGGGTTTTCTGCAGGTTACAGGCTGACTGGTTGACTGAATTCTGAGGATTACCCGGATAAAGCTGCAAACTGTTATCTGACTGATAACAAAATTGTGGTTTTTGTTATTTTTAATGAAATTGTATCCACAGTCACAAACCGCACTAAATAACTGTCATGTGACTCTGTGCATTAATTGTCTGAAAATTAATTTATGAAGATAAAGATATTATATAAAGAGTAACCTGATGGTTATTATGTTTTATAAATGATATATAAGCACATATGACACATAATAAAGATCATGTAACTCTTTCACATTCATATAAGAAACATATCCTGTTACTCTGTATATTCATTATATCCACAATACATTTCAATGTTTGTCTTTTGCCATTTTCATTGATAATATCCATAGATAATAGTAAAATTCACTGTTACCCAAGCGGGGTTGGATGCTCTGCAGATTACCCAGGTGAAGCTGTGGATAGGCCTCAGATTACCCGGGTAAAGCTTCAGACTTGCACATTATCCAGGTAAAGTGCGAATTTTTCAGCTCTTCCAGACCGTTACCCAAAGGCGGTCGGTTAGTCCTAAAATTACCCGGTAAAGTCCGGAATTTTCATTTTTTTTGCAGCTTTACCCAGCGGTTTTGGGTAATGTCAGGATTACCCGGGTAATTCTAGGATTAACCGCACTTCGGGCTTTACCAGTAACATATACACACATACACACAAAATCCCACTGCCCCTATATTCTCTGATAACAGTCTTTTTTATCCTAATGTTCCTTTTTAACTGCCCCAAATAGTTTGAGCTCCATTTGAACCCAGACGTTTACAAGTGAGGCCGTTATACTTACAGGGTTATTCGGAGAAAGGTGAAACTCCGGAGAACTTTTGGAGAAGTGAAAATTCTAGGTCAAAATAGCCAAACCAAAAAAATTCTCCCATTTATCTCACTTTCAAATCAGCTATTTTTACCTAGAATTTTCACTTCTCCAAACGTTCTCCAGAGTTTCACCTTTCTCTGAATAGCCCTGTATATGTGCATCTGTCATTCGATAAAACACGTTTTGCCCATTTGACAGGGCATCACTCCCCTTGTATAGATCGGTGTTCATTTGCTGATATATATCATCGAAATAAGGGAAATATTTGCTTTTGAAGATACCCAGTCCCTTGTGTGTATTGCGGCATGCCGTGGGGGGGGGGCTGCTGTAAGCAGAGAGCTGACCTACAGAAGACCCCCCCACATTCAGTCAGTGTGCTGCATTGGCTGCCACTTTGCTCACGACTAACAGCTAACACAACACACTGACTGAGCGGGGCTCGTCTTGAAGGATGGCTCTCGGCTCGCAGTGATTCCTGCCCCCTGCGGCATGCCACGAGTTACGAGAGAGACTGGAAGTCTTAACTAGCAAATATCTCCCTTTTTGCAATTATATAGGTCATCAAAAAATGCTTATCTGTATAAAAGGGAGTGATGCCCTACCATATGGGCAAAACATGCCCACTCATTCAATTGACCAATGCAGCCACAGCTGTGTGTGTGCCACATTAGTGGCTCCTTATTCAGGTCAGCCTGAGAGAGCAGCCTGTATTGCCACAATAAAGCAGACAGAGGGGAATCAATGCGGACAATGACTTGTGTGGCATGATCATTAAAAAAAGGGGAGGTATATTCATATATACTGTATGTACAGTTGTGTTCAAAATTATTCAACCCCCACTGAAATTTAGTGTTTTGGCCAGTTTGACATTGATTTTGATCATTCCGTCATCTTGCTTACAATTAAATCAAAGAGGCACGTGTAGGTCAGACAAATATAACATAACATTTATAATGAAATAACCACAAATGTCTTTTCTGTGCTCACATCATTATCAGTTTTATTCAACCCCCAAGTGACATTCAATCTTAGTACTTAGTACAACATCCTTTTACAGTTATAACAGCTTTTAAACGTGAAGCATAGCTTGACACAAGTGTCTTGCAGCGATCTACGGGTATCTTCGCCCATTCGTCATGGGCAAAAGCCTCCAGTTCAGTCACATTCTTAGGCTTGCGCACTGCAACTGCTTTCTTTAAGTCCCACCAGAGGTTCTCAATCGGATTTAAGTCAGGTGACTGCGATGGCCACTCCAAAATGTTCCAGCCTTTAATCTGCAACCATGCTCTAGTGGACTTGGAGGTATGCTTGGGATCATTGTCCTGTTGAAAGGTCCAATGTCTCCCAAGCCTCAGGTTTGTGACGGACTGCATCACATTGTCATCCAATATCTCCTGGTACTGAAGAGAATTCATGGTACCTTGCACACGCTGAAGCTTCCCTGTACCTGCAGAAGCAAAACAGCCCCAAAGCATGATTGACCCCCCGCCATGCTTCACAGTAGGCAAGGTGTTCTTTTCTTCATAGGCCTGGTTCTTCCTCCTCCAAACATAGCGTTGATCCATGGGCCCAAACAGTTCTAATTTTGTTTCATCAGTCCACAGAACTCTATCCCAAAACTTCTGTGGTTTGTCCACATGACTTTTGGCATACTGCAGTCGACTCTTCTTATTCTTTGGAGACAGCAAGGGGGTGCGCCTGGGAGTTCTGGCATGGAGGCCTTCATTACGCAGTGTGCGCCGTATTGTCTGAGCTGAAACTTCAGTACCCACATCTGACAAATCTTTTCTCAGTTCCTCAGCAGTCACACGGGGACTTTTCTCCACTCTACGCTTCAGGTAGCGCACAGCAGTCGAAGTCAGCATCTTCTTTCTGCCACGACCAGGTAGCGTTTCAACAGTGCCCTTTGCCTTGAATTTGCGAATGATGCTTCCTATGGTCTCTCTTGGTATGTTTAACATCTTTGCAATCTTCTTATAGCCATTGCCCTTCCTGTGAAGAGTAATCACCTCTTCTCTTGTCTTCCTGGACCATTCTCTTGACTTCACCATGTTTGTAACCACACCAGTTAGGCTGGGGTCAGACGAGCGTGATTTCTACGGACTGTACGTCCGTGCAGTACGGACATCGTCAGTACGGATGACGCAGTAGTGGTCACACAGTCCGTTTTTTCACTGAAGTTATTTTTTGACGGATGTAGGAGGGGAAAATAAATTACAATGAAAAAACATTCTGTCCGTCAAAAATGCTGGACGCATATGCAGTCCGTCTGACCTCGCTCCATCACTCACACACAAAGCTATGCAGACGTTGTGGACGTGGCGCACTCCGCACGTCCGTTCTAGCAGTATTACGTTCTTGCCTAACCTGCGTCCGTTTGCCGCGGCCGTTGTGCGTCCGCAGTTCAGTGCGGACGTACTTCATGTGTCAGGCTCCAATGGACTTTCTTTCATGCTATCACGGACGTACTTTTAGGCGCAATCACGGACGTGAACACTACGCTCGTCTGACCCCAGCCTAAATGTCTAGAAGGAGCTGAGTATCACAGTCATTTTAAAGCTGCCTAATTGGTGCTTATTATGTTTTATTGCTGCTCCGTGACATCCACAGGTGTTTTCAATACCTGATTGAAAACACTTGAATGAACCTCTGTTCTTCAGAGTGGTAGTCTTTAAGGGGTTGAATAATTGTGTCAATGAAGAATTCACAAAAGAAACATTTACTACTGTATTACAAAACCAATTGATGTCATTTTAGTTGCATATGGTTCTTTAAAAAGTCCTTGTAGGATTTCATTCTGAATACAATTACAAATGTACACTAAATTCCCTAAAACCCTTTACAGCATTGGGGGTTGAATAATTTTGAACACAACTGTATGTAGCCAATGTGGCTGTAACAATATGGAGGCATCTGTAATATGTGGGGATGGAGGGGGGTCAGGATATGTGTATTTGTTAGTGGTGGGTGTCAAGGTGAAATGGCAGGTATATTAAATGGTGAGCATAATAAAGGGTTGATGTGTTCCTTCCCGATGTTTGCCCCTTCTTACCATTCCTAGATAAACATGAAGGGCTCTATTAACGTCTTTGCGCAAAAGCGCACGCGCAGCGCTATTTTTTTGCGCACAGCATTAACGTGAGTAAATTAACGCTGGTATTACAATCCGAGCGCATTTTTTCATCCATCAAAAAATAACGCTAACACGCGTAAAAAAGACGCGCAAGAACGCATCAACGCTGCCCACAGAAATCGATGGGCAGACTGTTTTTTCACGCAATTCAGCCAATCAGAATTAAGAACCACATTTTATTGTTTGGGTATGTGTAGAATGTGTAACTATACTTTGCTGTATTTGTTTTCCGGGCTGGTGTATTTGGGTTCGGACGTTCAGATTTGCCATTAACACCAGCTTTTAAAAGCCGTTAAAATTATCCGCGCAAACATTGTCTATTAAAATTTGCGCATGGATTGTAATACCATCCTCGTACCAGCGCACAAACGCATTTGCGCTCACAATGTTAATTATAGGACGCGCAACGTACATTACGCTCGCAAAGGGTTCGTGCAGGTTCGCCAGCGGTAGGCGTTAACGCACATTTTTTGTGCCGACATTGTAATACGACGTTCCGCGCAAAGGGTTTTTCTCCTCTTGTTAATGCGTTTTTGCGCACGTGCAGGCATGTACTGGCTATAGGGACTACAGGGAGATTCCCGGTGGGCCATTGGCTCAGTGGGCCAGTGTGAATGCTGATTTACCGCTTGGGTGCAGTCTCATATTGGGGTCCCTGTGCCGGTGAGATCCTCTGTGCATCCACCTCACCTTAAGACATGGTGCACACTCGACCCCAGTGCCACTGCGGTGCTTTACCCAATCACTCTGCAGCAACTCCAGTATCTGTAGTGCGATTGTTTGAGTGATCCAGTTGGATTATACTATTTTTGTGCATATTTGCATAATGAAATTGGGCCGGTCTGGATGACGTCCAGGTCTGATTCTCTATTCCAGTCCAGCCCTGCGCACGCGTTAACGTTTGCGTGAAGAAATTAATAGAGCCCAAAGAATGTTGTAGTTACATAATTTTTTTTTAAAATTAGGTTTATTGGATAGGAAGGCACAATAAAGCGCCGATAAAGCATGAAATACAATCAAAGACTCAAAAATAGTATCCAGTTTTCATATAAAATAAAGGAGAGGGGGAGCGACATGGGTATAGGAAGGGAGGGAGGAGGGTCCCGGCTCAGGCCAAAAAGAAGGAAGGTAAGAGGGAAAAAGACATAACAAAAGGGGAGAGGGAGCATAAAGAAATGCCAGGCCATAAAATCATAACATCCTTCAAAAATGCATGGACACATCACAGTCCTGTGTCCAGCCATGGTCCCCATTTCTTATGATAAGATGGTAATGAATGGCGGACCAAAGCCGTCAAATCGTCCGTAATTTGCGTGTCCCTATTCTTAGCGTAAACGTTCGCCATGCGAGGCAGCCTGGGCTGACTCCGCGTTTTAGCCCTCGCTCTCCTTACTG
This sequence comes from Leptobrachium leishanense, assembly GCA_009667805.1. Taxonomy (NCBI): domain Eukaryota; kingdom Metazoa; phylum Chordata; class Amphibia; order Anura; family Megophryidae; genus Leptobrachium; species Leptobrachium leishanense. The sequence goes on along the minus strand of CM019073.1, from coordinate 27,862,271 downwards.
CGAGAGTGATCTTAGCCATCAATTTATTTTCATGAAACGTAAGATCGGGGTCCGGTCTGGACAACAAAAAGGCTTTAAACAGGTTTATTTGGAGCGATAAACAATGAATCCTGAATCTCAGACCAAATTTGGACAATGAGTGGACAGGTCCACCACATGTGGTAATATGAGCCCCTGCAGATTACATACCCTCCAACAAACGTCTGGGAATAAGGGAATAATATGGGTCCAGAGCCGGATTTATAACTAGGCAGAGTAGGCATGTGCCTACAGGTGCCTGTCACAAGGGGGCGCCTTGCTCTGTAGAAAAAGAAATATATATTATAAATATATAAATCTTAGATCACTGTATCTCAGGAGTCCTAAGGGCTAGAGGGACATATGAGGTATTATTGGAAAGGGCAGATTATGACCCACACTGCCAGCAAGTGTGGAGCTGATGATGCAACGTATTGTTTCATCGACATCCTAGACCGTGGCGCTGTAGTGAGGAGAGACAGGGGGTTTTGGAACCTGCATCTCTGAATTGTACACTGCACAAGGTTAAGTGAGGTGACATTGGAAAGATCAGAGTCTGGTCTTTACAATGATACCAAACATGACCATGTAATGTGTAAAAATAAATAAAAATAAAAATTAAAAAAAGTAAAGGCAAAAGGGGGTAGCGGCACTCCACATTTTTGTGCCTACAGACTCCTGAGATGCAAATCCGGCCCTGCATGGTTCACCAGGCAGGGAGTGTGACCGTTTCTAAATGTTTGGTGTGTGTGGTGACTGTGTGTAGTGTGTTTGACGTTTGCGTGCCATTATGTGAGAAAAAAAATTCTGTGTGTAATTTTTGATGGCTGTGCGTCTGAGTTTGTGTAAGTGGAGGGTTTTTGGTTTATTTAATGTATATTACCTTAATTAATTAGTTTAAAAAGTCATGAGACGGTGGAGTTACTTGGCCTGTTCTGCACAGACCACAATCCTTCCCTGTGGAACCACCACAGAATACTTTTCATTAAATAAATTGCAGGTTCGACATGGAGGGCCACATACACCCAACAGCATTCTGACAAAGCCATTGGGCCAACTCCAGTTGTCGTGCCCATGATCCTCGACCAAGGAGCTGTCTGGCCAGTCCTCTGTGGGTCCATTTGACATGAGGAAAATATAAACCAGTTCCTGGGAGGGTACTGGGCATGTAGCCCAGCGCGGGGTTACTGGGAAGGAAGGACACTGGGAACCAAAACTTCTGTTGCTTGCAGAGCGAAATTGTCAAACATCAAAATCACATAACACCCAGGTTCTGAAAGTTGGTATTCATTTCAACAATGGCCCATGTTGAGAAGAAGAAGCTACCATGGAACAGCTGATTCTTCTCATGGGAACCACAAATTGACAACTTCTATACAAAGTATAGGAGTTGTTAATTTACAGTAAGCAGTCACAACCTCCGAGCCACAAGCATGGCTTGCATCTCCATTGTGATAGCGGCTGGAGCCATTATGTCTAACGGCTCCGGCCATGAGCTAAACGACAAGGTGGGAATCGGGTCCCACATCCCCAGAATCCTGACATGGTGCTCTGCGTTGCATATGTGCTAGACCATGTCATCAACCTTTGCCCTCCAGATGTTTTGGAACGACATTGCCCATGAGTCTCCTCAAACCCAACGAGTGTCCGAAGTGGAAGTGCTCACTTTGCTCAATCCTGATTCAATCTTTTGTATATTGCTTGGGATGGCAGTTTTATAATAGCCTATTTAGTGGTTTATTCGAGCCTCCAAGTCGTCGCCGATACAGCAGGATTTTGCCGGAGGTGAACTAGTCTTGCCAGCAACTACCGACAAACAATCCGTCCCGTGCTTTCTAATAGATCGGCCAATTTCCCGTCTCTCGTCGGTCAGCATTCTCTCCTCTACAGAGGCAATAAATTGATGTGTTCTCCGCAGCTAACTGGGTGGCAGGTGGCGTCCTGCGCGCTAAATGCACCGTCAGCAGAGACTTTTCCACGTTTCCTCTATGTGGCGAAGAAAACTATTAGCCTAAATGGTGTCAAGTCCGGATTCAGATAGCTATTATCTGCAGTATGGAAAAAATAAATGTGCTTACCGGTAGATCTGGAGAAGATAGAGAACAAAACAGGAAACTTAGTGTATTTTCAGCAAAAAGTGCTTCCAGGGTGGTGCGCGGTGGTGTAAGCTGCAGCACGGTAACCACATCACCCTTAATCAAATGCTTATAAAAAATGCATGGCTCATTGCATTGCCTGGAGAGAGAGGAACGTGGACGACTGTCTGCTTTTTAAAGATTGGAGCTGTTAAAGTGCACCCAATCTGAATAAAAAAAAAGAACGACAACCACCTGGCACTGCGCTACTGCTGTTAAGAAATGACATCTCCTTAACCCCGTCACTGCTGAGCCATTTCACGACTTAAAAAAACACATTTTTCTTTTTTGTATTATTATTGTTATTATTTTTTTCTTTACTTTAAACATGGTCATGTTTGGTATCATTGGAAAGGCCATGCTCTGGCCTTTCTAATGATACCAAAGATGACCCTGCTAGCTGAAAACAGTCAGGAGATATCGGGGTTCAAAGGAACCCTTATCTCCACCCCTATCTTTCCTTAGGAGTCAATGAGGACGTTCCTCACACGTCCTCAGCAGTGAAAGGGTTAAAGCTCGTCAGATGACTTGGCTATGCAGGATTTGATTGCTATTCCTATATTTATTTGCATTGCTATGGGATCTTTAACGAAGCTGACATTGACCTCTTTCTAAACAAATATCAGCTGCTTTCGTCCGAATTTTGTTTTGCATTTCGTCTGACTCCATCGATAAAATTCGAGCTAAAAATCCCAGTTAAGTAAAAAGATTGGGCTGTTACGAAGCCTGGAAAAACATAGGGCTCTATTACATTCTTCGCGCAAATGTTAACGCGTGCGCAAAAATGCATTAACGCGAGGGGCATTTTTGCACTGAACGTCGTATTACAATCTCAGCGCAACAAACGTGAGTATACGTCTACCGCGGGTGAAACTGCGCAAACGCTGCGAGAGCGTACTGTACTGCGCGCGTATTATACTCAACATTGTGAGCGCAAATGCGTTTGTGCGCTGGTATGCGGATGGTATTACAATCTATGCGCAAAATTTAACGCACAACGTTTGCTGCATAATTTTAACGTCTTTTAAAAGCTGGTGGTAACGGCAAATCTGAACGTCCTGACCCAAACCATATACACCAGGCCAAAAAAAAAAATACAGCAAAGTATAGTTACATTCTACAGATACCCAAACAATAAATTTGAGAAGTTGTGCGTGTTTTTTTTTATTGATGCAGCATATATGCGCAGATTGACTTTGACAGGCGCAAAAACTTAACGTGAGACAATTAAGGTTCTTAATTCTGATTGGCTGAATCGCGTGAAAAAAAAGTCCGCCCACCGATTTCTGCGAGCAACGTTAATGCGCGCGCGTTTTTGTGCGTATTTTTTACGCATTTTATTTTTTGACGGATGAAATAATGCGCGAGGATTGTAATACCAGCGTTAATTTTTGCACGTTAACGTTTAACGCTTCGCGCAAAAATTCACGCGTTTACCGTGCATTTTTGCGTGAAGAATGTAATAGAGCCCATAATGGGTCATTTTATAAGAGCCGAATTGCACCGAACGGTGCAAGTTTGTGGCAGTTCGTCTATTCAGATTCCATAGGATTCAATGTAAAAAAATATTAGTGTTTTTATTATTTTTTTATTCAACCGTTTATTCTCTTCATTTGCAGCTAACCGTCTATTTATTTATTTATTCTATAGAATTTTTTAGGCATTTTTCTGAATTTTTTTTTTTTGGTGAAATATTTGATTCCCATTTTTTTTCAATGGCGTTTTTTTTAAATTCTGTAACAGACCATTTTGTTATTTCTTATAGGACCTTTTTTTATTATTTCCATACATTTTTATTGTCTTAAAAACACCTTTTTAAAAATAGCAGAGTTCCGTTTTGTTTTTTTTGCTTTTTTCCCAGTTTGGCGGCTTATCGGCTATTTTCGGCGGTCTGCGGGGGAACCAGTTTGGCACACTTCGGGGACCTTGCAGTGAATACTGAATTCACCGCAGGGTCGGCAAACTGAAATCACCGAAACGCACCAAAGTGCGTCGAACGAGAAAGCACTGAAATTTCGGTGCTGTTTGAAGAAGCCCTAGAGTGTAAATACGTGTGCACAGATCCTATCTTTGGGCTCTATTAGCTCCTTTGCGCAAAAGCGCACGCGCAGTGCTATTTTTTTGCGCGCAGCGTTAAACGTTAACGCGCGTAAATTAACGCAGGTATTACAATCCGAGCGCATTTTTTCATTCGTCAAAAAAAAATGTTGCGCGGAAAAAAAGATGCGCAAAAAACGTGCGCGTATTAACGCTGCGCGCAGAAATCGGTGTGCGGACTTTTTTTTCCACGCGATTCAGCCAATCAGAATTAAGAACCACAATTGTCTCCCGTTAAGTTTTTGCGCCTGTCAAAATCAATATGAGTATATATGCTGCAGCAATAATAAAAACATGCACAACTTCTCTATTTTATTGTTTGGATATGTGTAGAATGTGTAACTATACGTTGCTGTATTTTTTTTTTGGGCTGGTGTATTTGGTTTCGGCCAGGACGTTCAGATTTGCCATTACCACCAGCTTTTCAAAGACGTTAAAATTATGTGCACAAACGTTGTCCGTTAAAATTTGCGCATAGATTGTAATACCATCCGCGTACCAGCGCACAAACGCATTTGCGCTCACAATGTTAAGTATAGGACGTGCACAGTACATTACGCTCGTGCAGGGTTCGCGCAGGTTCACCAGCGGTAGACGTTAACGTGCATTTTTTGCGCGGACATTGTAATCCGACGTTCTGCGCGAAGGGTTTTACCCCTCGCGTTAATGCGTTTTTGCGCACGCCTTAACGATTGCGCGAAGAATGTAATAGTGCCCTTTGTTTCTCATTGACTTACTATAAATCCCGGAATGAGGGTTTCAGAGCTAAACCCTTCGACATGCGTGTTTGGCTCCAAAATGGCGAAGACACGAGTCTTACTGTGAACACGCATTTACTGTAGGCGCGAGTCTTACTGTCAATTCTGGACATGCGTGTTCCGTATTGTACGTCACGTAAATGTAGGTTTTGCTGATGACCCCTGACTGGCTCGTTTTCACTGCATGCATTGAAAGATTATATTATGGAATCGCGGGTTGCAAATTAACAGCGAAATATGAAAGCTGCAACTTGCGGCTTGAAAAAAAATGGCGGAGTATTAAACACGGAACTTGTGTGTTGAACATACACTATATTGTCAAAAGTATTCGCTCACCCATCCGTATGCGAGTCAAGGCAGGTGAGCGAATACTTTTGGCAATATAGTTTATTACTAGAAAGTATTACAGCTCCGACTTTTGTGTTTACTGTAACAGTAGAAAATGAATGTACGGATTAACATTGCGGAGGATGCACATTTATACTGTAAGTGCGAATCCAAAGTATATTTAAAATAAATAATAATATCTTTTGCTTTTTATTTCTTGCACATTAAATATTAACAATCAATGAAGAAAATACTAATTATCTAAAATTTTCAAAATAATAAAATTAGGATCCAAATTCATTAATAATTTTATGGCCCATTATCTCTATATGGGTGGGTCCAGGCCTTCTTTATACTGGTATGTATAGTGAGGGTCGTAGTACTTTCGTTAGTCATTTTAACAATGTCTGCAAGGTCAAGACTTCGGACGCCCTTAACACACTCAATTGTGGAAGCCGGCCATATCCAGTGAAATACTAGCGCTCACTAACTCTGCTTGTGCACAGGATGCAGTATATTGATTTTCATGACCTGTTCTCCATTGAAAAGGCTGACACTACAAGTCAGCACAATACTAAAAGGACAGAGTGGATTTATTGCTTTTTTTTAAGACCCATGATAATCAATAGTAAGTATTTAGGGTGGAAGGTCATTAGCAACAATCCAAGGGAATCAGCTTTTTCTCAGAAAACGGAGTGGTGTGTAGCTCGAGGCCAGCTTTAACAGACACAACCCAAAAAATCCCATCGTTAAGAGCCTACATAGCATTTTACGGAATGTTCATTACCATTTCAAACAGGTGGCTCCACTTACGTTTGTGGCACATCAAATCTATCTTAACCATTGGTCCCATTGGCCATTGTGGGAATATTGAAGTAAAAGCCTACTGACTTTAGATCAACCACTGAATCCCCAATTTCCCATTCCATAGATTCTTGGGTGACATGGAAGGTATATAACGTGCGTTTTGCAGGTGCCAACTGTTTTGACTCTGGTCTATCCTTCACTCCTCACATTCAGTCTCTAACCAAATCCTGCTACTTCCACCTAACAAAACACTGATCGCATCCACCCCTTTCTTAATTAGGACTATACTAAATTGCTCATCCAATAAGGGAGGACTGGGTCTACCCCATCTCGAATCTTATTACCAAGCAGCCCTGCTGACGCGAATCTGTGATTGGTCGGTATCTCCTCCTGTTAAGTTGTGGGTGGCATTGGAGCAATTTGCCTTCCAGGTACCGATCGCATCTGTGCCATGGCAGCTAGCCCCCATCCGCACTTTGATCTCGTCTTTAGACCACCCCACGGCTCCGCAGCTTCTAAGGCTGTGGAGGGAAGTTCGCTCTCGACCTGACCTCTCCCCAGACATCTCCCCCCTGTACCCGGTTTCACATAACCCTGACTTCCCACCGGGTAGGCAGCGGTCTTTTCTAGATATTGATTCAGACGGACCATACTTACATATTGCACGTTGTTATGCGGAGAAAGCCTTGTCTCCATTGTCGCTATTAACACCGCGAAGCGTCCATACCCCCCTCGAACACTATAAGTATAGCCAGTTGACTCGCTTTGTCACCAGACTGACTTCGGCCTTGCCACTCCGTTCCACTTTGACTGTATTTGAGACTTTATGTACAATGGATCCTCCACCGACACATGTGCTCTCGTCCCTCTACACCCTACTCCTTTCCTCATCTCAACCTAGGTTGCCCTCATATGTGATCAAATGGCATAATGAACTCCCTGAGCCCATCTCGGAGGAGGACTGGGGAAAAAAATTTTCAATCAATAAATACTCCTCCATGAGCCTCTCGGTACAGCTTGCTAATTTTAAACTCCTATCACGTTGGTATCTTACCCCAGTACGCTTACATCGAATGTTTCCACAAACCTCCTCCCAGTGTTGGAGATGCCTCGCAGCTACTGGCACCTATCTGCATCTATGGTGGAGTTGTCCGGCCCTCACGGCTTATTGGACCGCGATATTGGCACATATTACTGACATTACGGGTTTCACATCAGGGGACTCCCATAACTTGATACTCTTTCATCTGGTTCCACTCCCAGTCAATACATACAAAGCCTCTTTATTGCTGCATCTCTTAAACGCGGCCAAATCCCTCATCCCTCGGAAATGGAAACAAACTGCCGCTCCCACTGTTACGGAATGGATAGAAGCGGTAGAGCGCATTCGTACCTTAGAAGAACTCCACTACTCCTTAGAGAACCAGTATCAAAAATATTTTAAAACATGGTATTGGTGGTCAGATTTTCTCCATAAACGTTCCTCTCCCCCGGTGCAAAAAGCTGAGCCCAGCTTGAACCCTACACCAACGTTGCCCCCTCCTCCCCTCTGAGATCAATGGATCTATTACTTGACTTATGGGTACTGTCTATTAAGGTCCTGGTACCCAGCCTGGATCCTACAAGATACAGCACACATCACAATGCGTCTTCCCTGTTGATTCTTTTCTTTTTGTTGTTTTATGATATTTGTCCAATCGAATGGTTTATATGACTCATCTGAATCCCATTCTCTATGTATTACTATTGAATGTAATACCACCATGCGCAACGCTGTGTCTAACGTAAACCTATATTGCTGTTGCACTGGTGGCTTTTTTGTCATATTTTGTCATATTTTGTCATGTTTTGTATTGGTTGAAACTAATAAAATATATATTTAAAAAAAAAAAAAAATTGCTCATCCAAGCTCTTATTATCTCCCGCCTTGACTACTGTAACCTCCTTCTCACTGGCCTTAAGAGATCCCAGATTCTCCCTCTGCAGTCTGTAATGAACGCCTGTGCCAGACTCATCCACCTCACCTTCTGCACCTCTCATACGTCGCCCCTTTGTCACTCTTTACACTGGCTCCGTTTCCTTTAGGATCAAATTCAAAATAATGCTCCTCACGTGCAAAGCTCTCCCTAACCGCTCCCCTGATTATATCTACTCCCTTATTAGCAGATACATCTCATCCCAATCACATTGCTCTGCCAATGACCTGATGTTATCGTCTCCTCGTACCCTCAGCCCCAGCTCCCACCTTCAGGACTTTTCCCGAGCTGCCCCTTACTATGGAACTCCCTCCCCGCAACATTAGACTCTCCCGTCTCTCCAGTCCTTCAAGAAGGAAGCACATTACTTTAGAGAAGCTTATCAACTCACTCCATAATCCCCCACTGCACCTTTCTTGCTCCATCTCCCCACACAGCCCCCATGCACCCCGCTACTTCACATACTCTGCTATTTACCCTCACCTCGAGTGTCACCCCTCTCCTCTTAGATCGTAAGCTCTCGAGCAGGGTCCTATCTCCTACTGATCTGTGTGTTGAACGTGTGTATTTGTTGTTATGTCTCTCCCATTGTACAGCGCTACAAAACCGGTTGGCACTTTATAAATACTTGTAACTGTTTATGGAAGGAAGAGGTCTTTTGCAGAATAATTGCAGATAATCCTGACTCCTGACAATTCCCACTTCTGGCTTTGGACCAAAGAAAGCTCTGGGTGTTCCACTCTCTAAGAGATTGCGTGTATTGATTTAGACTTATGTAATTGTAACCATTGCCCTTAAAGCTCATTTGTATTTGCAAAGTTGCTTTCAAACCAGTCCATCTCGACCGCAATAAATCAACCACCCTGCTGCATCCTTCCAGTGGCTACCGTTAAAAGACGGCTCTCTCCGCGTTGGGAAGACTTTGTTGACCATGCACTGGTGACCCATTAAACAAGTATTTCCAGGACACTGCATTAGGCAATACTCTTATGAGGCATGTGTTTGGTCTGCATCAATAATAATAGCAGTTGCTGCTCTGTATGTATCGTACAATTCATTACAGTTGCCGTTGACCTGCTGACTAGCCTAGCATCCCTTCCAAATTGATGTTGACAGCAGCTGTGTCAGCACATAAAGCCGCCCGTACAAATGGACCCGGCATTATGTATGCCGCATTGTACGTCTCTCTGTTATTTATTCATACAAAACTGTGTACACGTTGCAAGTCATCAATTTAAAGGTAACAGATTTCACTATTTCGATTTAATGCTGCTATAATTAGACATTGCCCAGGCTCTCATCGAACAGATCAATCATGATAGGAAGTAGAGGATTCAGTTGCATTGTATACGGTGCGCTCTTGGTCATTTTTTTAATCCCACTATTTTCTCCGGCCTGGAGTTGAAAATGGAATATGGAAAAGGAAATGAATTATGTAAAAACAAGAAACCGTATAAACCATGTAGCCAAAGCACATCAAGATCAAATTAAACATGGCAGCATTCCCCCCCCCCACAACCCTAGGCTCACCCCATTTAGAAAATTAATTGACACAAAGAAAAGTCTTATGCTTCCTAATGTTTTTTGCAGGTGGGAATAGGCCCCAAATTTTGCCTTTGTCCTACTGATTAGGCCTAAGGCTGGTTGACCACTGGGTCTGTCGTCGTCCGTAGTCGCACGACTAATCCTACAGCACAGAAGAGATTCAACCTTCGTCCATTGCTTCAGGCTGGCCATCCACTGGGTCCGTATTCGCGTGATGGTGCGATCATCCGATAACGTCTGTCGTAATCCGACCAATCCCACAACATGGAGGTGAATCAGCCCTCTTCCACCGCATCCGACTTCCATTGGACGACATCAGATGATTTTTTGCGACTACAACAGACTAGCGATCTTTCCCATTTCAGTGGGATTTATCGGACGTTGCCGGAACGATCTGGTACAATTTACATGGAAAAAATAATAATTGTATAGTTAAACCGCCATTCCACGGCAGGGAAATTATCCCATAGAGAAGTGATTCAGTTCGACAGCCCATAGGATTCAATGTAAAAATTCTTTTTCAGTCTGGCTGTGTTCAGGGGTGCTGTCCTTGGTGCTACAACCTATTTCGACACCAAGAACATGTTTTTTTTCACCCCTGCAGCCTTCGGCAAGATTTTTTAAAAACATTTCCTGCATTCGGCTGCGCTCGCCGGTGCTGCCCTTGGTACTGAAACCACATTTCAGCACCAGGGACAGGGGTCCCCCCCCCCCGTGCAACTGACTTTTTTTTCTTTTCTTTTTTAGGCGGCCTGTCCGCCAGTCGACCTGGGTCGTTCACAGATGCTTCCAGTGGACGACCCTGGTCATGCAACGACATTGTCTCTGTAGTTGGAAGACCTAGTCCGTCATCCGACTACAGACGCAGTGGATGGCCAGTCTTATAGTCTTCCATCAGACGACTTCGGATGTCTACAAACAACTATATCATACAAGCGACTGTTCCCATTCCAATGGGATTTGTTGTACGAAGTCGGATGACCTGGTACAACATACATCACAGTATGCATGCTGAGGAGTATACTAAATAATAAAATAATAAAATAAAGATATTTTATTGTTTAGGGGAGACAGGGAGTCTAGCCCTGTTTGTTAATAATTTTGAGGGTAGGGGAAACCTATTCAGGCCTTTTTCAGCTGTGTCTTAACCCCTTAAGTATATAGTTAGGCACAGGTTGACATTCACACTTCTATAGTGATGTTTTCTATGGGATTCTTTTAATATGGAGAAACTGTGCATTTTTCCCACAAAGAATATGCCTGAAACATCTGACCTGGGTCATCCCTAGTCGCTCACAGTGGACGACCCTAGTCGTACGTAGTTGTAAGACCTAAAACGTCCGTAGTCTGATGAACAAGTCAGTTGTACAACTACAGACCCAGTGGACGACCAGCTTTAAAAGGCTGTTCAGACTTGACCGAATATTTAACACCTCTGTTCCATATTGGATTATTTTCTGCTTTGAACCTAAACATAATTGTTCGGTAAATGTTCTGTTTTTTCTCCATGTGTGACACCATAACATGTTTTTTTATAGGCGAGTAAGAGCATCAGGCATTACCTCCCTCCTTTAAGGCCCTTTTCATGATCGGAAGTGACCTAAAGGCCTCTTTCCTGAAGTTTGGAGATGAGAAATGGCAAACACCCAACAGCTCTAGAAAAATATGGATATATACCTATTCCGATAAAATATTATTACAACACCAATGTCACCACTTTTAACCGGGGTTTCAGGAAAGAAGATCAACCAGCTTGAATGGTTAAGGGACTTTTTGTTTCACACAACTGGCAAGTGTTAGGTTCAGTTTTGCAGTCTCAGTGTGTGCAAAATTGTATTTTTAGAATATAGTGAGTCATAAATGTAGTTCTTATACTGTGACAGGGTGAACTGAGAATAGAAACGGATTAAGAAAGTGAGAAACACACAAAAAAAAGATTTCCTGTTAAGGATCAGCTTCAAAGAACCTATGGTTTTCTGACATCCTTCCTTACCTATAAAACCACTCGTAGTAACTATTAGTGATATACATAATGAGTCATGTTAATAATACTTTATGCTATAAAGAGAATGCTCATAGATGTTAAAAGTATCTGTTCTTTTGAACTTTTACAGCATTCTATACAATGTAACATTAGTTGGTTTCCCCGTAGCCTCCCCATTTTAGCGCGATATTCCAGGGCATGCGCTACCTCGACATCTTGCCCTGGAACGCAGCACTAACTGCTGGAATACACGCAGTAGCGTTTCTGCGCCGCTGTGAGTATCACCTCCTGTAGTCCATAAGACTGCATGGAGGGTTGCGCTTTCGGGCCAAGAGCCCTACGTGATCTCTCAATCGCGAGATCGCGTGGCGCCGCGGAGGAAGACTGGAAACTATTTCTTCCAAGTCTTACTTTGCTCCTGGTGACAAGAAATGGCGTAACGGGCCACAGTTCTCGCTGCGGGATGAGAGGTAAGTAGGATATATTGGGGGGTTTTTAGGGGTGCTAAATGATTTTGCATTTGCAGAATCATTTAACACCAGTTTTTAGGAATAAAGAGACTGCAGATTTTCCCTTAGCGTCCCCATGTTAGCGTGGTATTTCAGGGCAGGCACTAGCTGAGCACCTCGCCCCGGAAAGCAGAGCTAACTGCAGTGATACTCGTGGCATTTGCAGAATCACTTAGCACCATCTTTAAAAAGGTGCTAAAATTTTGACTTGTGGGTCCCTGCGGTAATTAGCGCTAGCTCTTTGTGATACCTTACTTATCTAAACGCAAAAAACAACGCGCTGATGGATTCCTAATGGGTTTATCGTCCAGAATGTAATATGTGGGCATGTGTTAAATTCATTTATCCCGGCGACAACATTTACACATCCAGACGTTAGCGTTCACTAGGGTACAGTGCCCAGAGTGTGCTGATATCATCGCTCCCCGAGCTGGTCCCCAGGGGGCAGGATGTTCAAAATCCCATTTGCTGAGCGTCCAATTATGTGGGAGGAGGAGCTAAAGACAGATGTATCAGTCAAATTGGACTGGGGGGCACTCCAAATGGGCTTTCAATGACATCACTCTGTATACCTCCTCAGTCTTCTATATGTCAGCCCACTGGTGTAAAGCACTAAGGCCCCTATTACATTCTTTGCGCAAATTCGTCCGTTAAGCGTTATTGCGCGAAAATTAATGGTGGTATTACGATCCGAACACATTTTCTCATCCGTCCAAAAATAACGTACGCAAAACGAAGTGTAATACACGCGCAGTAACGTTGCGCATGTAAATCTGTGTGCGGACTGTTTTTTTTCGCGGGATTCAGCCAATCAGAATTAAGAACCTTAATTGACATCAATTTACCTTAATTGACTCACTTAAGTTTTTGCGCCTGTCAAAGTAAATCTGAGTATACATGCTGCAGCAATAAAAAAAACAGGCACGAATTCACAATTTTAGTGTTTGGGTATGTGTAGAATGTGTAACTATACTGTGCTGTATTTTTTTTTCATGCTGGTGTATTTCGTTTCGGGCCAGATTCGTTCCGATTTACAGTTAACACCAGCTTTTCAAAGACGTTAAAATTATGCGCGCAAACGTCGTTCATAAAAAGATGCGCATCAATTGTAATACCATCCGCGTACCAGTGCACAAACGAATTTGCACTCACAATGTTAAGTATAGGACGCGCACAGTTCATCACGCTCGCGCAGGTCCATCCGCGTTAAACGATAACGCGCATCGTTTGCTCGAACGTTGTAATACGACGTTCTGCACAAAGGGTTTTGCCCCTCGCGTTAATGCGCTTTTGCGCACGTGTTAAAAATTGCGCGAAGAATGTAGTAGGGCCCTAACTCAGTAATGCTGAACCTTGGCACCCCAGATGTTTCGAAACTACATGTCCCATGGTGCTTCGACAGGCTTAAGGCTGACTGAGCATCATGGAACTTGTAGTTCTGAGACATCTGGGGTGCCAAGGTTCGCCATCCCTTCAACAACTGATGTGAAGGATATAAACGTTTGCCACTTGTCTTGTTATGAAATGTAAAGGGGTGTATCAAAAATCCACTACGGCACAAACAAAAACGATTAAAAACAAAAAAAATGTTAAAATGTAAGCTAGGAATTAATTTTAAATAATATATATAACTTCCTAATAATAAAATAAGTTTGTTTTATGGGCATATATAATTAAAAAAAAAGTATGGTTTTGGCTTTCATTGGATTATTTATATCACGATCAGAAATTATAGAAATATCAAAATAAAACGAATGATCATATGTAAAAAAAAATGCAATGCTTGTTTGTGTGGATTTCATTATCTTCTGAAATTCTTGTTTCTAGGTTTGCAAATTAACCAGAAGAGTGTGACTACGTACCCGCAGGTGATAGTGGTTCGAGTGCCGACTCCAACTGTGCAGTCCGACAGCGGTATAACAGTTTTGAGGCATCTTGAAAAACTAGGTTGCCGACTATTGAATCGCCCACAAGCCATCCTAAACTGTATCAATAAATTCTGGACATTTCAAGAGTTGGCCGGACACGGAATACCTCTGCCTGATACGTACTCCTACGGTGAGTTTACAAAAATCATATATTGTGTAATTAAACTCGTTGAAGGCTGGATGAGGGACTTAATGGACCCTGAATTGAAGATTATGGAGCGCCAATTCCCCATCGTTGTCCTCCAAAATGACTCAACTCCTGTTCTTTAATCTCCATTGTGTCTCTGTTCAACGCTCTTTCCACCCACTTTGAAGGTTTTGTCTCACACCTTGCAACCCCATTACCCCATGTGATTTTTTTAACAATATTTATTATAATACAGAGATTTACTGCAGGCCGTTTATTCGCTTTACATCTCTTTTATAACACATACACTCCTCAAATAAATTGGACTTCTAAAAGAAAGAACATTTGGGGAAAAGCTGCCCCCGTCCAGTCTGATGCCCTAGGCCCAGGCCTAGCTGGCCTGTGCAAGAATACATACACTACTGGTTTTACCCTATGAGCGTTTGTTCCGTTTGTCATTTTGGGATATGGATCATTGAAGACTGGAGACCATTGCAGTGAATGAATGACCACATGAATGACACACATCAATGTATCAACGCCTGTCACTGAACAAAAGAGAATTGCTCAGGAAAGTGTGAGTGGAAGTACCGCTGTTCATTATATCAATATATGACATTTTATGTTGGCTTTTGGTTTTTTTTCCCGTTTTGTATTATATGTATATGCTTGAAAAGATCCCTAAAATACTTATTAATGGTATTTTTTATACATATTTTTTTTTCTTAAACGCAAAAGAGTTTTCACTTTACACTGTATACCTGGTATCATGCTTACATCCCTGGAGCCTGCTGGAGGGCTAGTTATTCCAGTATTTGCCCTTATCCGTTCTGGGTTTTCCCCCAATCTGGTCCACGAACTTCACCATTCTGGGATTTCTAAACTGTTGACTGTTACTCACTACCCCTGCTATTTAAGGAAATCATGCCCACCCCTCTATGCTCTAGCATTGAGTCTCAGAGGAGGTGATGGTTCTGCTTCATTGTCTCCATCTGCTAATCTGTTTATCCTTATCCTGCTTTGCCATGCCTAGTCCCTATTTACCTTCACCACCCTCAGCCTCGCCCTGCACTACAGAGCCCACCATCCGCAGCCTTGCCTTGTTTTGCCCCAGCCGGTGTACCATCGATCCAGAGACCTGTAAGATGTGAGTGCTGCTATACTCCTGCACTACGGAGCCCAACATCCTCAGCCTTGCCTTGCTTTGCCCCGTAACAGCAACAGGACAGACACACAGAAAAGACAGTGTCAAGAAGAAGCCGGAATCAGAAGCCAGAGAGGGTAGTCAGACAGGTCAGGGTTCGGTACACAGGGTTAAACAAATATAACTCAGCCAAGAAAATAGTCAGTAAATGATTCAAGATCAATACACGGAACAACAGGAAAAGCAAGGATTAATAACAAGAGAGTGGTCAGAACTAGGGATGAGCCGAACACTCCCCGAGTTCGGTTCGAGCCCGAACCCGAACTTCCCATTTGTTCGGGACCGAACCCGAACCCGAACCCCCATGCAAGTCAATGGGGCTGAAAATTCGGGTTTTTTGAGTGCCCTCCAAGAGGGCATATATGCTACATATTTGCCATAAAAGGTGTATGGGGGTCCGGGTAGTGCCCTGGGGAACAGGAAACAAGGACAAAAAGTTTAAAAAAAAAATGTTTTTAAAGGGACAGTGAGTTTTCCATGAAATAAGGGTTAAAAATAAAAATGAAAAATTCCTTCAAATATCGTGCCTAGGAGGTCCCCATAACCTGCCCGTGAAGTGGCGGATTTCTAGGATGTATAGAAATATGTAAAAACCAAAAAATGACATTTCAAATGACGGTAAATGCTTTTCCTTTAATCTATCCATAAACAACTGCTTGGGGCGGCAGTCTGTATGAACAGAGGAGGACATTTTCGGACACGCAGAAAAAGTTTACTGATTTTTTGGCGGTGAAAAGCAGGAGAATGGAAACTTCTAGACCAAAAAGCCGATTTGGAAAGTGAGATAAATGGGAGAATTTTTCTGGTTCGGCTATTTTGACCTAGAATTTTCTATTCTCCAGTCATTCTCCTGAGTTTCACCTTTCTCTGAATAACCCTGTCAGGGTTATTCAGAGAGCGGTGAAGAGCAAGAATGACTGGAGAATGGAAAATTCTAGGTCAAAATAGCCAAACCAGAAAAATTCTCCCATTTAGGCTAGGGTCAGACTAGCGAATTTTTAACGTGCATTTAGGCGCACTTAATCACGGCCGCACTAGCAGCAAATGACGGGCAACGACGGACAATATACGAAGTACGGTCGCACGAAAGTCCGGCTGCGCAACGCAAGTGGAAAATGAACGCATTTTTTCGAGAACGCAGAACCGCTAGTACGGACATACAGAGTGCGCTGCGTCCACTAGCGGCGTGTGTGCGTGATTTGGAGACGTCAGACCCTGCTCATGTCCGGACAACATAACGTTCAGACACCCAAAGTTTCCTGGTTTGGATCCGTAAAAAATCACGCACAAAAATGCGCATCGTATGACCGTTTTCGCGCAATCCGTGAAAAAATACGGCAATGCGTTCGGACGCACTTTTTGACGGTCGTTGCGAAAAATGCGTTAGTCTGACCCTAGCCTTATCTCACTTTCCAAATTGGCTATTTGGTCCAGATTGTTCTCTTTTCCTGCCATTCTCCTGGTTTTCACCTTTCTCTGAACAACCCTGAGAGAGAGGTGAAAGCCAGGAGAACTGGCAAGAGAAGAGAACAATCTAGACCAAATAGCCGATTTGAAAAGTGAGATAAATGGGAGAATTTTTCTGGTTTGGCTATTTTGACCTAGCTAGAATTTTCACTTCTCCAGTTATTCTCCTGCTTTTCACCGCTCTCTGAATAACCCTGTGAATGTTTAATCCCGAGGTGAAAAATAACATTGCTTTAGATTTTTTTCAAACACCAGTTAAATGCAGCATATTAGGATGTTTTAGGGAAATTAATTCTCAAATCTCAATCAGAAGCAGACACCACCCCACCCTCAGTATATTGTACAATGTATCAAATTGATTACCAGATTTTTTAGTATTTTTTTTAAGCATTTTCTATACTTTTTTCAAATTTTCTTTTTTTTTCGAACCCGAACCGAACACGCCCAAAAAGTTTGAAATTCACAAACTTTCGAACTGCCAAAGTTCAGGTCGAACTCCGAACCGTCCGAACCCGAACAGCTCATCCCTAGTCAGAACAGAGCCAAGGTCAATATACAAGAAAACAATATAATGGAGAACAAGAACACGCAATCTGGTAGGAACTACGACAGGTCAATGATGCAAATGATCATCCCGGCTTCTGAATCTGACAGGCGTCGCGTCATCAAGCCGCACCCGCCTGCATTATCAGCCAGTGTCCACAAGAGCTGGCAATATCATTTGGTGGCCGGCCAGTGAGCAGTAAGGATGTTGCTGCCGGCCACCTGAGGGAACCCCAGACGACACAGCCCCAGCCAGTGTACCGGTGTTCCTGAGACCCTCTGTTCCTGGCACTCCTGTGATCCTGCAACCTTCAGTTTTACCTTCAGCCTTGTTAACACCCGAACTTTATTTATTTTATTTCTTGTTCACCCTCAGCGCTTGGGAATTTGTTATTTTTGGGTCCCACCATGGCTTCTGACACCCTGACACCTGGATGTGCGTCTATTTTTTTATGTCACGCTTGAAGCGAGTGTTTTACTATATTTTTCTTTTTAAAATCATTCCTTTTGTTTTTGTTGTAGCTCAGTCGCATTCAGCTATTTTCTAACTAAGGCCTCGATTTAATGCGGCACAATGGCCAAAATCAAGCTCTTTTTTGGACATATTGCAGCTTTTTTTTTGGTGTGGAAGACTCCAGGGGGGCTTAACGGCATTCCAATTCCTGATAAAAATTCAAATCGAATAACAGCTTTCGCGGCTATACTTTTCGATGGAAATATCGGCTATATCGAATCATTTTAATTTGTTCATATGCTGGTTTCCGAAAAACATTACAATGCTACAGGGCGTCGATAAATGGATTTTCAGGCAGGGAAATAGAGGGAATAAGAGATATCTTCTTTTAAACTGCGGAAATTTCTTATATTCATGTTTAACTGTGTGGTGCTGTCTGCAAATAAGCTTTTTTGGATGTTGGTCCGGTCCGATTTTATTGCGGACCAGCGGCACTTATCGGATTTTAATTCTGGCCGAATTCTTTACATATATGTATCAGCCGATATTTTAAAGAAAACAAAAATATATAGATATGTATCATCTACAAGCAGGCAATGTTTTGTTTTAAAAAAAAAACGGCCAATATAATGAAATCGAGCCCTAATTTTTGAGGCTCACGTTTAAAAGAGCCACAGCAGGATCCCGACTGAAAACAAAAGCATAGAATATTTCTCATACTAACCCACAGACCTCCAGGGGTCTTGAAGGTCATATATGTGCCCGTGTCACTGACCAGATATCATCACCTACTTTCCAGTAGTTGTGGATGACTACCAGCTTGTGGCTGTCTGGGAGGTCTGATACTTGAAACCCTTGGTACCAGTAGTCTTGTTCTGAAGTGATGTGACATCCTGAACTCTGTGCTCTTGTGCGCCATTTTTTTTTTCTTGTACTTCTTATATATTGTACTACTTTTTTCCCCATAAATATATTTTTAAACCCATGAAGTATTACAATGGTAAAGATGAACAATATTATTGTCTCACTAATGCCACTGGAAGTCTTCTTTTATTATTTATCATGACCCCTGAGCAAAAAAGAGTGAATATACAGAAAAAGAGAGCTGAAATAGCCCATTTTATGAAAAGTCAGCGGCATCTTCAGACAGCTGTCAGTTTCTTCTGCTATGAGCAGGAGATGGTTCCTTGTGAAGCAGCTCAAAACCTAAAGCCTGTCTTGAGACAAACAAAATAAAGATTAAGAAATCGACATTATTAAAGTCACAGGATCCCATTTGCAGCATATAGAGATTATCCATTACGGTACAAATGGGATATGGTACATACACGGAACAATGCTAAAGAAAAGGGCACCGGGTACCCTCAGGCAGTGGAATGGGACTCACGTTCTTAAGGTGGAAATACAAAGTAATAAAATGCACGCTATTAAAAACAAAACACAAATATGCAGATTAACACAGAAAATAAATATGTAGGAAATATAGTCATTATGTTACTTGTTTACAGGTGCATTCTGTATATAGTCACTATGTTACATGTTTACAGATGCAATCTGTATATAGTCACTATGTTACATGTTTACAGGTGCATTCTGTATATAGTCACTATGTTACATGTTTACAGGTGCATTCTGTATATAGTCACTATGTTACATGTTTACAGGTGCATTCTGTATTGAGGTATATTAATAGAGATCTCTTAAGGGACTTTAGACTGGGGGAAGATTTGATGGTGTCTGGGAGATTATTCCATATTTGCGGTGCTCTGTAGGAAAATGAGGATCGAGCCACTTTCTTTTTGTATTGTGGTATTGCAAGTAAGGTAAAGGTCCTGGATCAGAGGTTATAGGATGAGGGAACTGCTGGGGGAAGCAGCCTATTCAGGTAGGGTGGTAGCTTCCCAGAAAATCTCTTAAACACTGGGTTGGAAAGGTGAAGGGTGCATCTAGATTCCAGCGACGGCCAGTTTAGCTCTTCTTCTCAGCTTATCCAAAGAGATACGTAGGAAGCGACAAACCCATAAGCAATGGAATATGATTGAAAATACAGACATAGATGGGGAATATTTAAGCACTCCCACTCCCCTATCATATTTTGGGAAGAAAGAGGAGCCATCTCTTCCTAATCATGGTTCACATGCTTGGGTATCATCAGTGTTAATTTCGTTGACTAATAATTTTCAACTACATTTTTTTTATTTGTGACTAAAGCTAGGCTAGAATTAAATAAAAAACAAGTTATTTTGACTAAAACTGACGAAAATCCATTGACAATCAAGGTTATTCAGAGAGGGGTGAAAAGCAGGAGAATAACTGGAGAATGAAAAATTCTAGGTCAAAATAGCCAATTTGGAAAGGGAGAATTTTTCTGGTTTGGTTATTTTGACCTAGAATTTTTCATTCTCCAGTCATTCTCCTGCTTTTCACCGCTCTCTGAATAACCCTGTAAAATGTTAGGGAGGGACTATCTGGGAAGAGACCCAATCAAAAGAAATCACAAGTAAGAGAGAAATTATCAATTTTCTACATTCAGATAAGCTGTTTACTTCAGGCGTATATAGTGAGTGCATAAATTCTAGATAAATGCTTAAATAATGCATAAAACACTTTAAATCTGCTTTAGATTTAGTCGACTAAAACAAGAACTCAAACTAAAAAATTCAGACGACTATAATATGACTAAAACTAGAAATGTCAGTCAGAAGACCATCAGGGTTATTCAAAGAGAATCGAAAAGTCCCCGCACGTTCGGTGACTTTTCGTTCTCTTCAATTTGGGCCGATTCGGCGATGCCATTTCGGCAACCCTGCGATGTATTCAGCAAGCACCACAGGGTCCCCGAATTGCAGGGAAAAGCTGACGCAAACCCGACGAAAAGTCACCGCAAAAACCCGGCGAATGCACGCCGAAACCCGCAAAAACATCTGGATTAACCCGCCGAAGACGCCAGCAAAACCCGAGCAGGAGCCGATCAGAGCGTAGAGCAGCCGCCGGAAAAAGCCGACACCGCAGACAAGTGAAGTGAATAAATTAGCAAAACAGTTTGCTTGAATGTTTGAAAAGTGAAACGCTGTTTGCAAAGAAACTACTGAGCGAAAATGTCTGAAATTTACATATGAGATCTAATGAATGATAATAATAAGGGCTGTTACAGAAAAAATAAGTAAACTTAAAAAAATCTGACTTTTTAAAAAAAATAAAAAATCCAGAAAATTGCTTAAAATATCCTACAAAATCTATAAATAAAGAGACTCTTTACTGCAGAATTTTATAATGAACGGTTTATTAGATATTGAATTAAAACGGGAATATTTTTAACATTGAAGCCTATGGGATTCTCCTGAATAAACCTGTCGAATGAAACCACCGAATGGCAGGGCATTTCGGGAACCTTTCACTGCTGGTTTGTGTTCTCTGAATAGCCGAAGCAGTGCTTCTCTATGGGGATTCACTGCCCTCGAACAGGCACCGAACGTGTAGGCAATTCGCCAGGATTTGGCGTATTGCCTGCTCTCTGGATAGCCGAATGGCCAAGAAAAGTAACCGAACGCTGATTTTCAGCGTTCGGTTACCTTTCTCAAGCCGTTCGGATCTCTTTGAATTACCCTGTAAATTAAAATTTGCTGTCAAAATTAACATTACTGTAGGTATCATTAAATCACAGCAGCAGCAGTGATGACCTAATATATGCCTGGAGCTTAATATCAGGGGGTGTTACCACTGTTAACCATTAATACACAACAGGGGCACGAGACCCCTTATTTGAAAGCCTTTGTACTGCTCTTTAATAGAAGCAGTCTGTCCAGAAGCTGCCATTTGATCACACGTTACACTATTTAATAGAGGGTGAGACTCTGGAAACTATGGGCTCTATTACAATCTTCGTGCAAAAACGCATTAACGCGAGGGGAAAACCCCTTTGCGCTGACCATCAAATTACGACGTTCGCGCACAAAATGCGCGTTAACGTAAATCGCGAGTTACCCTGCGCGAACGAAAGTTTGTGCGCGCATCCCATACTTAACATTGTGAGTGCAAATGTGTTTGTGCGCTGGTATGCGGATGGTATTATAATCGATGCGCAACTTTTTACGAACCACGTCTGCGCGCATTATTTTAACGTCTTTGAAAAGCTGATGTTAATGGCAAATCTGAATGTTCTGGCCGAAACCAAATACACCAGCACGAAAAAAAAATACAGCAACGTATAGTTACACATTCTACACATACCCAAACATTAAAATGGAGAGTTTGTGCGTGTTTTTATTATTGCTGCAGCATATATACTCAGATTGATTTTGGCAGGCGCAGAAACTGGACGGGAAACAATTGTGGTTCTTAATTCTGATTGGCTGAATCGCGTGAAAAAACAGTCCGCACACCAATTTCTGCGTGCAGCGTTAAGGCTAGGGTCAGACTAGCGCAGTTTTAACGTGCGTTTAGCCGCACGAAATCACGGCCGTACTAGCAGCAAATGACGTCCATTGCCGGGGAACATACGAAGTACGGCCGCACGAAAATTCGTCCGCGCAACGCAAGTGGCAAACGAACGCATTTTTTCGAGAACGTCAAACCGCTACTACTGACGTACAGAGTGCGCTGCGGCCGCATAGCGGCCTGTGTGTGTGATTAGGAGAAGTCAGACGCTGCTCATGTCCGGCCAACATAACGTCCAGACGCAAAAAGGGTTTTATTGATGATCCGTACAAAATCACGGACGAAAAGGCGCATCGTATGACCGCTGTCGCGTATTCCGGGAAAAAATACGTACGTTCGTTCGACCGCACTTTTTCACGGACGACGTGAAAAATGCGTTCGTCTGACCCTAGCCTAATTTGCGCTCGTTTCTTGCGTGCGATATTTTTTGATGGATGAAAAATGCGCTCGGATTGTAATACCTGCGTTAATTTACACTCGTTAACGTTTAACGCTGCGCGCAAAAAAAATTGCGCTGCACGTATTAATTTGCGCGGAGAATGTAATAGAGCCCTATAAAGGGTCCCACTTCACACCTTCCTTATAAAAATCATAACCCTTTATATCAGGGATGTCCAAACTCCGGCCCCCTAGATGTCACTGAACTACAACTCCCATGCTTCTTCATCCATCTAATGCAGTCAGAGGTTTCTGGGAGTTGTAGTTCAGGGATATCTGGGGGACCGGAGTTTGGACATCCCTGCTTTATAAGAAAGATAATTTTTACACCATACAAATGAATGTCTGGATTGTCTTGTTTAAATGGTAGTCAGTTGTGTATTGTAGAGATAATGATCACTTGCCTTTAACTTAATTCTATTGTGGTTCTCCTGCTGGGGTTCAAAATTCCCCGTTTGTGTTGGATATTAATTATCACTACAACTGTAGTTGTCGCAGAACTGAGTGAGTGTGAAAATATATATATATTTTTAATGTTTGATTTTTTGTGCATTCAGTTTTTTTACTTTTTTATTCATTAATTTATTTATTTATTTGCAAAGTATTTTAGCAGGAAGGATGCATTGAGATTAATTGTTAATTACTAATCTGAATTTATATGGCCAGGTGTAGCAGTGACCCTACATAGGTCGTAATGACACGTGCCGAATTTAGAGACGTCTGTTACAACTTCCAATGTTGTCACTTTTAGAAGGGACAGTCGCTTTTTCCCTTTACATGTAACACCAGAATAAAAGCACTTCCTCTTATATTTCTTCGAGCAAAACGTGACACTATTTTGCAATCTTTTTATACGCAGTTGTGGATGTAATTTACATGTCTTACCCAGATGTCCCCACTGCTCACACAGGAAGTGTAGCAAACGAGCTCTGCGAGCAAAGCAGAGCCCTATTCAGTTCCTCAGCAGCTGCTGAATTGCTGCAGTGCAGCAATTCAGTTTTTTGCAGCAGTGTCACTGAACACTTTGGATGCGAATTTCAAAGCAAAATGGCCGACGATTTCTTAATGAAAGATTTAGATTGTTTTTATTTATTTATTTATAAAGGATTTTACCAGGAAGGATACATTGAGATTTCTCTCGTTTTAAAGTATGTCCTGGGTTCTAGAACATTGAATTGTTACAGTTGTTACAGAAATACAAAGTAATACAATGCAAGATAATAAAGGAACACTCCAGTCTGAAAATCACCCCCCCCCCTTTTTTACATTATATTAAAGCTATTGCCCTAACTAGTCATTCAGTATACATACAGTTGTGTTCAAAATTATTCAACCCCCAATGCTGTAAAGGGTTTTAGGGAATTTAGTGTACATTTGTAATTGTATTCAGAATGAAATCCTACAAGGACTTTTTAAAGAACCATATGCAACTAAAATGACATCAATTGGTTTTGTAATACAGTAGTAAATGTTTCTTTTGTGAATTCTTCATTGACACAATTATTCAACCCCTTAAAGACTACCACTCTGAAGAACAGAGGTTCATTCAAGTGTTTTCAATCAGGTATTGAAAACACCTGTGGATGTCACGGAGCAGCAATAAAGCATAATAAGCACCAATTAGGCAGCTTTAAAATGACTGTGATACTCAGCTCCTTCTAGACATTTACTGGTGTGGTTACAAACATGGTGAAGTCAAGAGAATGGTCCAGGAAGACAAGAGAAGAGGTGATTACTCTTCACAGGAAGGGCAATGGCTATAAGAAGATTGCAAAGATGTTAAACATACCAAGAGAGACCATAGGAAGCATCATTCGCAAATTCAAGGCAAAGGACACTGTTGAAACGCTACCTGGTCGTGGCAGAAAGAAGATGCTGACTTTGACTGCTGTGCGCTACCTGAAGAGTAGAGTGGAGAAAAGTCCCCGTGTGACTGCTGAGGAACTGAGAAAAGATTTGTCAGATGTGGGTACTGAAGTTTCAGCTCAGACAATACGGCGCACACTGCGTAATGAAGGCCTCCATGCCAGAACTCCCAGGCGCACCCCCTTGCTGTCTCCAAAGAATAAGAAGAGTCAACTGCAGTATGCCAAAAGTCATGTGGACAAACCACAGAAGTTTTGGGATAGTGTTCTGTGGACTGATGAAACAAAATTAGAACTGTTTGGGCCCATGGATCAACGCTATGTTTGGAGGAGGAAGAACAAGGCCTATGAAGAAAAGAACACCTTGCCTACTGTGAAGCATGGCGGGGGGTCAATCATGCTTTGGGGCTGTTTTGCTTCTGCAGGTACAGGGAAGCTTCAGCGTGTGCAAGGTACCATGAATTCTCTTCAGTACCAGGAGATATTGGATGACAATGTGATGCAGTCCGTCACAAACCTGAGGCTTGGGAGACGTTGGACCTTTCAACAGGACAATGATCCCAAGCATACCTCCAAGTCCACTAGAGCATGGTTGCAGATTAAAGGCTGGAACATTTTGGAGTGGCCATCGCAGTCACCAGACTTAAATCCGATTGAGAACCTCTGGTGGGACTTAAAGAAAGCAGTTGCAGTGCGCAAGCCTAAGAATGTGACTGAACTGGAGGCTTTTGCCCATGACGAATGGGCGAAGATACCCGTAGATCGCTGCAAGACACTTGTGTCAAGCTATGCTTCACGTTTAAAAGCTAAGTACTAAGATTGAATGTCACTTGGGGGTTGAATAAAACTGATAATGATGTGAGCACAGAAAAGACATTTGTGGTTATTTTATTATAAATGTTATGTTATATTTGTCTGACCTACACGTGCCTCTTTGATTTAATTGTAAGCAAGATGACTGAATGATCAAAATCAATGTCAAACTGGCCAAAACACTCAATTTCAGTGGGGGTTGAATAATTTTGAACACAACTGTACATATATATTTTTAATGTAATACTTACCCTAAAAACGACACTTTTCCAACGGCGTTTTTTTTTTTACTCCTCCCTCCTCTTCCGCTCCCGTCGTGGAAACTTGGAACTTGGCTACAGGTTTACGTGCAAAGCGCGCATGCGCGCCTATCACGTAAACCAGCCAATCAGCAAATCAGCAGGCTTCCTCCCGGAATCCTGCTCATTCAACCGTGCATGCGCGGAGCAGCGCACGTTCACGAGCGGCGAGGTGAGCTGAAGTTCACCCCGCCTGCTCGTCTAAAAACTCTTTGGCGGAGGAGAAGGAGGAGGAGGCAGCGGCTCCGGCTCCTTCTCCTGCGCGTTCCCGCGACTCTGCCGGAGTGGTGGGACGTCATCGCGCTTCTAGCGTGATGACGTCCCAGCTTTGCTGAGAGTTCCAAAACGCGGGGACCTTGAAACCCGATCGGCTGATTGACAGCTGGGAGGGCGGAGTAAAGTCCACCGCTTCTCTCAGCAATATCAGCGATCGGGAAAAGATAAAAGGCTGGGGAAAAAAATGGGATACTTCAGGCAATATGACCACCTTAAAAAGCTGAGGTGGTCATATTGCCTCGAGTATCCCTTTAAAAACAAAACACAAATATACAGAGTAACATAAATTGGAAAAGGGCTAGAACCTTGGGTTAATTAGGTGATTTGCAAAGTGGGAGCAGCTGGAAAGTAAGCTACAAATTTCAGACCAGCACTGGGTGGGTGGGACAGCAGAGTCCAGAAGCAGGCGCTGTGGCTGAGGGAGATGTGAGCTTGTGGCAGGGCTGTTGAATAAAGATGTTGCAGAATATATATTTTTACGACATGGTGAGGGGGAGGGGCGACCATATGAGAGCATGGGTTTAACAAAGCAGAGCATACGTTTATCAAGAAAAAACAAACAGCCAAAATATTAATAGACAGATGCAAGCATAAAATATGAACAGTAGGTTTAAAGTCGAGATTGTGGCGTAGAATTGCAGAAGACATGTTGATCGCCGGTACCTTAGGTTCTGGTTCTGGATCCAGAAGCAGGCGCTGTGGCTGAGGGAGATGTGAGCTTGTGGCACACTTTCGTATGACTCGGACAACAGTTGAGGTATATATGATAAAGAAAAGCAGTCAGCACAATTCCGTTTTGTACGCACACACCACAAGTGATAGTTTTTATTGAATAAACGTAATGTTTACTTCTGAAGTAAAATATAATTGAGCTGTAATATATGTCTATGTGCAGGGGTAAATAATAAATAAATATTTTGTTCTTTAGTGAACAAAAACCTCAAAATTAACATTGCCGTACTGAATTGTTACTTGCCTCATGGCGGCGGCCATCTTTAATACGTCACACTCAGGTACTCGCAGCATCTCCTCAAGTCGCTGCAAGTGCTAAGTTAGCAGCGCTGAGCGGCAGAACGGCGTTCAGTGGCAAGTTGCTAACTTAGCACTTGCAGCGGCTGAGCTACTGAACACGCCTCAGGTCTCCGACGATCTTGCTTAGACCGACGTGTAGATGTTTTTTAATGATGAATTATAATCAGGGCTTAATGTGTGGGGAATCCTGGGGGTACAGTATCCGGGACCATTAAGTTTTTGTCTGACTGTGTTCTGGGACCCGTTTGGGAGGATTCAGTGCCGCACGTGATATAAACAGTGATATAACCGTTATATCATGCAAATTCTTAGTAAGTGGGCATTTGAGTACATGGAATGTTGCTTTCGGGAACGTGTACAATACATGTTCTGACCGAGACCTAAGCTCACCTCGTCATCCCTCCTCTGTCATCTGCTGTTTGCGTTCTGGTACATTCTGATTAACCAATTAAACAAAGTTTATAATATGTGTATGTATGTATTATGTTTCATTTTAACAATGCACCTCCTACAATTTAACGAATTGCAGTCATTTCCTCCCATCTAACACTGCACAAGGGATATTTGAAGCAAATGCAGGTTTGCTGGTGTGAGGAAATACCTCTCCGCCAAAAAGTGTCCTGTGGTCACTGGCTACTTTTAGAGATGATGACACCTGTTATTATTAAATCTAGGTCAGTCATACTCAGTGAAATGCCTTCACTATGGACACGTAGAAAGAAATTGGTATAGAAAAAAAATTCTTTATTTTTAATTACCTTCCTCTAATTTCTGCGCTTTAAAAAATCTTCACTTTAACGTTCCATCAGCTTTGATAGAACACGTTATATAATGTGTCCGTAATGTAGAGTCTAGAAATCTTTTCATGCAAAAAAATAGGGATTAAAACCATATCACATTTTCATTTGGCACAACAGCCATCATACTATGAAAACTGCGAGTAAATTTAGGTTTTATAATACAATTGTATTAGACATATATTGAAAATGACAAAAACACAGAATACACAGGGCTAAATTACGTTCTCAGCGTTAAAACGCGGGCGCAAGGGAGGAAAAACTGTGCCTGCCGTTTTAACGCTGGATTACAATGCAGGCGCAAAAAATGCTGCCTGCATTGTTACCGCCCGTTAAAAAGCTGGATGCTCGCGGCAGCGCTGAGCTCAGCCGCGAGCATCCACTCGATGGAGTCCATAGGACTGCATTGAGTTCCCCCCCCGACGGTCACATGACCAGCCGGATCTCACCTCACGAGATCCGGCCGGTTGGCGTAGTGATACGCAGGGAGAGACTGGGGGGACTTTTTCCCCCAATCTTTCCCTGCTCCCGCCGGACGAAGGAGGTGGTTGGAGCCACAGTCCTCGCCACGAGACAGAGGGTGTCTGATTAATTTTTTGAGGCTGGTATTATCGGATTCTGCAGAAGCGGAATCCGTTAACACCAAGTCCTGGCTGTGGTTAACTTTTTGCTAACCACAGCCAGACGTTAATAAGCGCTGGGACTTTGTAATCCTAACGCTGATTAACACTTTGCGCTCCCCATGTTAAGTATAGGAGCACAAAGTACAGCAACCTCGAGCTGAAAAACGCAAGGTACCAAACGCGTTACTTAACCCGTTTGCCTTTGGATTGTAATATGCGGTAAACACCACAGCTAACGTTAATGCTCACGCAAGTGAGCGTTAACGTTTGTGTGAAGATCGTAATTTAGCCCACAATGTTCCGGGATCCACCTTTTTTTTCATGAATAAGAAAACGGGGACCACTCTAAATTGAGAATTACCCCCAGCATTTTTGGAGGTGTGACTGGGGGGGTTGGAGGCTACCTGAAAGGCAGGGCCGGCCCGTCCATGGAGCAGGGTGGAGCAATGGTGCCAGGCGGCCCTTTGACAGGGGCGGCATTTTGCCGCCCTGTCCAGGGCCATGGCGTGGAGCTCCCACCCTGGACTGGGCACGGCCAGTGGCGGCTCTTAAATTAGTGACACTTGCACCTAAATTGTTTTCTGGTGCGGTATTCTGTCCGGCAGGTTTTTTTCCCCCAAGTTCGGCCGCCGGATAATCCAAGATGGCGTCCGGCGGCCCCCTCTGATGACGTCAGAGGGCACTCTGGACACCTGTAACAAAAGTTCCCTAATCTGCCTGCATGCTCCCTGCTAAACAGCACCACGTGGACGGTGGAAGCAGCTGCCTGACTCAGCTCAGGCACATAGCTGCTGCATATCACACTGACTGAAGGAGCCTGAGGCCCCACTGCGAATGGATGACCAGGCTGGATAAGCCCCAGGGGAATGGATCAAAGTGAGTTGATCAAAGTGAGACATTGTAAAGTGAGTTACCACCTGCAGGCACCCCCCTCACCTGTCTGTATCCCAGTCACTGCCTCCCGAGAACCGCCCCTCCCCCACCCTGGTGCACGAGAACACTGCCTGCAGGGCTTATACAGAGTGAGAATACATTGTGCCTTTAAAAAGAGATTTATATACTGAGTGTGTACTGTGTCTTTAATACAGAGAGCCTTTACTGTGCCTTTAATGCAGGGCTATACTAATCTTTTTTTATTATGTCCCTATTGCATGTAGTTTGCCTTTTTTAATGTAGTTTGATGTTATTAAGTGTGCCCTCATAGATTGTAAGCTCTGGAGCAGGGTCCCCTCTCCTCTGAAGGGTTAATAGGAGCAGCCATCCAAGGAACTTGACAGTGCTGTAACGGGCTAAGTCGCTAAAGCTTTCCCAGCTCCCTGTGACAGCTCTGAAAGCAGCAGCCAATGAAAGAGGATCAAGACAGGGCCCACGTGTGTGTGTGTGTCAGTGGGCCCAGGATATGTGGCGCTCTGTGATACTCGTACACACGGCACGTTACTGTGAGTTTACTATGAGTTTTATTGCTGTGCAGCTCTGATACGCTCATACATGGTTTTTTTGGGGGGCAGCATTTCATCCTTCGCTCCAGGCAGCACAGTGGCTTGGGCCGGCCCTGCTGGAAGGTCTCAAAGGCTGTTACCCAAGAGCCAGGATAGGGGCTCCTTAGATTGTAAGCAGGCATATACTGGCCATAGGGACTACAGGGAGATTCCTGGTGGGCCGATGGCTCAGTGGGCCATGGTGCATGCTGGTTCACCGCGTGGCTCACACTGCCCTTAATGGGTGATGTGAGAACTTCCTCACCATCTGTAAAACGACGCAGTCTGCCACAGTCTCATGTTGGGACCACCGTGCTGGTGAGACCTGCTGCGCATCTGCCCCACCTTAAGACATGGTGCGCACTCAACCTCATTGCCACTGCGTTGATTTATCCAATCACTCTGCAGCAACTCCGGAATCTGTAGAGCGATTGGTTGAATGATCCGATTGGTTTATATACTATTTTTGTGCGTGTTTGCATAATTAAAGCGGGCCGGTCTGGATGAAGTCCAGGGCTGATTTTTTTTGCCCCAGTCCAGCCCTGATGTAAGTACCCTATAAGGGCAGGATTGGGACAGTACCGGCGTGTGCTGCACAATGTGCCTTTTTCTTCTTTTGTCTACACTACAGTGCAAGATGAATTCTGTATAACCATTAGGAATCATGATGACACTGTGAAAAGAGAGACTGAACATTTCCATTGATCCTGCTGTGACCGTTATTTGAACTGATACCTTTATATTGGACTGGTCATTTTTTAGAAAGATAATACATTTTATCATAATTTGATTATATGTACAGTCAGGTCCAGAAATATTGAGACATCGACACAATTCTAACAGCTTTGGCTCTATACACCACCACAATGGAGTTGGAATGAAACAAACACAATGTGCTTTAACTGCAGACTGTCAGCTTTAATTTGAGGGTATGTACATCCAACTCAGGTGAACGGTGTAGGACTTACAGCAGTTTGCAGAGGTGCCTCCCACTTGTTAAGGGACCAAAGGTAATGGGACACTTGGCTTCTCAGCTGTTCCATGGCCAGGTGTGTGATATTCCCTCATTACCCCAATTACAATGTGCAGATAAAAGGCCCAGAGTTCATTTCAAGTGTGCTATTTGCATTTGGAATCTATTGCTGTCAACTCTCAAGATGAGATCCAAAGAGCTGTCACTATCAGTGAAGCAAACCATCATTAGGCTGAAGAAACAAAACCATCAGAGAGATAGCAAGAACATTAGGCGTGGCCAAAACAACTGTTTGGAACATTCTCAAAAAGAAGGAACGCACTTGTGAGCTCAGCAACACCAAAAGACCTGGGAGACCACGGAGACAACTGTGGTGGATGACCGAAGAATTCTTTCCCTGGTGAAGAAAACACCCTTCACCAGTTGGCCAGATCAAGAACATTCTCCAGGAGGTAGGTGTATGTGTGTCAAAGTCAATCAAGAGAAGACTTCACCAGAGTGAATACAGAGGGTTCACCACAAGATGTAAACCATTGGTGAGCCTCAAAAACAGGAAGGCCAGATTAGAGTTTGCCAAACAACACCTAACAAAGCCTTCACAGTTCTGGAAAAAGATCCTATGGACAGATGAGCCCAAGATCAACTTGTACCAGAGTGATGGGAAGAGAAGAGTATGGAGAAGGAAAGGAACTGCTCATGATCCTAAGCATACCACCTCATCAGTGAAGCATGGTGGTGGTAGTGTCATGGCGTGGGCATGTATGGCTGCCAATGGAACTGGTTCTCTTGTATTTATTGATGATGTGACTGCTGACAAAAGCAGCAGAATGAATTCTGAAGTGTTTCGGGCAATATTATCTGCTCACATTCAGCCAAATGCTGCAGAACTCATTGGACGGCGCTTCACAGTGCAGATGGACAATGACCCAAAGCATACTGCAAAAGCAACCAAAGAGTTTTTGAAGGGACAGAAGTGGAATGTTATGCAATGGCCAAGTCAATCACCTGACCTGAATCCCATTGAGCATGCATTTCACTTGTTGAAGGGAAAATGCCCCAAGAACAAGCAGGAACTGAAGACAGTTGCAGTAGAGGCCTGGCAGAGCATCACCAGGGATGAAACCCAGCGTCTGGTGATGTCTATGCATTCCAGACTTCAGGCTGTGATTGACTGCAAAGGATTTGCAACCAAGTATTAAGAAGGCAAAGTTTGATTTATGATTATTATTCTGTCCCATTACCTTTGGTCCCTTAATAAGTGGGAGGCACATCTGCAAACAGCTGTAAATCCTACACCATTCACCTGAGTTGGATGTACATACCCTCAAATTAAAGCTGACAGACTGCAGTTAAAGCACATTGTGTTTGTTTCATTCCAACTCCATCATGATGGTGTATAGAGCCAAAGATGTTAGAATTGTGTCGATGTCCCAATATTTCTGGACCTGACATTATATATATATATATATATATATATAATTATGAAATGGGAGACCTGAAGAGTAGGATGTATACGTATATTCTGTAATTGATGCACCGGGAGGAGATTACTTTTGTTTAATAAATTGAAAATGAGATAAAAATTATGGATTTCTTATTAAATATATTAAGCACTTGCCATTCACCTGTCACAAATAAAAAAAAATGAAAGTGGAATAACATTTTATTTCAGCTGTTTACTATTTCATCTCGAGGTCAGTCTTAAATACAAAAACTCCTTGAGGAGGAGGAACATCAAAAAGGAGGCACATCAAAAAGCTCAATATTATTTGTAAAATTATTTCTTTGCAGTGGAATTCTTGATTTCCTGCCTCTTGTACTGAAAATATTAACTGTTTCTTTGTCTTTCTTGGGCTAAATATGATAACCATCGTGGTACTTATTGTTGGGTAAGAGCCATGTATTATTGGACAATGTATAAGCAAAACTACAGATTGTCCCTTCAAGCAATCCAACTCATGCGTGTTGATGACTACCAGAAGACTATGATGTTTTCCACACCCTCAAATAACCATGGGGACCTCATTGATGTCCCTCTACCCCAACAACCCAAGTGGTGAGGCTGATAATTCTATTCAATGCTGCACAACATCCCCCCATTACAATATTTGTGGGATAAGGTGTTTGATTAGATGTTCTGGCGTACCCATGGACTATTACTAACCAGGAGTATCGTTCTTAGTATTTCCATATTTTACTACAAGATGTATACCTTGTACAGGATGGACCAGATGTGTCCTATCATTTACTGTATATCCCACCTCCTGCTGCTCATATAAGGTTATTGCTTAGATATCTAGTGATAATATTCCACTCTTTAAAATTGTCGATCCCCTTCTCGGCGCATTGGCAGATTTCTGCCCAAGCTCCATGGTACTGGCGATGCCCGAAACAACACCAGGCCTGTTGCCACCAGGTTGATAATTTTCCTGTAGGCTACACATTTTACTGTTTTCTAATGTATTACTTTGTTTCTTTGCTTTTTAAACATTTTTAAATGATGCCTTCCTGTCATTGTTCGAGTAGGTGTCTTTGCTCACTCATAGCGTAGAAGGTAATCAAGATGTGGACCTCTTGCTCAAGGTGCCTAGAGGAGTGTCACCTATACCCTCTTGACAAAGGTTTACAAGGCCAAAACTAACATCAGGGTTGATTTTTCTCTCATGTAGAAAAGACTGCCTTGTCATTTTGGCACTGGCCATCCTTCCTGGGTGATAGCAGTCTGATTTGCGTATGGTAATGGCTTCTCTGTAATGGCACCATCGAGCTATATCCTTTTGAGACCTGAGTGGGGACTCACCGTAGGGTAGGCCACAAATGCTGTTGCCAATTCTTAGGACCCTCATAAACCTTGTGTTTTTGCTTGCTCTAAGGGGCCTTCATAAAGTTTGCTCAGGAGACAAGGTGTCTGGCACAAAATGATGGATGTACTGTCCTGCTGTAAGAGTAGCTGACAGGCAGATAACAAATACTCAAAAGTAGTTTTGCGTTTAATTTAAACTGAGTTTACTTCTGGTAATTCTGTAAAACTGAAGGATAAGCTAGCATTACAATGAGTGTATAAGACTTTACAAATAAATGCAGTATAAACGTTTTTCTTTACAGAAAGCTGGTATCTAAAAATATACAGTGGCAAGAAAAAGTATGTGAACCCTTTGGGATTACGTGGAGTTTTGCATGAATTCGTCATAAAATGTGCTCTGATCTTCATCTAAGTCACAACAATTTGAAAAACACAGTCTGCTTAAAATACAACACAAACATTATATGTTTTCATGTGTTTATTGAACAGAACATGTAAACATTCACAGTGCAGGGTTGAAAAAGTATGTGAACTCCTAGCCTAATGACTTCTCCAAGAGCTAATTGGAGCCAGGAGTGAGCCAACCTTGAGTCCAATCAGTGTGATATTATTGGATGTGTTGCTGAAAGCTGTCCTGCCCTTTAAAAACACACACCAGTTTTGGGTTTACTGGTTTCAAGAAGCACTGCCTGATGTGAACCATGTCTCGCAGAAAAGAGCTCTCAGAAGACCTACGATCAAGAATTGTTGACTTGCATGAAGCTGGAAAGGGTTACAAAAGTATCTCCAAAAGCCTTGATGTTCATGTGTCCACAGTAAGACAGACTGTCTACAAATGGAGAAAGTTCAGCACTGTTGCTACGCTCCCTAGGCGTGGTCATCCTGTAAAGATGACTGCAAGAGCACAGCGCAGAATGCTTAATGAGTTAAAGAAGAATCCTAGAGTGTCAGCTAAAAGCTTACAGAAATCTCTGGCACATGCTAACATTTTTGTTGACACATCTACAATAAGGAAAACATTAAACAAGAATGGAGTACATGGGAGGACACCACTGAGGAAGCCATTGCTGTCCAAAAAGAATATTGCAGCACGTTTGAAGTTTGCAAAAGAGCACCTGGATGTTCCACAGCACTACGGGCAAAATATTCTGTGGACAGATGAAACCAAAATTGAGTTGTTTGGAAAAAACACACACTATGTGTGGAGAAAAAAAGGCACAGCACACCATCAAAACCTCATCCCCACTGTAAAACATGGCGGAGAGCGCATCATGGTTTGGGGCTGCTTTGCTGCCTCAGGACCTGGACGGATTGTTGTCATTGATGGAAAAATGAATTCCAGAGTTTATCAAGACATTTTGCAGGAAAATGTAAGACCATCTGTCCGGAAACTGAAGCTCTGCAGAGGATGGGTGATGCAACAGGACAATGACCCAAAGCATACAAGTAATTCAACAAAAGAATGGCTTCAACAAAACAAAATACGCCTTCCGGAGTGGCCCAGTCAGAGTCCTGACCTCAACCCGATTGAAATGCTGCGGCATGACCTTAAGAGAGCGATTCACACCAGACAGCCCAAGAATATTGCTATACTGTAACAGTTTTCTGAAGAGGAGTGGTCCAAAATTACTCCAGATCGTTGTGCAGGTCTGATCTGCAACTACAGGAAACGTTTGGTTGAGGTTATTGCTGCCAAAGGAGGGTCAACCAGTTATTCCAAAGGTTCACATACTTTTTCCCCCCTTTACTGTGAATGTTTACATGTTCTGTTCAATAAAAACATTAAAACCTATAATGTTTGTGTTGTATTATTTTAAGCAGACTGTATTTTTCAAATTGTTGTGACTTAGATGATCAGAGCACATTTTATGACCAATTCATGCAAAACTCCACGTAATCCCAAAAGGTTCACATACTTTTTCTTGCCACTGTAAATCATATGATACATACAGGGGTGTGATTTAAGCTACATAATAAACTTGTACATATGCCTGTAAGTTTGATTACTTTACATCTGGGGTGAGATGATGTAAGAACTCATGTTCTGTCTGCATCCACCTAGTTGTCTGCATACTGCTAGAACTGGTTTGAACTTTATTAACAAGTGAACAAACGAACACTTCCTGTCTACTTCATAGCAAGGTGGACAGCTATTCTAACAAATGGTCAGCAGATGGAGTCTATACAAATGCTAGATAATAGACAGCACAATAGAAACCTATCGTATTTGTTATACAAATTCTTTTTTGAACCAAGATTTAACTGTGAATTGGATTTCTGTCCGACTTTGCAATCTTTGGATTGGACTTTGGAACTCATCCTTTGGAACTTAGACCCACGACAAGTATCTCCCATGTGACAATATGACCCCCCATAATGTAATTCTCATGATAAACAAGGGGAAAAAATAAACAAGCAATATTTTTAATGACATTTTAGAATCCCTTGGTGCAAATTTTGAACATTTTCAAGTTCCCCAATTTGTTTTTTGAAAGCATAACTATAATCTTTAATTTATCTTAATAATGAAAGACTTAAGTCCAGTTACAAGTTCATCCGATAAGATTATTTCCCTTTTAGTGTATCTAACCATACATTGCCGGCCAATTCAATATTCAACCTCTGCCTTTGTACTCAGCTGCAATGTCAACTGTCGTCCATAACGCAATAACGCTTATTTGCCAAGAAATCACCCAAGTCCTTGTGAGGTTTTTCTTATCCAACTGTACAACCTTGACGTTATCTGTGTTTAAATTAAATTTCAAACCATTCATTAATTCACATATAATCTGCAAAGGAAAAGTATCATAATGTGCATGTAGCTGCCTGGGACAACTTGTTTTTTTGGATTTCCAAGCAGGCCAACTGAATGTAAAGTCATCAATCCACAAATTCCCGTATCAAACGATGACAACCTATAACAGCTGGCCCAATTCCGACTATGGTCCACCCATAGATCTCTGGATTGATACAAACCTTTCATATATTGAACAAGATCATTTCATGACCATATATAACTTTTACATTGCCCTGTTTTGATCCTGTATATGTTTATCTGCTCCTCTTCGTTTCCACCCAGTTCTTGGCAGCGGAAATGATGAACGTCATGTTTACCTAAGGTGTTTATTTTGTTGTTGCCAAAACTACTTGGACATTTGGTTTTGTCACCAGATTCCATAATTTTTTTAATTTTTTTTTTTTTTTATCAGTCTCCGTGGAGACTGTCAAAAATTGCCATTGCTGGCTGTATTTCAAGCCGTCATAGCGGGGTATTGGGAAACGTTTTCAACTAGCAATAATCGCGCCTCGGATAAACCTCATTGGATACAATACTGCCACTGCGCAAAAGCTAGATTCCATAATTAAGATATTTTATTGTCCTTATCCAACTCATAGAAAAGGGGTATGTAAAATTCACATGTAAAGTCATGCCGGAGAGAGGAAACATCCAATGGCCAGGCAAGAGGGTTATTTGGATCGACTCACAATCTTTGGCTGTACTAAAATGCAACCTTGATGTTTATGTAATCCCAGTTGCCATTTGGCATTCAAGACTAAATTACAAATTGGGAGGATGTCATTACTTTGGACTAGAATTACCCTTTATGTTTATCTGCTCCTATTCCTTTCCACCCAGTTCTTGGCAGCAGAGATGATGAAAAGCAAGATCACATAAAATGTTTACTTTTTCGTTGCCAAAATTACTTGTGGACTTTTGGTTTTGCCATCAGATTCGGCAATTAACCGCTTCACTACCAAGTGATTTTACAAAAAACAATGTCAGGAACCATTTTTTTTTTTTTTTTTTAAATCATTCTTAATTATACAGTAAGAAATATTTGGGAATATTCCCAGTGTGTATTTCTTACTGTAATAACCTATGTAGCAGGCAGATGGTGCCTTCTACTGGATAAATGAAGTTACAGCAGTTTGAGCTGCAGCTCATGTTTCCCGGCATCGGCTGCTGAAAGGCTGATATGTCAGGACATTCTTCAGCCGATTTTAAACTGTTTTAAGACCCCGGGCATTATGCCCACAGAGCTAAAACTTTGGGGGCATCTTCTTAAGCCCAAAAGCAAATGACATTCATTTGCAGCAAACAAATTTCATTTGCTTTTGGCCTTCAGAGCTGCAGATCGAGATAACTCGATATCAGGAGCTGATGATGCCATTGAAGTCCTGAGTTCTCTAATCTCGGCAGTGAAGGGGTTAAGATATTTTATCGTCCATGTTCAAATGATAGAAACAAAGGTAAGTAAATTTCAACAAGAATCAGGAAGATTCAGGAATATTATTTGCCTGTGATTTGATGCCTTTATCCTGAATGCAGTTTTAATATACAATCAATAGGACTCTTTCAGCTGAAAGTGATTTTTTTTATTTCCATGGCTGTCTGAGAGGGTGCTGTCATTATGTGTAGAAAGAATATATGCATTTATTGTACTTTTTCAATTTAAATTATTTGATATAGATTTCCTGCCTTTTGACCCTCTACCCCTTCATAAATAAGCTGTTTTTTAATAAGGGTTGATCCTACCACCACGGTCACGGCACCGGTTAATATTTCAGAATGTTTCCAGAGGTCAAAACGTGTAAAGGAAAATGCATTAACTTAACCGTGATTTGCAGAGAATTATAATAAGGATGTTCTCAGTAAACTGAACGATATATCTGGCAGTTGTATTCCCTGCTCCTTCATCTTGGTTCATTTGTAATTAGGCCGGTTATCGTGCTGCCAAGGCATATGCTTGTTTATTAACAAGACAGATCTGACACATTCCATGTGTTTTCTTGGTAGGCGGCCATGATGAGCTTTCAAAAATGATTGATGCGGCGGAGCCTCTCGGATATCCTGTTGTTGTGAAAAACACTCGAGGACATCAAGGTAATTTGTTTCCAATTTTTTTCTAATAATACAAATGGCCACTGGCTCTACAAGATGACTTAATTCGAAGCGATGTACCCTAATCAT
Organism: Leptobrachium leishanense; assembly: GCA_009667805.1. Classification (NCBI taxonomy): domain Eukaryota; kingdom Metazoa; phylum Chordata; class Amphibia; order Anura; family Megophryidae; genus Leptobrachium; species Leptobrachium leishanense. The sequence continues at coordinate 27,823,586 of CM019073.1, read as the reverse complement.
CAGAGACAAATGTTTAAACAATCACAAACATTATATTAGGCATGCACGATGGAAAGCATTCACCAACTGAATGGGGAATATCTCGCTGTACGTAGATTTTGCATTTAGGTCATTAGGTGTTTTACAGTAGGACCTGTCGTGATGGGATACATTGACCTTTGTGACAGGTTTAAGCAATTTATGGCCATTTATTGTGAACTAAACTCCCATGATTTTTTTTAGCAGAGTTTAGGGTTAAAAACTTTGCATAAAATCAGCAATGGGTTAACAGCTGTTGAAATTCTGAAAGGGATAAGAGTTGTTAGAAGCTGTAAAGGGTTAAAATGTGTTAAAACCTTTAATGTGTGAGATTCTGTTAAAGTCTTTACATGTATGAATTGGAGTGCTCTCCTTCTGGATTGTTGTATCTTTTGTCTTGAGAAGCACCAGCCTGTTTATCTTAGTAAAGGTTGAGTGATGCCCTTCTGGTGTAAATAAGTATTGCTTTTTCCCTACGGGTTAAGCATCAAACTGCAACTGGTCATGCCTAACTCCTGCTGATGAGGGCATAATAAGCCTGAAACAGCCGTCCAGGAGTGGCTGTGTGACCAGTTGCATAAACCTGATCTCTGCTAAAAAAAAAAAAAAATCTAGTATGTCATAGCATTGATTGGAGGGTTTTGTGTGAAAACAGACCCAGGATGCAAAAAAATTAGAAATTGTGTATGTCATTTGCATGTCTTACCCAGAGTTCTGTGCTGCATATGGGTGTAGTGCTCACCCCCGGAGGAGCCGCTGAAATAACCCAGGATAGACTCACCGCTCTAAGAATTATTATACACCAGCACACTGTTGTGGATTTTCTAGATTTTGTACTTTACTGAAGCAATAAAGTGGCATAGAATACACATATACTTGAGCGTAATCGATTAAGCGGGAATATATGACGCAGTGCGCAACGCGGGAAAAATACGTGGCGGAAAAGAAACGATTAATGTCCCTTCGGTTCGTAAATTAAGCCCCACTCAAAGGCTCATAAATTGGTGTCTTAGGGTACCCGGGTACTAGATTCAACTGGCCAGTGAATGAACAAGATATCTTTGACTAGTCAACGTTGGGGCCCTGTGAATTGAAGCAATCAACCAAGTGTGCGCTTTCTCGGAATCGCAGGCCTTGGTCGCTCACCCATCCGGCGAACACTATGTCCAGAACCGATGACTCGACCAAAGGATCTCTCTCCTGCGACTGGAACCCGGTGCCAACGAATCTGCTCCTCCGATGCTGAATCCCTGCACAGGAACCGATCCGCCACCTGCACTCTCGTTCGATCGCTCGGCCTCCTTACGCGAGGTCCTTCTGGAACCTGGTTGTCCTCCAAACTGCTCAGCGGAACGTTGTAGATGATGGTGCACACTCCGTCCCCGATCTCCAGCACTGGATGCGCCTCGGTCCACGCTTCGGCCTGATTGTGATCCCGGACAATCTGCTGCATGCGTCTCACTCATTCAGCTGCCCTGCTCGATCTGCCCATGTCCCGCACGAGGCTCCTGATGTCTTTCCTGGCGCCAGCACGCCCCCTTCCTGTCCTCTTCACAAACGTTTCTGGGAGATGGAGTCTTTTAGTCCGGCATAGCCCATAACGTCTCTAGGCTCTGTCTCCCTCTAGTGGTAGCAACAGTTCAACACATAGAGCCAAACTAATACAGTGCTACATGGGGAATGTAGCAAATGAGCTCTGTGATGCAGTTCTTTGAATTGCTGGGATGTGTAAATGACTTCTGCAATAATAAACTTCATTATTTGCCGTGTGGAGGCTTTCAATCAAATTTTTTGCCCTCCACCACAACTTTAATAAGTATATAGAGTTCAACACCCTCCCTTTTGAAAAATGCCCAGTACGTACGTCCAGAGGGAAAAAATTCCTTCTTGACCCCAGAAAGGCGTCAGATTTCTCCTTGAATCAAGAAGTTTTTACCCACATATTAAATATTATGACCCTTAATATTCTGTGTCTGCAGGAAGTCATCCAGTTGTTTTTTAAAAGTCTGTACAGAATCTGACCCAACCACCTCAACAGGCAGAGAATTCCACAGCTTTATTGTTCTCACCGTAAAATAACCCTTCCTATGCTTTAGGCCGAATTTCCTTTTGTCCAGTCTAAATGGGTGACCTCATGTCCTGTGTATAGTCCTGTGAATGAATAGGTTTCCAGACAATAGTTGATAATGGCCCCGTATATACAGTATTTATATAAAGTTATCAGATCCCCTCTAAGGTGCTGTTTCTCTAAACTAAACAGGTTTAAGCTTGTTAGTCTTTCCTCATAACTTAACCCTTCCATTCCCCTTATTAATTTAGTCGCCCGTCTCTGCTCTTTTTCTAGCGCTATAGAGTCCTTAAAACAGGTGCCCAAAATTGCACGGCATATTCAAGGTGCGTCTTACCATTGATTTATACAGAGGCAAAATTATGTTTTCATCCCGAGAGTGAACTCCCCTTTTAATGCATGGCAATACTTTGCTGGCCTTGGCGGCTGCTGTTTGACATTGCACATTGTTACTTAGTTTGGAGTCTATGATTATTCCCAATTCCTTCTGCTTGGATTTCCCTAACTCTGCACCATTTAGGGTATAAATGACTTGTGTGTTCTTCACTCCAAAGTGCATAACTTTGCATTTATCTACATTAACTTTCATCTGCCATTTAAGTGCCCAGTCCCCCAATCTATCTAAATCCCTCTGCAGCGCAGTAACATCCTGTTCACATTGTATTACTTTTCCTAGTTTTGTGTCCTCTGCAAACACTGACACATGACTTTCGATGCCTATTTCACAGTCATTTATAAATAAATTTTATAGAATTGGTCCTATAACTGACCCCTGAGGGACACCACTTACCACTGATGTCCATCTTGAAAATTTACCATTTATGACCACTCTCTGTACCCTATCTTTTAGCCAGTTTTCTATCCAAGTATAAGTATTTTCATCTAGACCAATTTTTCTTAATTTAAATAGTAACCTTTTGTGGAACTGTGTCGCAAGCTTTGGCAAAATCCAAGTAAATCACATCTACTGCGACCCCCTTGTCTATACTTCTACCTACTTCCTCATAGAACGTAATTAGGTTGGTCTGACATGATATGTGTTTCATAAAATCATGCTGATTTTTGCTAATTACAATTTACCTCCCAATAAATTCCTGAATATTATCCCTTAGTAACCCCTCAAATACTTTCCCAGCTGGTGCCAAAAAACTCTCCTTTTGTTGTTTTTGTTAGGGTTGGTGCTAGGGTTGGTTTAGTGCTTCTCATAGCGCTATGGTTAGGGTTACTGTTAGCAGTAGGAAAATGGAGTATAATCTGTTGGTTAAGGTTTGTGTCTAGACTTAACCCTAAAACTAACATTAACGCCTTTATGGTTGCTAAGGAGCACATAAAAAAGACTTAACTACGTGTTTTTTCACATCAAAAATTACTTTAGTTTTTTTTCTGGGCGTGCACTTTTTCCGCGATTTCTTTGGTACGATCATTTAAGCCGTGTCCACAAGCTGGCGACTTAGTAATAGTAAAATCATCAAACCAAACTGCAACCACGAACTGCCCATGGGCCCCCCTAAGAATAGCAACAGTCAGCAACTATTTGTTCCCAGTCTCACGCTGCTCTCGGTAACACTAAGCGGCGGATCGGGCCACTGTTCTGGTTGCAGGATGAGAGGTGAGTATGGGATTTATTGGGGGTGCTTTAGGGGGTGTTAAATGATTTTGCAAAAGCGGAATCATATAGCACCAGCTTTTAGGAGTAGCTATAATTTTGGCTTTCCGCATCCCTGCGATAATTAGCGTTAGCACCTTACTTATCGAAAAGCTAATTAATGATTGCACGCCCAGTGTTAAGTATAGGATGCGCAAAGTACAGTAAGCTCGCACAAGCTAGCGCATTCCCCGCTGCGCTAACGGATTTCTTACGGGTTTAGCGTTAGGAAGGTAATATGAGGAGCATGCGTTAAAGTAACTTTTCCTGGCGGTAACGCTTACTCATCCGAATGCTACCATTAGCGATCACTAGGGAATAGGGCCCTTGGTGAGCTTTTAAAATACAGGGAAAATGGGAATTTTTCTCAGTTAGTAAGAGAAAGCTATAGAAATAATAATATCAATCAAATAAAAATCGAAATATCCCATGTGTATCACAATAACCATGTTAAATAGGTAGAGTTACACTGCACATATGTATTTCACAGAGATTTTCAGCTATTATAGAAACTTGTGTCTTATTCCTACATTGACCGGACACCAGAGCTCGCACTCGCCCTCTTCCTCGTCTGCTTTATTACATTCTCTGTATAGCTACACTTTCACTAACACACAGTACCTAAATAGCTACTGTATGCGTCCTGTTCATCACAGGTCAGCAACCTTGGCCCCCCAGTTGTTTTGGAGCTTCATATTCCATGATGCCTATAGTTGCATCAAAGTGTGTCTGAGCATTATGGGAAATGTAGTGCCCAAACATCTGGGGGGGGGCATGGTCACTGACCCTACTGTTCATAATAATTTTATATGCATTATTATAGGTGTCACGTCCTAAAAAGATAAGCGTGGGAACTCCCCAAGGATTTGTAAAAAAAGAAGATATTATCAGAAGCTGTAGCAGCTGCAGCTCTTCTTTGTGTAGGAGAATGCGACTCGTCTGGCAGATACAGAGAGATTATAAATACCTTGCATTCTCAATCTTTTTGAGCCCTGGAAAGATCCTTTACATATGGACATTTTTGTTGTATTGTGTCTGAACTGACAGGTATTGCAGTTTTCCATCATATCAGCCGAATGAGAGCTAACAGGGTTATTCAGAGAGCGTTAAAAAGCAGAATGACTGGAGAATGGAAAATTCTAGGTTAAAATATCCAAACCAGAAGAATTCTTCCATTTATCTTACTTTCCAAATTCTCCAGCCATTCTCCAGCTTTTCACCGCTCTCTGAATAACCCTGTAAGTTACCCCTGAAAAAAATAGTGAGAACGGCATTCCTGCTTGATTTGATTATTATTTTTTTTATTATTTGATTTTTTTATATATATATTTTTTTTTTATAATGCAGCACTAGAATTCTGAATGTTAAAGGCTCCAATCCTAGAAGTCCCCAAAACATAAGACTGTAGGGCAAGGTTCAGCAACCTTTGACCTATCTAGATGTCCTGGAAATACCATTTTCCAGGAGTCTTAGCCAACCTGGTGATTGGTTAAGCATTAAGGGAGATATACGTAGTTCCAAAACATCTACAGGGCCAAGGTTGCTGACCTCTGTTGTAGGGCACAGATTTTCAATATCTTGTTTTTTTTGCTAAGTGGATGAAAACACTTTTAATTTATTATTTTTCTTTCTTTTGTGGATAATTTGAAAACGTCTGTGTAGTTTTTTTTTTTTTTTTTTTGGAGTGAATCAGAAACCGATACCGATTTAAGGGTATGATACAGCAGTAATTACCATTTTAAAGAAATTTTTCTCCAATTAAAACTCCAAACTGAATGATAAGATGTTACTCTGCATAAAACATGTTTATGGAATATGTAACCAATAGAAATGTTATGCAACAATCACACGTGCTGCATACAGACTGTTTTCTCTTCACCCATTTCATTTTCCTATCGACTAGGTAAAGCAGTTTTTCTCGCGAGAGACAAGCATCATTTATTAGACATTACACACTTAATGCGTCACGATACGCCCTACCTGTTCCAGAAGTACGTGAAGGAATCTCATGGGAAAGACATCCGCGTGGTGGTTGTCGGAGGACGCATAATTGGCTCCATGTTGCGCTGTTCCACTGATGGGAGGATGCAGAGCAATTGTTATTTAGGTAATTGGATCAGCAAACATATAAATAAATATAATCCGGGACATGATGTCAGTGGTTGGGTGGGCACTGACACTGGCACAGGAGCAGTGCAAAGATTTTTGAGTATTCACATGCAGAGCCATTATGGTGCCCCCTTTCAGTTTATGCCCATTTCAATTACCTCTTTCTTTTAAAGAACCTATTCCATTATGCCCCCATTTCAACCCCATTTTATTATGCCCCATTTCATTATGCCTCCTTTTAATCCCCATTTTATTATGCCTCCATTTCATCCCCAATGTATTATGCCCCATTTCATAAACCTCCCATTTATGCCCCGCTTTCTTTTTATACTCCATTTCATTATGCCTCCATTTCATCCCCCATTTTATTATGCCCCATTTCATAAACTTCCCAGTTTATGCCCTTCTTTCATTTTTTTAATCCATTTTTATTATGCCCCATTTCATAAACCTCCCATTTTATGCCCTCTTTCTTTTTATACTCCATTTTATTATGCCTCCATTTCATCCCCATTTTATTATGCCCCATTTCATAAACTTCCAGTTTATGCCCTTCTTTCCTTTTTTAATCCAATTTTATTAAGCCCAATTTCATAAAGCCCTCATTTTATGCCCCTCTTTCATTGTAAGCCCCATTTCATTATGCCCATTTGACTGTATCAGTCTGTATACTGGTATGATACAGATTGATGCAATTGCATGGTGACCTAAGGATATTGTATAATAAGTCTGTGTGTATGTGCCTCTTGTAGAATTTCTTCTTTGTAAGCCAAATATAGCAGGTCACTCGTGCACAGCACTGCCACGGCAGCAATCTGTGTCTGGGAGTGCAGTATGCAAGGGCTTATCTAATAAGTGTTGCTCTCTAAAGGAACTTTAAATTCTTTCTTTCACTGCTTATTTCAGTTTTTTAGCACTCCAAATCATGCAAATATCTATATTAACACCAGATCAGAGAGTTAGACCTTCCATCTGATGACTCCTCTATCTTGTTGCCAGTGATCCACCTTTCTTCTTCGGAGCATCTGAAATGAGGTGGAGCGTCCAATGCCCCTCCTCACTGAGGAACTCCTCAGCTTCCTCCCCTGGTGATCTTTTATTGGAAACGTTTAGTCCAAAGCGTGCAATGGAGAACCACCAGGAACTTTTTTCACTGGACACATCTCCTATGGATTATACCATAGTTGATGTACCACTTGAAACAGTGGGGAGCTGAGCTCACCGCTGCGCACACAACAGGTAACACTGCATGGAGTGTACACCTGTGTAATAGGCTGGCGCTCCAATCAGTGACACATTGTGAAACGGGAGGCAGCCCTCCTCATTGCTTCACATGCCTGTGTGAATAAATACAAGAGATGTCAAGGAGGGACGAGCAGTATTTCAGGTGACAGAGGCTCTGCCTCCCCTAACAATAAATTCCATGCCGTGCTGGTCAAAGACAAAACATCAGCACAGTGCTCTGAGATGGACGTGGTGCTGATGTTACCTGTCGTGCGAGAGAAGGAGAGATGGCCCACAGGCAGTTCTGCGCCCTTTGAGCCAATCAGTGCCTGGCAATGAAGCCAGCCTGTCAGCATCACTCACTTTAGAAGGGCCAATCACGAGAAAGCTGGGGCGGGTGAAAAATTATCATTGAACAACAGAGATAGATTGTTGATATTCAAGGTCCATTGTATATCCACCTCATAGGGGGATCCTGCAGCCAAAGTAAATTTCTCTCTTTGAAGATTAAACTAATCGTACATTGACATTTTAGATTGATTAGAGATAAAGCAAAGGAGTGTGTTAGCTTTAATTTCTGTAAGGGGGCTTGTTGGCTGCAGGAAACCCCTTTGTGGATGTCAACGTCTCTGGCCTAGAATCCAAAATCTTTTATTAATGTCACGGTTTTTGTTAGATGATTTATTGGTTTTAACATTTAACCCTAAAACTGAGCAGCACGTTCCAGCCCTCTTCTGTCTGAAGGAGCCATTCATTAATGCATGGTTTTCAGACGTGGTAACCATGGTAACATTACAATATATAGTGATTATACCCTAATTATCGTGGTTTTCGTTGTCATACATTAGGTGACATTTACAGTTGTGTTCAAAATTATTCAACCCCCAATGCTGTAAAGGGTTTTAGGGAATTTAGTGTACATTTGTAATTGTATTCAGAATGAAATCCTACAAGGACTTTTTAAAGAACCATATGCAACTAAAATGACATCAATTGGTATTGTAATACAGTAGTAAATGTTTCTTTTGTGAATTCTTCATTGACACAATTATTCAACCCCTTAAAGACTACCACTCTGAAGAACAGAGGTTCATTCAAGTGTTTTCAATCAGGTATTGAAAGCACCTGTGGATGTCACGGAGCAGCAATAAAGCATAATAAGCACCAATTAGGCAGCTTTAAAATGACTGTGATACTCAGCTCCTTCTAGACATTTACTGGTGTGGTTACAAACATGGTGAAGTCAAGAGAAATGTCCAGGAAGACAAGAGAAGAGGTGATTACTCTTCACAGGAAGGGCAATGGCTATAAGAAGATTGCAAAGATGTTAAACATACTAAGAGACACCATAGGAAGCATCATTCGCAAATTCAAGGCAAAGGGCACTGTTGAAACGCTACCTGGTCGTGGCAGAAAGAAGTTGCTGACTTCGACTGCTGTGCGATACCTGAAGCGTAGAGTGGAGAAAAGTCCCCGTGTGACTGCTGAGGAACTGAGAAAAGATTTGTCAGATGTGGGTACTGAAGTTTCAGCTCAGACAATACGGCGCACACTGCGTAATGAAGGCCTCCATGCCAGAACTCCCAGGCGCACCCCCTTGCTGTCTCCAAAGAATAAGAAGAGTCGACTGCAGTATGCCAAAAGTCATGTGGACAAACCACAGACGTTTTGGGATAGTGTTCTGTGGACTGATGAAACAAAATTAGAACTGTTTGGGCCCATGGATCAACGCTATGTTTGGAGGAGGAAGAACAAGGCCTATGAAGAAAAGAACACCTTGCCTACTGTGAAGCATGGCGGGGAGTCAATCATGCTTTGGGGCTGTTTTGCTTCTGCAGGTACAGGGAAGCTTCAGCGTGTGCAAGGTACCATGAATTCTCTTCAGTACCAGGAGATATTGGATGACAATGTGATGCAGTCCGTCACAAACCTGAGGCTTGGGAGACGTTGGACCTTTCAACAGGACAATGATCCCAAGCATACCTCCAAGTCCACTAGAGCATGGTTGCAGATTAAAGGCTGGAACATTTTGGAGTGGCCATCGCAGTCACCTGACTTAAATCCGATTGAGAACCTCTGGTGGGACTTAAAGAAAGCAGTTGCAGTGCGCAAGCCTAAGAATGTGACTGAACTGGAGGCTTTTGCCCATGACGAATGGGCGAAGATACCCGTAGATCGCTGCAAGACACTTGTGTCAAGCTATGCTTCACGTTTAAAAGCTGTTATAACTGTAAAAGGATGTTGTACTAAGTACTAAGATTGAATGTCACTTGGGGGTTGAATAAAACTGATAATGATGTGAGCACAGAAAATACATTTGTGGTTATTTCATTATAAATGTTATGTTATATTTGTCTGACCTACACGTCCCTCTTTGATTTAATTGTAAGCAAGATGACTTAATGATCAAAATCAATGTCAAACTGGCCAAAACACTCAATTTCAGTGGGGGTTGAATAATTTTGAACACAACTGTATATATAAAAAGACCATCCTAGAGCAGCAGAGAATGAAAGACTATAATTAGTAACTCCAAAAGAAGCACATTTTCTATAATAAAGCTAACAGACCACTCTAGGCACCCTGACCACGTTACGCAGCCTGACCACTTTAATAAGCTAGAGCGCCCCCCCCCCTCCAGCCCTAGTTGGCCAATAGCAGTCTGTGAAATGGAGGAATTTCCTCTGCCCACAGGGGGGTCATCCGCCAACTCTGGGCCGATGATTTTAGCACACATTGCGTGCTTATTTTCATGGGTAATTTTCATACCAAACAAACGTACACATTTATGTGATAACTATGATAAAAAGCTGTGTAGCTGTTCCCCTCATAATGCTAAGCGTGGAATACATACTCTGTCCTGATTAACCACTCACTTCGCATAAGATTTTTTAGAGCATTTAAGCATGTAAACATCTTAGGGCTTTTTTTTTAAAACGGCCCCATCTGTGGACATTTTAGACATGCTCAGTTTGCTGCCAGAAGGGATTTGTGATGTCACACATTCATTTTGCATTGGGACAGGATAGGACAGAAAAAGAGGCAAATATCTCACCTACTCTTCTAGGGCAGAAAATCCTAAAATGAGTAAAATTCCAGCTCTCCGCCATCTTAAAATTTCACCAGCCTCAACTGGTCTGATGGTCACTTTTCTCACACAGTAGTCATAGAGTTTGATAACAAACAGAGAAATGAAAAAGCTGGAGAGGATCCCAGAATCCAGTTAAACAACAGCAGCTGGAGGAGTTAATGAAATCTATAGTCAATCAACTTGATGGAAAAAGAAAACAAATAAAATATTTACAATGTAGTTGAGCTCCAGAGAAAGAGAAAGGTGGGAACTGCAGTAAAAGCATCTTAATGGTTTGATGGAAACTGTAATCTAAAAACAGTCACAGGGGTTTGATGGAACCCGCAGGGATCGGAAGTCAAAAAATGGCTGTACAGGCCAATGGGATGAGCAAGAAATTAGTTAGAAAATTAAATCCATTATAAACTGTATTGGTGGTGGGAAATATTGTCGAGTCCTAGGACCGAACGCAGTCTGTGGCTGTCTTTAATTTTCTTTGAGGAGAAGCTGATTTACTGCATTGACCTATCACTGTTTTGTTGTTAGCTTAATGCATCATATCGATTTCCTTGCAGGAGGAGTGGGGGTGAAATGCACCCTCAATGAACAAGGAAGGCAGTTGGCCCTGCAAGTGTCTGACATCCTGGGCATGGACGTGTGCGGCATCGACCTTCTCCTGAAGGACAATGGATCTTTTGTGGTTTGTGAAGCCAACGCCAATGTTGCTTTCGCTGAATTTGACCCGGCGTGTCAATTAGATTTGGGTGGCATTATAGCAGATTATGCTTTATCTCTCCTCCCCGGCAGGCTGTCCAAAGAGAACCCTCTGCTAGATTCCATGTCCCAGGAATTGGATGAGAGCGACGCGCAAGCATCCTCCGTCGTACGTTCTCCCAATGCCATGTCAACTTGTACTAATAGTATTTCCGACATAGATGAAATCAGGGATTCTATGAATGTGCCAAAGCCATGCTCCCCGCACATGTCAGATTGCATTTATGATGTCGACAAGTAAGCTACCTCTTCATTTGAGTACGAGTGAGCGCAATTTTAAATCACCGTAGCCCACTTGGTACTTTGGGGGCTCACACGCCATTTTTAGATGATGCGTTCAGAGCCTCTTTAGTACTGAAAGGCCACAAAATGCTGCTTCCTTATATGTGATTAGAAACAATATTCATTATAAAAGCCAGTTTAGGTTTGTTTTTAACCAAACGATATTTGATAAATAGGTCAAGGCAATCAAAGAGATAAAATAGTGCCTAAAGAGGTGCTTCTCCCATCATGTTTTGTATTTTTGCTTTTATGAGTACATGGTGATGGATGGTACTTAAGTCCGATAGTTGACGACACTGACACCATTGATATTGGCTTGGACCTTTCCAGTCCAAATATGCAAAATATTTTTAAGAATATGAAGACCTATGTCATTACATCATCAGTTATGAGTCTGCGCTATGGATGATATCCACCTCATATCTTAGCCTTTTTATTTAGTTACCATTAATCCAGTGTTGTGATAAAATGCCCACCATTGGGCCACCAGAAATGACCATCTTCAGCAATGGGCTAGATCCAAATCAGATGTAGCCTTAACTAGAGCTGTTGTAAAGTTACCAACTCCATAGACTTCAGTGGCTCATGGAGGTTTACAACAACTGCATTTAAGTTTACACCTGACTTGGGGCCTTATTCCAACGCTGGTGCAAACTTAACCAGAGCTGCTGTAAACTTCCCAGATCCACTTAAGTCTATGGAGTCAGTACTTTTACAACAGCTCTGGTTAGGTTTACAGCAGGGTTGGAAAATAGCCCCAAGTCAGGAGTAAATTTAACCGGGGTTGTTGTAAACGTTCATTAATCATTTAACCCTTTCACGCTGGGTGGGTTGTGTTCGGCGGGAGGGAGTTTACGCTAGCGGGGTGTACTAGTATGCCCTGCTCGAAGGCCACTGCGTGCCTAGCCGCTGCTGCGCGTCATTGTCTGCATGGGGACAGCCTAACTGTGCGTGGTGCGCCGGCTGCTGGGCAGGGCCAAGGCGGCCCATTGAAGTCAACGGGGCGTACTAGTACTCCCTGCGTCTTCAAGGCCCACACACCGGTGGGAAGGCATGGTACGCGCTACTGCGGAAAAGGGTTAAGTCTATGGAGTTGGTTTGTTTACAACAACAGCTCAGCTTACGTTTACACCAGGGTGGGAATACATCCCTTGGAGTCTAGCCTGTCATGCAGGACCGTTAACCATCGCTGTCCAGGAGGGTTAAATCTAGCTATGAAACTATAGGCTGAACTCAATTGCCTGATGAAAAAAATGCATTTTTTTATTATAATAATAATAATGATGACTTTGTTAATAATATCAGTAATAATGATCGAAATGTATCAAATGACAAGACGTGAATGTAGCTCTGGCGATTGACTGCAGCCCCCCCCCCTCTCCTCGGTATCGGTGTGGTGACAGGGGTGAGTTTCGATCTCAGGTGCTTTAAGATAAATTTAAGAAAGTTGAAAGTGATTGAAGATAGGGTTTGCCTACAGCAAATCCATGTGTGACTTTATAACAGGGTGTCAGACTGCTCCACCCGATACCATACCAGGCTGGTGGGATATCTCCAGATTTGCTTTGGCTACCTTATATTGTTGTGCCCAGGCACACCCTAATGTTGGTTGAGAACGTCATCTTTGACACCCCTATATTGATATTTTGGATGTTCCTTACCTGATTCATGATAAATAGTATGAAAATTAACTGTTTCACCACTGAAACAATGGATTTTTAACAACTAAAAATAACTGTTCTACGTTAAATAATCTGGGCATACTGTAACTGTATAATTAATAAATATTCCATGGGTATACACCCTAATAAAATGGGCTGCGCACGCCTTTAGGCATGATATATATAGATATAGAAAATAAAGGTGTATTCTTCAGTAAGGTGTGATCTACCACAGGGCTTAAAATTTCAAGTCCCAAGCTACTAGCCAGGCCTTAAGAGTTACTCGCCACTAGTTGCCCCACCTAACCCATTATCCTGCCCTGCCTCTGCATTCCCACTCGCCCTCATGTAATTTCCACTCGCCAAATGTGAGCAGGCGAGTGGAAATTTTGAGGCCTGATCTACCATCCTGGTCGTGTGGTTGATGAATCAGAATTTTGTGTATAGCACTTGGTGGATATTTATTTATAAACACACCATTCTATAGAACACACAAACACACATACTTCACACATAGACCTCTGACACTTTTCTAATAGGTCCTTGAATAAACTAAATCCGTGTTTCCCAAACCTGTCCCCAGGTTTAACAGGCCAGGTTTTGCAGATCACCTTGGGGAAATGCAGACTGAATCCTGCAATCACTGAGCAGCAAACCATATCACCTGTGCTGTGCTTCAGATATCTGCAAACCTGGCCTGTTGGGGGACCTGAGGACTGGTTTGGGAAACACTTAACTAAATTCTAAAAGTTTAAAATAAGACGTGAAGCTTAGAGCAATACACAGCGCCTGGAACTTGGAAGTGACAGTTGTGACACTTTTCCTTTAAGGACTTTAACTGCCAACAAGGGTGACGAATCTTTCCCCTGAATAGCAAATAATTGACCGGGTTCACCTGCAGGATAAGATTTGCATTAATAATTACCGATGCACGACGAGACAGATTAACTGCTTCATCAATGCAAACTTAATTCCAAAGGGCGGCATACAGCGCAGGGCCGTGCCCTATTATTCCTTCCTTGGCTGATTTTACATTGAGAACACGGGGGAGTTACCTGAGTACATCAATAACCGAAAAATAGTAAAGGCTCCATCACCTACAAACCAAAAGATTCAGTACAGACATACAGGGTTATTCAAAGAGCTCCGAATTGTGGCAGAAAGGTAACCGAACAGTGAAATTCAGCGTACGGTTACATTTCCTGGCCATTCGGCTATTCAGAGAGCAGGCAGTTCGCCAAATGTTGGCGAATTGCCTGCACATACGGTGTCTGTTCGTCGCCTGTTCGAGGGCAGTGAATCCCCATAGAGAAGCAATGCTTCATCTATTCAGAGAACAAAAAAAAGCAGTGAAAAGTTGCCGAATTTCCCTGCTGTTCGGTGGTTTCATTCGACAGGTTTATTCAGGCGAATCCCATAGGCTTCAATGTTAAAAATATTCCCGTTTTAATTCAATATCTAATAAACCGTTTATTATAATATTCTGCAGTATAAAGTCTCGTTATTTATAGATTTTTTTTTAGGATCTTTTAGGCATTTTTCGGGATTTTTTAGCGAACGTTTTAACAGCCCTTTTTATTATCATTCATTGGATCTTATATGTAAATTTCAGACATTTTCGTTCTGTAGTTTCTTTGCAAACAGCATTTCACTTTTCAAACATTCAAGCGTACTGTTTTTTTTTCTTCTCTCCATTCGTCTGCGGTGTCGGCATTTTACGGCGGCTGCTCGGGTGTCTCCGGCTTCTCCGGCGTGTTTAATCCAGATGTTTTTGCAGGTTTCGGTGTGTATTGGCCTGGGTTTTGTGCTGAGTGTTCGTCGGGTTTGTGGCGGCTTTTCCCAGCATTACGACGGCCCTGTGGTGTTTGCTGAATACACCGCAGGGTTGCCGAAATGGGATCGCCAAATCGCGCTGAATTGAAGAGAACGATAAGTCACCGAACGTGCGGTGACTTTTCGATTATCTTTGAATAACCCTGATAATCTTTTAGTGTTCGTGATGACGACTTCCCCTTAACATCAATATTTTTCTATTTTTATCTGTCATCTAAGGCTATGTATGTTACTGACTTGCCAGAGATATCAAATGTCAATAAAAGATAAAGGAATCCAGCACTCCAGTCTTGAAAAAGGCCAGTTTATTGGGCTAGCAGCAACATTTCAGCTAATGCAACAGCCTCTCTTAAGGGGACACAGCCACTTACATAAACTGTAACTAGATTACTTGTACATTACAAACAAAACCACCTTATAAAACACGCGCTGTTGTTTTTTTTCTTTGTTTGAAGTAACTGCATGTAAAAAGGTAAAATAAAGTTCGATTATATTTATCTCCCTACCATGTTGCTGATTTTTCCCATGCGGCAACATTTATCAAAGGGTTTTTCTTTACTTCTGTGGCTTATCTAATCTACAGTATTGAACAGTTAATGATGTGAAGGAGGGAATGTTTAAATAAGAGCTGGCAGCTGAATGAGATAAAAAAAGGGGACTTAAAAGACTTCTACTCTACCCCCTGGGGATGTCCTTAAAATACATCCCACACAATACAATGATGTGAGTCAGTGACTGACCCATAGACTCCATTCTATGTCCAAAGCCACACAGTGAGGAGCAAATGATGGAAAGATACTGTGGGGGAAGTTTATAACACAAACGATCACACAATGGATGCACCCAGTGCCCTATATAGAGTAAAATATTTTCTTATATAAACATACAAGACGAAAACAAAGTACATGTAAGATATCAGCAACATAAAATAAGGACATTTCATTTTTCATGGTAGTGGCCCTTTAAGCTCGGTGATTCTGCTTGGGTACTGTACTTGAGAAAGGCTGTTGTATCAGCCAAAATGTTGCTGCTAAACCAATAAACTGGTCATTTTACAGATTGGATTGCTGGATTCCGTCATCACATCTTGAATGTCATATGGAGCTTTGTCTGGCGGCTCCATTTGTCCTGCAGCACCCATCTGACCATAGGTTAAGCCTGTGAGTGCACAACCCTTCACATGTTTAGTGACATCTGTCACAATCAGATTAAAAAGATAAAATCCGTAATTAGCAATGTGCGTCCCGGCGCTCCAACTGTTAATTAAAAGATGGTAAATAACCAGGTACGAGTCTCCATCCGAAAATAAAGTCCCCCATACAGCGCAGGCTGGAACATCACCTGGCACTGTTGCTATTCTCACCAGATCCTACTCAACGCTCTGTCCATTTGTGAACACCCAGTCCTGTATAATTCAGACACTTTTTAAAATGAAAGTACAAGGGAATGCATGTTAGACATCTGGGTTCTCAAAGTGTTATATATATATATATATATATATAACAAAACCTATGCATAATCAGAGCAAAACCTATTTTTCCTTAGAAGGTAGAGAATCAGACCTGCAGAACCAATAGAAGGGGTTAAATCTCCAGAAATATATATGCAGCGCGTGGTAAAATAAAAGTTGGAACATTGTTTCTCTGCTACTTCCGCAACCTATACTAATAGAATAAATGACAGGTGCCAATTTTCTAGACATATGTATAATCAACGCTTTTAAGATCAATTTTCAAAATATTGAGTTAATAAATCGTGAGAAAAATATTAAAACTGCTTTTGGGGGACGCACCGCTGCACGTCAGTAACTCAAAAAATAGTGCAGCCATAAAAATGATCATTTATATATTTTTTGTGACAGTATATCAGCAATATTTGTAAAGGGCGTTAAGACAATTAATTGCTAAACGTGTTTCCTTTGTCGTGGATCAGATACATTGTATTGCTGATCTACTGGGATAAACAGTTATTTTTAGCATTTTCCCCCCTTTTTACTATTTTCAAGCTTAAGTAAAAATAGTCAAGCGATAGCCAGAGCTAAATTCGGCTCTTGATGGATCTTAGGCTAAGGTCAGACGAACGCAGTTTTAACGTGCGTTTAGCCGCACGAAATCATGGCCGTGCTAGCAGCAAATGACGTCCAGTGCCGGGGAACACACGAAGTACGGCCGCACGAATGTTCGTCCGCGCAACGCAAGTGGCAAACGAACGCATTTTTTCTAGAACGTCAAACCGCTACTACTGACGTACAGAGTGCGCTGCGTCCGCATAGCGGCGTGTTTGCGTGATTAGAAGACGTCAGACGCTGCTAATGTCCGGCCAACATAACGTCCAGACGCAAAAAGTGTTTTATTGATGATCCGTACAAAATCACGGACGAAAAGGCGCATCGTATGACCGCTATCGCGTATTCCGTGAAAAAATACGTCCCTTCGTTCAACCGCACTTTTTCACGGACAACGCGAAAAATGCGTTCGTCTGACCCTAGCCTTAGGGGGGAAGATGGTCTCTGGAGCTATTTACCCTCCTCAAAGGGTAGTTGCTCCCTGGTGGTCCTGTCATCCTGTGGCTGCATTTATTCGTGCACAGACATCATATGAGAGGCACATGCGCCGGCTTCTTTCAGCTGCCGTATAAAGCCAAGTTATATCCTTCATGTTTTATTAATAATTAAATTTTCAATGAACTCCATATTTTTTTCCCTTACATTGTGATTTTTTAACTCCGTCACTACCAAGTGATTTTTTTTTTTCCCATAAAACCACCGGCAGGACCCAGTGGTTTTATGGAAAAATTACTTTCCAATACCAAAACTGTAAAAAATGCATGTAGCGCCTTTACGTACATTTTTGCAATACATCACACTGCAGTACGCTCGGAGGGATCCCCTGCTGGGCAAATTTCGCACTGCAGGATGTGTCTGTGAGACAGCAGCAGATACAGCCTGTGTCCATTACAGACCCACAAGGCAGTTCCGTGAGCTGCAGCACATCGGCTGTAACGTCTGGAATGCTGCAACTTCGGGAACCTGTACCGCAGACCATATGCAAATGAATTTTAATTGCAATAAACAAAAATCCCTTTGCATTGTTCCAGAATATGGCCAGATTGAGTTTCAGCTCTTACAGGAGCTTTAGAAGATCGAGTATACTCGATCATGGTAGGAGGGAGTTATTGAGTCACAATCCCTTCTTTTCATCCCAACTATGGAAGTGGTTATCTAAACCTGCAGTTTTAAGATCCCTACATGTGAGTTACGACGCTAAGAGAAAATCCCCAAATTGAGGACAACATAGCTAAAAAAAAAAAGGACGAACCATAAGTGTGGCAGTTGCTTCTATCACTGCACAATATACCACCTTTTTTTTTTAATCAATATTACGTTCCGTTGCTACATAAGAGGTTTTCTTTTCATTTTTTTACATTTAGTATTGTATCAGAAACCATCTATAGAAAAGGGTTTCCAAAGTTAGACACGCTGAATGGCTTGCGCATGCGTAGAGAGGGTTTGTGGCCTTCATTATGGTTATAATGCATTAGAGAGAGGGGGGTAACAGACATACCGGCAAATGCAAAGTGGCTTTTATTCTAGAGGGATGCCGCAACACTTAGGTCACTCTGAATAAAGGTTACATAGCCGACCGAAACCTTGCGGCGTTCCTCTTGAATAAAAGTCACTTTGCATTTACCTGTGTGCCTGGTACCCTCCTTCTCTGCTGCATGGTATTGTTGGGTCCAGAAGCACCCCAATTTTAACATGGGTTGTGTGTGAATTTCCATGTGTACAGCTCCCTCTCCTTGACTCTACGCTATGGTTATTGGCGCCTGTCAGAGAAGAGTTAAGGGTTAATTAAAACCTAAGTTTGCCTTTTGATTTTGCAATTTTCTTGTTATTTTTTCATAAGTTTCTCAAAGGGCTGGGCCCTGACGTTAACATTGTAGAATGGGGTAGAATAACTCGAATTCAGTCTCTTTCATTTTGTTAATTCTTCTTTTATTTGTATTTACCGCCAGCCATTAAACCCCGTGTGTGTGTGTGTGTGTGTGTGTGTGTGTGTGTGTTACAATACTTGCAAATGAGGTCAAGAGTCCTTGATATGGAAAAGGGGCAGCCAAGTGTCTTTTTTTTATAGAAATTTAGAAATCTTATGAAGTATTTATTACCTGTTAATCGGTGCGCGGTGTTTAGCGTGGAGCGCAATTTGCCGTCTCTTTGAGTACATCAATAAGGGAGTCGTTGAAGTGGGTTGATGAGTGAAACTCAACTTGCATCGGAGGCGAGCACTTAAAATTTACACAATGCTTTACTACAACCTACATGGACATGGACCCATGCAGCTGTACATTTGTATAAATCCCTTGTATTATGATCTACTTATTTTTAGATGAAAGGTTTCCTTGATGGAAATCCAAGGTACGTCAGAAAAAAAAGATTGAAAAGCCAGTGATTGCATTGAACAATCAGTTTACCTGTGTATTTTAACTATAGCTAAACAGTTTGTCATGTAGGAGAAGACCAAGTGGTATAAATTAAATGGTGAGTGATGTTTGTGTTAAGATCATGCCGAGTGATTCGTTTATTATGTCACTTGTATGAGTAAGCTTGATCCAATAATAATTTTTCTGATAGACGCGTTTCGCATGTAAATATGTCATCTTCTGGAATGTCCAGCGTTCGTCATCTGAAATAAGTCATCAGACAATCTCTTTCGTTCATGGGATAGATTAGGGGATTGCTTTTTACAAACTATGTCATGTTAGTAGTGTAAGTTCTGGATAAAATGTCCTTCCATGCATTTATGATGTCGAGCCGAGAAACACACGCAATGATGCACTGACATTGAGCTGCAGTTACTATCTAATGGTGCAAAGACCGTGGCAGAGGCAGCCCTATAATTAGACAAAACAGGCAGTCACCTAAGACCTCATTCAAACTGGGACCTCACGGGATTGTGTGAAATGTCACTTTGCAACTGGTATCCATACGAGTACACTTCTACATTCACATAGCACCCTGTTTACCAAGAAAGGCTTCATTAATTAACATTTATTGGGTTATGCCATGCATCTTTATTTGCATAACACGATGGGCCTCGAATTTGAACCTTACCTAGCACCTCTCAAACATTAGAACTGCCTCGACCTTGGAATACTAAAATGTTAATGGTACAAAAAAAATTGTCATTGAACTTAACTTTTGGTTTGTGCAACTTGAAAGTCATTAACGAACATCTTATATATTGGATTAAAATACAGGGAATTAATGGATAACTGACACTGCAATGTATGTAAACAGACACATTTTAGGAGACTTGAGTGTTTGAAAGGTATCGGGTGACAAATTGTCTGATGTTGCCCTAGACTGTTGGATAGGTTGTGGTCCAGCATCATGCTCTTAATTATTCTGGAGCTATGGGATTGGACAGAGCCCCACCGAGCTATTGCCACTGCTTCCAAAAACACTATTCAAAGGGTCCCAGAGCACCATGGCGCACCAAATACCAACCAGAACAAAGATGGCTAACCTTGACACAGATTAGTGATGGTTTAACCGTATCAGATGTGTACGGATTTTGTTTTTCAAGATTGTCAAAATGAAACATGAGAAATAAGATTCGCAAACATCTGGATTTACAGATTACACCTCTGAATTAGAGTTCTGGTTCTGAAAACCGGTTAGGGAACCAGTAGAGAACAGTCAGAGCTCCATAACAAGTCCGCCTTCCACCTCCAGCTCTGGACTAATAGTTCAGGATCCAAAGTCAAATTTGTTGATGACTGTAAGACCTAGAAATGAAAGCTCTGGGACCATGATGAGGTCCGATTTACTGCATTAAAGGGACATTCTAATATTGTCTTGATTTACATCCATTATATATTTCCCTCTTTTATCGAGTCATTCCTATATTCAGGCAGAGTCTTCAGCCTCCTGACCTACGTGCACCGCCTTAACGTATCAGCTAAACACCGGTGTTTGCAAAGTGGTGCAAACCAGAAGCAGGAGTTAGTTCAGGGATATATATGGTAGATAGACCTTGCTTATATAGGTCAGAAGGGAGAAGTCCGTGGACTCTCCTCATAAATAGGTATATCTCTCTAAAGTCAGAAATTACAAAAATGTTTGTTTCATGATCATGAATTGATTGAGATAATGTTCAAACACAAATGTTAAAAACAACAAACTCACTGCTTAAGGGATGGGTCAGCAACCTTGGCCTTGTAGATGTTTTCCCACGAGGGTCAGCCAATCTAATGAATGTTCTAGACATCTGGGGGGTCCAAAGGCTTCTCACCCCTGACTTAACGTGATGTACACAACCACATTGTTTATTTAATATGAATCAATGACTCACCTAAACGGCCTTCCTTAAAAATATTTGTCATGCGTATTAAAAATATTTGTTACATTTAAACGTTTCACACTGGAACAACAACAGATACATCGCTCTGCCATGTACGATATGTCCCAGATTTATGTGTTTGAGTCTATTTATAAAAGTATTGATTTGTTCTAATATTCTTTAAAACTATTAGCACTACAGGAAAAGAAAAAATCCACTTTTACGAGTTTTATGTGTATATTGTTGCGAATCACCAGTATGCTGAGTAATAGCATTTTTTGTGATGCTATCTGTAAACATAAAATAAAAAATGCATTTTGATTCCTTTGAAGGATTATACTTATTCTAAATAATATTGAGAAAGAGTTGTAGTTTGCTATGCAACTTAGTAGCTTATCTGTGCATGAAGCATGATCACACTCTTAGAGGAAAAAAAAAGTTTTACTGTCTTACGGTTCTATTTTTTTTTTTTTTAATACTTCATGGAGTGCATTCACTGTCCTGCGCGTTGTGGTACGCCGACAATCAAATTAAATTATAAATAAATAAGGGATAATAAATCAGTCGTTATTCACAAAAATAATGGTAACTCGGATCAGCAACAAAATTAAAATAATAATTTTATATATATATATATTCATTCGAGCAGGGGTCAGCAACCTTGGCCCTCCAGATGTTTTGGAACTACAACTCCCATGATGCTCAGTTCTTTTAGAGTGGCCGAACCTCATAAGAAAAGTAGCTCTAAAACATCTGGAGGGCTAAGGTTACTGGCCCTGTAGCAGAGGGCGCACATGTTTAATTTTCAGGTGTAGAATCGGAAGTAAATTTTACCGAAACTGGACATTTTAAGCAAAAAGACAAGTTGTATCAGCACCGGCCAATAGATTTGCTGGATCTACAACAACTATGTTTTCCTGTTTCTTTCTACACAAACCCTAAACTACCCAAAATAACCTAAAGTCCTTTCTACACTTAACCCTCCCAAAAAATATAATGAGCTATTGTAAGCCCTTCTATGCCAACAAGCTCAATAAAATCAACTTTTTAATATCACAGCTCTATGAACCCCATATTGAATCCTAAACCTGAAATAAACACTAAAATGAATATGTTGAGGGTCATGACAGAGCCCAGTGAACCTCTTCTTTCCCCACCAGATGCACATCAAGCAGGTGATTCATAAAATAAGCCACTGTAAGGTTCTCTAGACCCTCCTAGAACTAGGTGGCCTGTCACCCTAGTTGGATATTATCACCTTGAGTACAAACTGTCTTCATGAGTGTTCTTGCACTTCTTTCTTAAGTTCAGCGTTGGGTAAAATAACTTGTAGACAGTCAGCCATTCTCAAAGACGCCAAAGAAAGTGCAAAAAATGTGTAGAGAAGCGGTTTGCTCTGTGCCAATCCAGTAGAAATAAGCAGTCAAGAAGCAGTTGACGTTTTGTCATCGTGTCCTGGCTTGTAGATGCCTTGTGGGCTCACTCCACGGCAATCCAGAGTGGGAAATTCAAGCAACTAACTCAACGTTTCATCCATGAAACGTGGCCTGCTGCTGTTTGAATTTCTCTATTTGGATTACCAAAATTTATCGTGGTTGCAACAATGTGTAGTGGCTGCCTCATACTTCGATGTCCAACTCTTGATCTGTAAGGATGTGGGCTTAATGAATGATTATTGAGGTTAGAGGTCCAGATCCGTACTGTACCCATGTTTCAGAAGGATATCCATCTTGCAGTAGAAGTGCATATAAAACTCCAAAAACATTGACCAGGGCTCAAAATTTCCACTCGCCTGCTCGCATTTGGGGAGTGGAAATCAAGTGAGGGCGAGTGGAAATGCAAACGCAGGCGGCACGATAAATTATGTTGTGCTGTCTATTCCGGCGGTCGTGTTTTTTTTAGGCCAGGCCGCCGGCTGCAGAATCCAAGATTGCCCCCTCTGATGATATTTTTGTAACTTTACACTGTTAAATATTTTATTCAGAATAATTTCATAAGATAATTATAAGATAACACATAAAATGTGTTATGGGGCAGAGTTAAGGGCAGGGTCGGGGTTAGGTGGAGCAACTGGTGGTGAGTAACTCTTAAAGCCTGGCTAGTAGCTTGGGACTTTAAATTTTGAGCCCTGCATTGACGATGTGTGGTTTAAAAGCCTGTGACCTGAAGCCCCCCTTAAAGTCAGTGTGCCCACCCCCTAGTATTCAGTATCGTCCGACACTTAATTCAAATGAGCAAACTTTGGATTTTTGTGAATAATGACAAATTTAAAGAATTATCCCACTATGGTTATTTAAACCTAAATTCGTCCATTCGCCACAACTCACCGGATAATGAATAAACTCCAGAGGGGTTTGGGAAGGTCATACGGACAGCATATATTTAGTCTTTTTAAGAATGCTGGGAGAGGAAACCTTTCATACACCCCCCGGCCTTTATAGAGTTCTAAATAATGCTGCAAAAACTGACCACGAAGACACACGTAACTGAAATTTCTGGTCCTGATTCCATAAATTGTATGTTACGCTTTCTAAAACTGATTTACTTTAAATAAGATGTAATTAAAAATTACAGACACTGTGAACTTGTTATGCATAAGAATTCGAAATATATGTATATGTGTACATAAATACGTATGCATATATGTACCTACACGTACACACGTATGTATTCACGCTGGTGAACTTGAAGCCTTATTTTTCACCTGAAATGTAATCTTACAATTCTATGTAGTGTATGTTTTAGACGGCATGACAAAAAATTAAAAATAATTGAATGTGTGTAGATATATTAGAGCTAATCCAATAACTGTAGTAATAGTGTAAAGTTAATAACTCAATGTGTGTGAATTGCCTGTGTTAAACTCCACTTACTTACCATGTTAATAAACACATTCTCACGTGTAAATAAATCTTACAGAGATGGATGGAAGATATGATGATAAAAAAACAAAACAAAACAAAGAATCATATATTGTTATTTATGATATAGGCCTGTTAGTGAATTAAGATGACACTTTTGCAATGGAGATGAGTCGGACGTGTCGATCTCCGTCTCATCAATTGGGTTAACGATGTTGTTAATCCACAATAACACTGGCGAACCAAATGACTGTTTTGCTTTGAAAAAGTTGAAAAAAAAAAAAATTTACTTTCTTAATAAACTTGCTGGTACAAGGTGCAGTTGTTGGCTTTTTATTTGTAGATTTGTTGTGTTTAATTAAAGTTCATTAAGGCAATAATGAATAAAAATAATACTTATCCATTGTTATGGCGCTCTACTGGAACATGACATTTATTTTGACAAGATAGCCATGAACGGATAGGTGTCCTCTCCCAAAATACTACAGTACAGACAGGAAAAACAACGGGGGAAGGTTTGTTCCGAATTCCTCTCAGCCCACAAGGTCTACTCCCACCTTAATGTTTCCCTCTCTATACCACCTCACCCTCCTAGTCTCTTTTCTCATATCTCTTCAGCCCCAAATGTCCCTTTACCCATATCTCCTCATCCACAATATTTTTCTCCCACCTCTCACCACACCCATGTGTCTCTTTCCTCCATGTCTCCTCACTGACGATGTCTCTTTTCGTTTTACTCCTCAGACCCTGATGTTCCTCTCCCCATATCCCCACATGACACCTACAACCTTTCCCCACCTCTCCTCACACCCTAATGTCTCTTTTCTCTAACATGGTTATTCACAGAGATCCGAAGCTGCTCTGAAAATGCACCGAACAGTGAATTTCCCCGTACGGTGCATTTTTGGGGCCATTCAGAAAGCAGGCAGTTTGCCAAATATTGGCGAATTGCCAGCAAATATGGTGCTGATCGACGGCAGTGAAATCGGCATAGAGAAGCAATGGTTAATCTATTCAGAGACGCCGAACAGCAGAGAAAGGTTGTCGAAATGCCCCGATGTTCAGTGTTTTCATTCAGCAGCTTTATTCAGGCAAATCCCATAGATTTCAATGTTAAAAATATTCACGTTTTTATTCAATACCTAATAAACCATTTATTCTTTTAATCAGCAGCAACAAGTCTCTTTATTTACTTATTCTTAGGATCTTTTAGGCATTTTTCAGGATTTTTTGGGCAATTTTGTTTTCCCTTTTTTTTTAAAATAGCGGTCTTTTTCTTTTTTCTGTAACAGACCTTTTTATTATCATTCATAGGACCTTATATGTAAATTCCAGACATTTTCATCCAGTAGTTTTTTGCAAGCAATGTTTGAATTTTGTCACTTTCAAACGGGGTTTTTTCCCCCCCGTTCGTCGGCTAGTCGGCTATTTCCGGCGGCTGGTCGGCGCTGTGTTCAGCTTTTTTCAGGCGTGTTTTTTGCAGTGGATCAAAGTGATCCGATACTTCGGATCATACTGGCTGCATTTTTCGGTAGTTTTGCAGTGAATTTTTAAGTCCCTTCCCTGCACTCCGTGGGCCCTGCGGTGAATGCTGAATTCACCGCAGGGTTTGGGAATTGGATTCCTCAAAATGCGTGGATCGAGAGCACTGAAATGTCGGCGACATTTCGGTGTTCTGTGAATAACCCCTTTAGTCTCCTCATCCACAAAGTCTCTTTTCCCACATCTCCTCACACCCTGATGTCCTTCTCCTCTTATCAATTCACCTGCAATTACCAATCTCTCCTCATTGTCATGGCAGGCGTATGCATGCATATGAATTAAGCTAGTGCCGGTCCATAGTTGTGGCCGGGTATCTAAGGACACAAAGAGTTAAACAGTATGGATCGAGTAAGGAAGACGGTCCTTAGAGATGGCCGGTTGACAAAAGCCATAAAGAAAGGGGGAGTCAAAAACACAGCATAAATCGAGGGTTCCAGAAATCACTCATGAGTAAACAGAGCTGGGTCAGAAGTATAGACAACAGGGTAGTCAGGAGGTAAACCAAAATACAGTATCAGGGGAAACACGCTATTGGGATCTGAACAGAAACCACAACAGGACAATGTAATGAAGCCAAAGAGGAGTTTATATGATGTATATCTGGAGTGTGAGTCCTGTTGGTCGGTGTCAGTCTCATGTGCCAGAACAAGCATGTACGAAATCATGCACGTGTACAGGCGTCATATCTAGGACGCTTTTCAAATGCGTTAAATAACGCAAGGAACAGCACATATTCAGCCGAGACATATTTTAACAAAAAAAACGTAATTGTGGCAGTTCTATTGGACTGTGAATACTGTGAAAGTATAAAACATTTAACACCATTTTTCCGCTCTGCAACCAGCAAGAAGTAAGAAGGTATCCAGGATTCAATATGATGTCCGCCATAATACTCCAAGCTGTTCAAATATTCTGATTTTATTTTATATCTTCATTTATCAATTTCTGGTGGATTAGTTGTGTTAAGTTTTCCCTCTCTTTTTGTTAGACTATTCCCCTCTGCTTTTCCCTCCACCTTTTCCAATATTTTAAATACCTCCAATACAACCAGCTAAATCTTGCTAAATCTTAGTGTTTCTTGCTCTATACAGCAATCACATCTGCCTCACACTCAAACTTCACAGAACTCCAGTTTTCCAATCTGTAGTCCCACCAACCCTCCCACCCAGGCCCTGGTCCTAAATTTCAGCTCTTCTTTGCAGTTGCTTCCACTTTTCACTTCAGTCTACCCTTACTAAACCCAAGCTTTTGGTCTTTCCCATGCAATCTGTGCTATACTCTTTCTGGCCACCAGCTCCACCTTCCCTCTGCTCCCATTTGTTTCACATACCTCTGTCCCTTAGATTGTAAACTCATGGGATGTCTGGCTAAGCACGTGTATAAAGTGCTGAATTAGCAGGACAATTATCCTATGGATAGGTTAGTCTCTTCCTCGTGTAACATTATTATGTCTCAGGTTTGTGCTCCCCCCATTGTAATCCGCTGCGGAATCTGTTGGCGATATATAAATGCTGCTGTAACTGTAACCAGGGATGGACTGAGGCCAACCAGGACCCACATTAGAGATGGGCATTCGTTTCGGAATAATTCAAAAGTACTTCCGAATAACGAATCGATACGATACGAAAACGAAACGAACACGAAACGATATGATACGAAACTAAACGAAATGGTATATAACAAATTTATTTTGTTTTACACTGTGTCATCATCATAAAAGAAAACATTGAATAATTCATATCAACTATCGAATTTGAAATGAACTATCAAATGGATATCAACTATCAAATTCGATTCAATACGAATCCGATACGATAGAAATTGAAATGAACTATCAAATGGATATCAACTATTGGATATCACCTATCCAATTTGAAATGAACTATCAAATGGATATCAACCGGCTGGGTGGAGTAGAGGTCACATCACCGCTCTGCATGGAGAGAGCCTGTGTAGTCATGGGTTTGATCCCAGCGAGCAACCTCTCCAGTAAGTGTCCTTGGGCAAGACACCTAACGGTACATACTCGCCACACAGGACATACTTGAAACGAGAGAAATCTCAATGTATCCTTCCTGGTAAAATCCTTTCTCCCAAAAAAAAAACCTATTGGATATCAACTATCGAATTTGAAATGAACTATCAAATGGATATCAACTATCGAATTCGATTCAATACGAATCCGATACGATACAAATCAATCCGAAATTAAACAAAGTACGAAACGAAACTAGTTACGAAATTCCGAAAATAAAATTATTTTAAAACGTAATGAAACGAGACTAAAAGAAACAAATTTTTCAGCCATGCACATCCCTAGCCCACATGCCATAAAATTAAGGAAGGGCCCCCTGTATACCACCTGCTCTTCAATAGGGATGAGCTGTTCGGTTCGATCAGTTCGGAGTTCGATTCGAACATCGGCAGTTCGAAAGTTCGCAAACTTTTAACTTTTTGACGTGTTCGGTTCGAGTTCGAAAAAAAAATTATTTTTTGAAAAAAGTATAAAAAATGCTTAAAAAAATACAAAAAAATCTAGAAGTAAAGAGACTCTTTACTGCAGAACATTATAAGCAACGGTTTATTAGATATTGAATTAAAAACTAATGTCTAGGTGCAAAGATTCTCACCTCTAAATGACCTGTGCTCTCGAATGGCGTAAACAACAGGTGTTTAATTAGTGTTTGGAAATAACATGTGCTTCTAATTAGTCAGGTCTCATGAATTTGATACATTGTATGCAGACTGGGAGTGCTAGGTGTTGTGTGTGGGTCTGGGATGGCGATGTTTCCATACATCCTACAAATCCGCCACTTCACGGGCAGGTTATGGGGACCTCCTAGGCACGATATTTGAAGGAATTTTTCGTTTTTATTTTTAACCCTTATTTTATGGAAAACTCACTGTTCCTTTAACCCTTTCACTGCTGAGGCATTTCACCGCTGTGTGCTGAGCTAATAATTACCGCTTTCGCTCATCATGTTTAAACGCGATTTGAAGCCACATTTTATTATACGACCCAGACATATTAGATAGCGTTCTTTGTTATTACTTCATACCTGGTCATGTTGGGTATCATTTGAAAGGCCATGCTCGGGCCTTTCGAGTGACACCCTCCATGACCCCCTAGCTGTCACAGTTCTGGAGATATCGGGGTTCAAATGAACCCGCTATCTCCACCAGGGGATTCCGGCAGCTAGGGGTTCCCCGGCCATCTGACGTCATCACGCTATGCGTGAGGACGTCAGGCAGTGAGGGGGGACCCGGGGTGGAGCTGCCATCCAAGATGGCGGCCCCCCACTGGAGCTAGGCCGCACTTCGGCGCTGAAGTGCGACCCGGTGCCTATGGGGTTAAAGCCAGGCACCGCTTAAAAGGGGAGACTCTCCCCTTTTAAGTGGTGCCTGGCTTCTTTTTGTGGGACCTCCCGATCGGGAGGGAGAGGGATCCGAACAGATCCCCCCTCCCTTCCAGGCGATCTCCCGGCATTGCCGGGGGTTTCCTGGAAGTGACGTCATCGCGCATGGCGCGATGACGTCATTTATGTCGGGAGGAGCTTGACTTCAGCGTCTGAGGACGCTGAAGTCAGAACGCCGCGGGACCCCGGAAAGAGAGGTGAGTATCTCCGCCGGGGGTCCCGCAAAGCTGATGACGTGTGGGACACGTCCTCCTCAGCATACAGCGGGAGTAACTGAGGACGTGTGCCACACGTCATCAGCAGTGAAGGGGTTAAAAACATCTTTTTTTTTTTACTTTTTGTCCTTGTTTCCTATCCCCCAGGGCACTACCCGGACCCCCATACACCTTTTATGGCAAATATCTAGCATATATGCCCTCTTGGAGAGCACTCTAAAAATCGAACTTTGAGTCCCCTTGACTTGTATTGAGTTCGTGTTCGAGTTTGAACTTTTGAAAAGTTCGAATTCGAACCGAACTCGGGGGTGTTAGGCTCATCCCTACTCTTCAACCACAATGCCACAATCTCTCCTCCCTTTGCCCCAAACAAAAACACAAACACACAGGGATACACAGAATAACAGGGTTATTCAGAGAGAGCCGAACTGGCCACCGAATTGCACTGAACAGTGAATTTCCCCATACGGTGAAATTTTGCGGCTATTCAAAAAAAGCTGGCCATTCGCCAATTTATTGGGGAATTGCCAGTGAAATATGGTGATCTTCGGCAGCAGTGAACTCCACATAGAGAAGCTATGGTTAATCTATACAGAGACACCGAACAGCAGAGAAATGTCAGTGAAATGCCCTGATTTTCGGTGGTTCAGTTCGACAGGTTTAATTAGGCGAATTCCATAGGATTCAATGTAAATATTCCCCGTTTTTATTAAATATTTATTCAACCGTTTACTCTTTTCACTTGCAGCAAAAAGTATATTTTTTAGGCATTTTTTTAAAAGATGGCGTATTTTTTACGGAACATACCTTTTTAATTATTATTCATAGGACCTGAAATTATTTCCAGGCATTTTCATGCAGTAGTTTCTTTTGGAAACACCTTTTAAAAGTTGCGTTTGTTTTATTTTTACCCGATCGTTGGCATGTCGGCTTTTTCCGTTGGCTGTTCGGCGCTATGTTCGTCGGCTTTTTTCAGATTGATTCAGCGGATCATCGGATGCGTTCGGCGTTTTTTCAGATGCGTTCGGCAGCTTGTTCCCTGCACTTCGGGGACACTGTGGTGAATGCCGAATTCACCACAGAGCCGGCGAATCGAATTAGCCTTGTGGCAAACGGGAGAGCACCAAAATGTCGGTGACATTGAATTCTGAATAAACCTGAATTCTGAATGAACAAAGACAGATAACACATACACACAAAAACAATCAGAGACGCACAGACAGATTGCGAGACAAACAAATACACTGATAAATGGAGAAGTACACGTACACACACACACACAGAGACACACACATACCAGAGGATGAAAGGCACAGAAAGAAAAGTCAGGCACACACACACACAGAAGATCAGAGAAAGAGAAGTGCAAATAAATACAGTGACTAAGAGAAAGAGTGAAAGACACTGAGACAGTAAAAAATATAAATGTATAACGAGAAGTGCTTCAATAAAACACAAGATGCGAGCGCATTATCAACATAAAAGCAGGATCTGCTTCCATTAATGATAAAGTAAACCAATATAAAATCTGGCAGCTCTTATAAATCACTTGCTTACGTAATTATAAAGCACCTCAGAAGCAATCCCATGGTTTAAAAAACGAGCAAGTGTTTTTTATTTTTGCCTCAGGATACCTGTAGCTTCTATCCTAAGCTGCAACATTTCAGCTGTGATACAAATTGTTAAATTTGTCTAATGGGTATGAATTAACTTCAAAGTGTGAAATCATAATTGCTGCGCTGTCCAAACGTTTGCAGACAAATACATTATACTTTCAAGAGGGGGACAATTTGTTTTATAATAACTAGACAATTAATTATAATAAATACAATGGAAAAAAAATAATAATAAAGAGGCAGGTCCAGGAATGTTTTATGCTTTTATCACATTTATATTATTGAAGTGATGCCGAAGGGGCTATTCATTAAGCAGTGAACTGGA
This sequence comes from Leptobrachium leishanense, assembly GCA_009667805.1. NCBI lineage: Eukaryota > Metazoa > Chordata > Amphibia > Anura > Megophryidae > Leptobrachium > Leptobrachium leishanense. Next base: position 27,792,586 of record CM019073.1, on the reverse strand, counting down.
GGAAATGAGTGGGGGGGGGGGGACGGACTATGGTAAGAAAAAATAAAAAAAAGTTAATGCCGACTGGGTAGAGTAACATCACTGCTCGCTAACCATGGAGACACAGGTTTGAATCCCAGCAAGAGCACCTCTCCAGTAAGTGTCCTTGGGCAAGACACCTAACGGTACATACTCGCCACCCAGGACATACTTGAAAATGAGAGAAATAACAATGTATCCTTCCTGGTAAAATACTTTCTCAAAAAAAAGTTAAAAAATTTACAAATTTCCCACTTAAGGCTTGATTTAATTCTTCTGTTCTACTATTATCTGCACATTTCTGTCGAGGTTTTGTGTTATAATCCTAGTCGGCTGCACAACTTAAACACATACACCCATTAGCGCCTCCACTGTACTCCCCTTTCCCTTGATTTAATTCAGTTTGATCGTCGAAATCTACTGCTTTTTCGACCACAGTTCGCCCATTTTTTTGTTTGGGAGATTTAATTGAGATCATACCGGCATTCCGATTCCTGTTAAAAATTCTGCTCCATTATCTGCGCTCGAGCCTTTACTTTCGAGCCTTTACTTTCAAATTTCAGCTTTGGCGATTTAATTCGGATTTGTAGGAAAGCCGATTTCTTAAAAAAAAACATATCAAGTGCTGAAAAGGGTTTATAACTGTATTTCCAGTCAGGGAAACAGAAAATAAGACTGAAAACCTCACTTTAGCGTGGGATTTTCAGACAGGCACGCTTACCAGCAATAATCAATATGATGCTGGCCAAAAATATGCTTTTTCAGGGGTTTTAAGACCCCCTTTTTTCGAACAATATAATTTTACGATTTTTGTCTGTGTCCAAATTTCTTCAACTGAATCAGACGATATTATTATCGAACAACCATCCGAAAAAATAAAAATGAAACCCTGTCATTACTCATGTATTTTAGGCTGGGGTCAGACGAACGCAGTGCGAACGCGCGTGCAGCCGCACTTTATCACGGCCGTAGTAGCAGCAAATGACGGCCAATGACGGGCAATATACAAAGTACGGCCGCACGAAAGTGTGGCCGCGCAACGCATGCGGCACACAAACGCATTTTTACGAGAACGTGATACCGCTAGTAGTGACTTACAGAGTGCGCAGCGTCCGCTAGCGGCGTGTGTGCGTGATTAGGAGACGTCAGACGCTGCTAATGTCCGGCCAACATAACGTCCAAACGCAAAAAGTGTTTTATTGATGATCCGTAAAAAGTCACGGACGAAAATGCGCATTATATGACCGCTATCGCGTATTCCGTGAAAAAATACATCCATTCGTTCGAACGCACTTTTTCACGGACGACGCGAAAAATGCGTTCGTCTGACCCTAGCCTTAACCAATGGGTTGTGATTAGGGATGAGCCAAACACGCCCGAGTTCGGTTCGTTTTCGTACCCGAACTTTCCAAATGTTCGAATCTGAACCCGAACTCAATACAAGTCAATGGGGCTGAAAATTCGGTTTTTAGAGTGCACTCCAAGAGGGCCTATATGCTAGATATTTGCCATAAAAGGTGTATGGGGGTCCGGGTAGTGCCCTGGGGGACAGGAAACAAGGACAAAAAGTTTTAAAAAAAACGTTTTAAAATGGACAGTGAGTTTTCCATGAAATAAGGGTTAAAAATAAAAACGAAAAATTCCTTCAAATATCGTGCCTAGGAGGTCCCCATAACCTCCCCGTGAAGTGGCGGATTTGTAGGATGTATAGAAACACTTAAAAACAAAAAAATTACGTTTCAAATGACGGGTAAATGCTTTTCCTTTAATCTATCCATAAACAACTGCTTGGGGCGGCAGTCTGTATGAAAAGAGGAGACATTTTCGGACACGTAGAAAAAGTTTAGTGAATTTTTTGGCTAAATTATTGTGAAACTTATGCAGGCTTTGGATGAAAGTAACAATAGGTGCTTTAAGGCTGGGGTCAGACTAGCGCATTTTTAACATGCGTTTAGGCGCACTTAATCACGGCCGCAATAGCAGCAAATGACACGCAATGACGGCCAATATACGAAGTCCGGCCGCACGAAAGTCCGGCCGCGCAATGCATGTGGAAAATGAATGCATTTTTTCGAGAACGCTGAACCGCTAGTACTGACGTACAGAGTGCGCTGTGTCCGCATAGCGGCGTGTTTGCGTGATTAGGAGACGTCAGACGCTGTTCATGTCTGGCCAACATAACGTCCAGACACCCAAAGTTTCCTGGTTTGGATCCGTAAAAAATCACGCACAAAAATGCGCATCGTATGACCGTTTAAGTGCTTTCCGTGAAAAAACACCTCAATGCGTTCGGACGCACCTTTTGACGTTCGCTGCGAAAAATGCGTTAGTTTGACCCTAGCCTAAAATTGGGCCTTTAGCGTCGGCAACAGTGCCGTCACACAGTAACCCCTCTGAGGATATGAATCTGATGCAGGCGTCAGTGGCAGTGCACCCAAATATTGTGCCTTTGGTGCCAGGCCAGCAAGTGCCATCATACAGTAACCCTATTGTGGAAGAGTGCAGGGGTGGACCATGCGGTCAGGGCCGGTGCTAGACTATTTTGCGCCTAGGCAAGACCAGCTACTTGCACCCCCCCCCCAAAAAAAACAAAAACGACATATGAAACTGCTAAATTTCTTTTTACTTAAGAATAAAGTTTGAAAAGCACCAATGGTAAAGGTAAAATAAATATAAATAAACTGTATTAAACCATTTTAAATTAACTCTATTAAACAAATTAAAATTAACTGTATTGAACAAATATAAATTAACGAAAAAAAAATAAGAGTTGTCACGTAAGTTTCAATTTCAGACACATCAAAATTTCACTTTGCGTGCCTTATCCTTTGCAAATTTTCATCATGCGTGTATATATATATATATATTGCCCAGGCCAGCTCACATCATGCGTATATATATTGCCCAGGCCAATCCCCTGGTGGAGATAGGGGGTTCATTTGAACCCCGATATCTCCAGGCATCTAGTGGGTCATGGAGGGTGTCAATCGAAAGGCATGAGCATGGCCTTTCGAATGATACCCAAACATGACCAGGTATAAAGTAAAAAAAAAACATGTATTTTTTTTTGTGTGTTATTTTTATTAATGCAGCAATATTGTTCACATTGCATTTATAATGTGAACGATGATGCACTAATGTTTTTTTTCTATGGGGTGCGTTTGCTATAAATCACGTAATTCCCCCCACAAAATGTAACAAGTCCTCATTTCTAATTTTTGTACAAGCGCACCCCATAGAAAACATAACCGCAAACGCTCATGTGCTAAAATGTGAAAAAAAAAACACTTTACACACGGCAGATGATTAAAAATTAAATTTTTATTGCATTTTTTTCATAATATACAGCCAGGACAGGACGTATACATATACAAATGATATATTATGAATCTGCGGAGTCTGCCGGAAAGAACGATATCTAACATGTCGGTCATTTAACAAAATGTGGCTTCAAAATCACGTTTAAACATGATGAGCGAAAGTGGTAAAAATTAGCTGAGCACACAGCGGTGAAATACAGCATATTAGAAGTTTTAGGAGGGAAATTAACACTTCTCAAATCTCAATCAGAAGCAGACAACACCCCACCCCCTCAGTATAGTCTACAATGTATAAAATTGATTAGACCAGACTAAAAACACCTGTTATGCCGTTTGAAAAACACAGGTCATTTAGAGTTGAGAATCTTTGCACGTACTCATTAGTTTTTAATTCAATATCTAATAAACCATTGCTTATAATATTCTGCAGTAAAGTCTCTTTATTTCTAGATTTTTTAGTATTTTTTTAAGCATTTTCTATACTTTTTTCAAAATTTCTTTTTTTTGCGAACTTTCGAACGACCAAAGTTCGGTTCGAACTCCGAACTGATCGAACCGAACAGCTCATCCCTAGTTGTGATATACACTCGCCAGAGGTTACAATGGACTGGCCTAGATGAATCCTCCTATACTCGAGTGTTGTCTTGTCAACAAGTTTCCGAGGACAATCGAGTATCGATTACTGAAATTTCGTTCTTCTGACAATACAAGGTAAGGTTATGGGTTTCGAGAGGTTGGATGAAGGTTTTTTCTATACTGCTTGAAGCCAGATTTACAAATTGAGAGTCTACTAGTAGGAACTGGGTGTCCCTGTCGTGCACAGACCACCTTTAGATCATTTAATAAGGAATTAAATTCTATGCGAGTGCCCTGGTACATTGGCCAATACATGGAAGAGTTGTCCATGTACAGAGGTGGCCAGGCTACAATCACACCACAAATACTTAATATGGTCCAGCCAAGACCTCTTGGATTTCACAGACTTTGATAACAGAGCCTTGGAAGTGTTTCCTGCGATCTTCAAGGACCACATCTTCAGGGCAATCCTCTTATCACAACTGGCAGGCACGCCATGCTCTTGGGTTCAAAGCCAAGTCACCAAGTCATATGTTATTGCTGTCCAATTCCCTTGATTTAATGACAACTGCCAAATCAGAGAATTAAAAACTTAGGGCTCTATTAACTTCTTCGCGCAAACGTTAACACGTGTGCAAAAAAATGCATTAACGCGAGGGGAAAAACCCTTTGCGCTGAACGTTGTATTACAATGTCCGTGCAAAAAATGCACGTTAACGTCTACCGCTGGTGAACCTGCGCGAGCGTAATGTACGTTGCGTGTCCTATACTTAACATTGTGAGCGCAAATGCGTTTGGGCGCTGGTACGCGGGTGGCATTACAATCTATGCGCACATTTTAACGGACAACATTTGTGTGCATAATTTTAATGTCTTTTAAAAGCTGGTGGTAACTGCAAATCTGAACGTCCTGGACGAAACCAAATACACCAGCCCGAAAAAAAAAATACAGCACAGTATAGTTACACATTTTACACATACCCAAACAATAAATTTGAGAGAAGTTGTCCGTGTTTTTCTTATTGCTGCAGCATATATACTCAGATCGATTTTGACAGGCGCAAAAACTGAACGGGAGACAATTGTGGTTGTTCATTCTGATTGGCTGAATCGCGTAAAAAAACAGTCTGCCCACCGATTTCTGCGCGGAGCGTTAATGCGTGCGTTTTTGCGCGTCATTTTTTGACGGATGACAAAATGCGCTCGGATTGTAATACCAGCGTTGATATACACGCGTTAATGTTTAACACTTTGCGCACAAATTAACGCGCTGCGCGAGCGTTTTTGCGCAAAGAATTTAATAGAGCCCTTAGTTTATTATCAAAAAAAGTCTACAAACACATGACAATATGTTAAACAGACACTTTATATAGCTCATGGGACTAAATCTGCACAAAACATTTATTTAGCTGCAAGTTTGGATTCGATTGACTTTAGTAATGCTGAGATGTCTTCCAGCGCATTGTCCTCTGGGATCTGCTGAATCGCTTGAAGCAGCTTCCTGCTTGATTCTCGAGCCTGAAAAATAGACAAGTCACAAAAGTACGTGTGTAAATACACAGCTTTAAAAATGTTTGAAACGAGAGAGCTGAAGGCTTACGCTACCACCTGCTTGGCCAACCGAAAAAGAGTTGTAGTTCAACCACTACTTGGGTGGTTGCAGTTGGCCGACATGCTTATCCACTTGCGTTACATTTTGGCTACTGAGATTAAAGTGCATTTGTACAGCCCAGGTGCACTTTGTGATATTTGTGATATCCATCAGGTGAAAGATATTAGATTGGTCTTAAAGATCAATATCTTATTCTCTGAGTAGATATCATAGCTGGTAATAACCTCGACCCATCAGTGTGCACCTCCGTGTTTTACCCTTCCGTGGGCAGAGCTTCTGAGGGCCGTCACACAGTGAAACGCAATTGGGGGCCCTGTGTGCTGTCAATCAGGTGCACCAATAAGCACTGTGGCTCCTCCACTCACAGCTACATGTTTTGGACATGTAATAACTCAATGTTTTACTATATATATATATATATATATATATATATATTTATTAGCAAAAACATGCTAATACATATAGGGATTGATTCCGTGTCAAACGAGTCCAACTTACGTTGGGCGCATCAGGTGCACGTTAACACCATTTAAATAGGAATAGTGAGCTCTACCAAAAACAAAAAAAGGAGTCTAAACATCACATACACGATGCCTAAACAAAAATTAATGAAAATAACATCAAAGAGGGGCGTAATCTAATTGGTACTTGAGAAAAAACAGACCATACAGATAGTCTTATTTTATTTAGTACCATTCGGATTGAGCCCCCTTGCATTGTTTGTTTGGTGTGCACACATCCTGTGCGTCCAAAACCCTACCATCGATGCGTGTCCTGGACCCTGCTACCACTGTGAGTCTTAGACCCACCTACCACTATGTGTCTTAAACCCAGCTACTGCGGTCTGTCCAGCAGCCTTCCTGTGTTGTCCAGCTTGCCCTGCCCTGCATCCTTCAAGTATTCAGCCAGTATCCTGTCATCCCCATTGCTCCAGTCCATCCTTGATATAGATTGGCCAGTATATAAAAATAAACACTTGACTTTCACTGAGATTCCTTGTTATTGTCATTATTCCCTCATCCTGGGTTCCATGCCTCACGACCCCTGTGCCGCCATGTCACATATAACAACTTTTGATTTGCTACTGTGCTTATGGTACTTCTAAGGATTCAGATAGAAGATAATAACTTTTCTGCTTGTTCTCTATATATGACAGTTGATAGCCGTAAATGCTGTTTTCCTCAGGCCCCGTTCACACTGTGCGATTGGAAAAATCGACCGATAATGTTGCGCGACGTCGCAGTTTTGTGCGATATTTGCAAAGCACCACCAATGCAAATCGCAGATAGCAAATCGCAAAAAAAGGGCCATGTACCAGTGACATGCTACCGCGACGTGTGACACGCAACGTCACGCGGCAAGATGTGAACAGCTCCATAGAAATGCATTGGAGAAGCTACACAGCGCGATGTCGCGCAGGTTTTGCTGCGACGTCGTGGCAAAATCCACGCGATAAATCGCACATTGTGAACGGGGCCTCATACTAGATTTCAAGTCCCGCTGCCTGTATGGAAATGGGTGGTGAATGTCACCAGTGAGAAACTGTAGACAGTAAGGCAGTTGACAGCGTGGATTAACCTCTTCTTTCAGATGATGTTAAATGACACACTGCTTCTATCCCTTGAAACACTGCTTCTATCCCTTGACACACTGCTTCTATCCCTTGACACACTGCTTCTATCCCTTGACACACTGCTTCTATCCCTTGAAACACTGCTTCTATCCCTTGACACACTGCTTCTATCCCATGAAACACTGCTTCTATCCCATGACCCACTGCTCTACTGATAGATAGAGTCTGTTCTGTTACCACGCTATGCTCGGAGGCTTTAAACCCGTTTTTTTTTAAAATTCTGCGCAATTAGTATGTAGGACACTTATAAAAATCTCGTTTTGTGAAGCGTGCTGACTGCTGCGCTGTGTAGGGCGACTTTTTGCATTTGCAGGCTACAGGGTGAGCACGCTGGAAAATGTAGGAAACGACAGGAGTGTCAAAAAAGAGAAGAGCCAGAAAGAGGCAAACTAAGCTCTATTATTACAGTAACAGTGCAATAACACACGTTACCAAGTGGAAATGATTTAGGATTCCGCACGCCTCGGACGTTTTGCCTTTTATAGGTTAAACCAATGGTTCTGATGGTAAGACAGCTTTGTAGAAGACAACCATTTTATACAGAAGAGGTTAGAGTAATATATCTTCCATTGCTTATTGTGAGATTATTCTATACACACACACGCGCACACACCCATACACACACACACAATGTTTCTCTATGTTTATATAGTATAGTAATAGCTGAGCAGATATTTGGCAGATTCTAGTAGATGGAAGACATAATGGTTTGCCGTCTGTGTTGACAGTCCGCATTTAATGCTTCATATTGTTTCTTGATGCTTTGGGCATTACACTTTATGGACTACACTCAATGCTGCATTTTACCACTGACCTGTGAGATTATGCTTGTCGGTAACATCAGCCTATCACACTTTGATCTATAGGTTAGGAGGATATGCTTGATTTGCAAGCTGCGTGCCAACTACTCAACTGATTGTAGGAAACCTTCCCATGCAAACTTCCCTCTCTGTCAATTCACTTATAAATCTCAGGGAAAAACTGTAATTCTTACATTATTTTTGACAGCTACCTAAGTAAATTGAACGAATATGGAAAAATCAATGGCCCCTGTGCTGCTGTTGCCAGTAAAAAGGAGATTGTAAATGGGGAAAAAAAGGGAAAAAATAAAAAAAATTGGTGCAAGCCAATACCTGATACAGACTAGAAGAATGATCAACCATGGAATAACTGGATCTTCTAGTCGCAGATGAATGCCTCCTATACAAAGTATAGGTAATATAAAAGTTACAGTAGCGACGCGCTATAACCGTAGGCAAGGTGAAATAGCTCAACCGGCCATTAAGATATCAGCTGGAGTCAATCTGTATATATCAGCTCCAGCCGATATCTTAATGGCAAGAGGGGAATAAGGCCCAACGTCTCTCACCTTCCAGTAGGCCGCTCTATGCGTTCTTCCAAGATGACTTGCTTACCTTCTGAAAATCCATGGTCAGGAAGTACAGCATGGTGAGGGTGTAGAGAACCTTCACTGTTTTGGCAGGTTGTGTTCTGGGAGCTTGTTCCCTAATATCGCATATAGCACTGATGATCTGAAGAGCTTCCGCTTCTTCATTTTCATCTGTGATCAAAAGCAAAGGGAAGAAAGTAAATGACGGTCTGATCTACACAGAAAGAAGAAGATCTTTAAAGCATTAGATGACCAGTAACAATGCGGAGTCTGAATAAGCCCCTTGATTCATATAGATCTGACTTCATGCTTTGATCCAGAATCCCGTCCTATCATACAATCACGATCAAATGTCAACGTGGTTTGAATTTTAAAGTTATGACCTATTGTAACGTTTTGGACATTCTGTGCGCCTGGCGCCCCCTCTGGTGTTAATACATTGCCACGTGATTCATTGAAGAGGCTGGTTCCTGGACTTCCATGGATTCTGGACCTCTAGCCCTGGAGCCACACCTGGACTCTCTCATGTCATGATTTCTTGTGTTTAAAAGGAGGCAACACCCTAAGAAGGGTGCTACCTCATTGACTTAGTCACTTCTCTTCAATCCTGGTTGAGTACAGTTCTGTTCGTTGGATCTCCTGTCTGTGTTCATGCTATTCTGAAGTACTTCTGTTTTTCAGGTTTATTCTTAGTAGTCCTTGCTTAGTTCTGTTTATTATCTGTCTGTTCTAGTTATTGTGTTTATCTGGTCTAGTTCATATTTGTACTTTAGTTCAGGTCTGTCTGCATCCTTGCTTTTTGTATGTACCCTGCTTGTAGCCTTGTATCTCTGTATTCTGCTTTATTCTTGTTATTTGCTTATAGTTCTCAGGTCCTCTTTCCTGTATATATAGTGTTTTTCTTCTGGATCCCTGCTCTTAGTTTAGAGTCTGTCTTGTTTATTTAAAGAAAGTTGAAAATAAATATTTCTTGGTGTTTTCCAATATCTGTTTGTGTATCACTGCACAATAGGCTCACACCCTTCTGTGTTCATACCAGGCCAAGCCCACCGTGACACCTATATTTCTTCACTGTCAAATCATTGCTTGGAGTTCTTCAAATCTCAGTTGACGAAGATGCTTAGAGTTTTGGTCCCTGTTGCTGATTGACAGGACGCATGTGGAGTGCAGAACTGCTCTGATGTCAACCTGGCAGGGACACATACACTTATCCATCGCTTGATGAGACACAGCTGGTTATCGCAGGGTTAATAAAGATCAATGTGGTATTTCATTCCTTGATGAGATATCACTAGACTTGACTACCCTGTTTCTGGTGCCGCTATATTCCCTGCAGGTTGCGTGATTGTAGGTTCTCTGAGTGACCAGCATGTGGGCAGGTTCTCTGCTGTCGGGAGTGAGCGGGCGACTGCCCTGTTAGGCGTCTCTTCTGCCCACAGCTATCACTCAGTTAATCGATAAATAGTGGATAGAGGGAGTTACTCTATTTCCCATAAATTAATGGTTTTCTTGCGGTTTTATTTGTGTCAGTTACATTATACTAGTCCTTCTATAAGAAATAGAGGAACCACAAACTTATTACATTTCTTAAAGTTAATGTCAGTACATTTGCTACATTTTGGATGCATAGGGTAGCAGTTTTCGCACATGCTTGGTACCTAAGCTTTCATGACTGGAATCCTCAAACCACCCAGGCGCACTTCTCATGGATGCTCTCATCTGGCCGTCTACCAGCCTTTTCAGGTGTGTATGCCAGATATCCGTTACCTGTAAAACAACATATACAATCTATTAGAACAAACAATATTCATTGAAGGACTACTCTTCTAGGGCACAGTTGCTGATAGAGTGTTCATGAGTTAGGGTTTGGTATCCCAGGGGTTAAACGTGCCAGAACTCTAAACTTAACTCATCCACTCCAAAACTCAGTCCAGGGACAATTAACCAACAGGACATCGGGCACAAAACCAAGACGGTCCCTGGTAAAACTGGAACTGTTGGCAACAATGCTAAAGTTAAAATGGAGATGGGGTGAGGGTTTAAATATTAACCCCTCCTCACACTCACATGACCCCCACCCAGGGCCGGCCCAAGCCACTGTACTGCCTGGAGCGACAGGTGAAATGCTGCCCCCCCAAAAGGAAAAAAAAACACGTGGCATGTAAAAGCGTATCACAGAGCTCCACAGCATTAAAACACAGTAATGTGCAGTGTGTGTATGAGCGTATCACAGAGCTGCACAGCATTAAAACACAGTAATGTGCAGTGTGTGTATGAGCGTATCACAGAGCTGCACAGCATTAAAACACAGTAATGTGCAGTGTGTGTATGAGCGTATCATTGAGCCACATGTCCTGAACTCACTGTCAAACACATCCACATACAGTCATACACACGCATACAGTCACACACATCCACAGACACACACGCATGCAGTCACACACACAGATGCATACAGTCACACGCAAACACAGTCACACACAAGCATACAGTCACACACACGCATAGTCACACCCACACACAGTCACACACACCCAGTCACACAGTCACACACACCCAGTCACACAGTCACACACACCAAGTCACACCGACAGTCACAGTCACACAGACAGTCACACACACATACACTTACTTACATGTCTCTCAAAAACTAAACCATCTACAACTATTAAGTTTATATCTTTATATCAAATTAAAAGAGTCGTCTTATTTCACATTATCGCTTTTCTTCTGGTATTTACGGATACCTGTAAAACACATGGGACCATTTTTGGGAGAGCTTAGGCATCTCCATTTGTATGTGCAGGTTGAGTGTCCCTTATCCAGAATTCCGAAATGCTCCAAACTTTTTTGAAAACCAACATGACTCCAAAAGTGGAAAACTCCCAACCCTGACCTCATGTGACAGGGGACAAAAATATTAAAAATATTGTATAAAATGCCCTGTTTGCTGTATTTTGTGTTTAGACTCGGGTCTCATCCCCAAGATATCTCATTATTATTATATGCAAATATTCCAAAATCTGAAAAAAAATCCAAAACACCTCTAGCACCGAGCTTTTATATAAGGGATTCTCAGCCTGTATATTAAAATAATATTTATCCTGTCCAGCTATTGTGAAATGGATAAGTGAAATGGATTCGGTCTCATTAAGGCCGGCGTCAGATGAGCACACTAGGTGCGCCCGTACTGACGTGCCTCCAGGCGTCCGTCAGAGCGTTGTGACGCTGCGAGGGGGCCAGTCACGCTACATGCGTCCGTGCACAAAGCCTCCCCGTCAAAGCGCTAGGACGCGCGTTGAGAGGGCTGCAAAGCGCAATCCTCCATAGGAGGATCAAGCCTTGCAGCACTGAGAGCTCTAACTGCGTCGAGTGGAAGGAACGTCCACTCTCACGGACGTTCCTTCCACTCTGAAGTGCGCTCATCTGACCCCATCCTTACTCGGATACTATCAGGGTTATTCAAAGAGATCCGAATGGCTGGAGAAAGGTAACCGAACGCTGAAAATCAGCGTTCGGTTACCTTTCCTGGCCATTCGGCTATTCAGAGAGCAGGCAATTCGCTAAATCCTGGCGAATTGCCTGCACATTCGGTGCCTGTTCGGTGCCTGTTCGAGGGCAGTGAAATCCCCATGAAAAAGCACTGCTTCGGCTATTCAGAGAACAAAAACCAGCAGTGAAAGGTTCCCGAAATGCCCTGCCATTCGGTGGTTTAATTCGACAGGTTTATTCAGGAGAATCCCATAGGTTTCAATGTTAAAAATATTCCCGTTTTAATTCAATATCTAATAAACCGTTCATTATAAAATTCTGCAGTAAAGAGTCTCTTTATTTACAGATTTTTTTAGGATATTTTAGGCTAGGGTCAGACGAGCGTGATTTCTACGGACTGTACGTCCGTGCAGTACGGACATCGTCAGTACGGATGACGCAGTAGTGGTCACACAGTCCGTTTTTTCACTGACGTATTTTATGACTGATGTAGGAGGGAAAAATAAATTACAATGAAAAAACATTCTGTCCGTCAAAAATGCTGGACGTATAAATGCAGTCCGTCTGACCACGTTCCATCACTCACACACAAAGCTATGCGGACGTTGTGGACGTGGCGCACTCCGCACGTCCGTTCTAGCAGTATTACGTTCTTGCCTAACCTGCGTCCGTTTGCAGCGTCCGTCATGCGTCCGCAGTTCAGTGCGGACGTACTTCATGTGTCAGGCTCCAATGGACTTTCTTTCATGCTATCACGGACGTACTTTTAGGCGCAATCACGGACGTGAACACTACGCTCGTCTGACCCTAGCCTTAAGCATTTTTCTGGATTTTTTTTTTTTTAAAAAGTCCGATTTTTTTTAACTTAACTTCTTTTTTCTGTAACAGTCCTTTTTATTATCATTCCCTGGACCTCATGTGTAAATTTCAGACATTTTCGCTCAGTAGTTTCTTTGCAAACAGAGTTTCACTTTTCAATCATTCAAGCGAACTGTTTTCCTAATTTATTCACTGCCTTCTTCTGCAGTGTCGGCGGCTCCTGCTTAGGTTTTTCTGGCGTCTTCGACGGGTTAATTCAGATGTTTTTACGGGTTTTCGGCGTGCATTCGCCGGGTTTTCGGCAGCCTTTCCCTGCACTTCGACAGCCCTGTGGTGCTTGCTGAATACACCGCAGGGGGGCCGAAATGGGAAAGCCGATTTGCACCGAATTGAAGAGAACGAAAAGTCACCGAACGTGCGGTGACTTTTCGATTCTCTTTGAATAACCCTGTATGCTTATAGAAATTAATCTCTTACGGTCAATAATTGAATGAAAATGCAGCCTTTGGGGGTGAGCGTCCCCTTTCTATGCGTAATATGACCTAGAAGCAACAATGACTTTTTCACTTTTCTGAATGGACTGATTTGCAGCAGTCCCCCCCCCCCCGCTTCTGTGCTCCATCCTGTTTATTTGACAAGCCAAGTGAGAATTATATATACTGTAGACAAGGAGCCAACACCAAAAAATTCACTTTAGGAACAAAGTAATTTAAAAAAAAGGAGTATATGGTAGAATCAGCGCTTCCTTCAACAGTGATCCATTTCTTACTTTCTTCCGTTGGAGAACATTTATATGCCTCAAATAAAACAGAAAGATACCATAGCGCGACAGATTGAGTTCCACACAAATGGTATGAAGACGAAATGGAAATCCACTCACATTTGGTGGTGTCTAAATCAGACACTAGATGTAAACAGCAACCAGTGACATTAGAGGGAGCACCGGATCTCCCACACAGCCAGCGAAATCCTTTTTGGCTCCGGACAGAAACCAAGATACAAATTGTATACTAAAGGCTGATTTATTACATAAAAAATAAAATAAAATGGACACGCTACACACCACAACGCGTCTCGCGAGTATATCGCTTCTTCAGTAGCTAGCTTCAGATTTAGGTCCAGACCTGATAAATGAGGACAGAACGGTTCATTCAGACAGTGGATTCCCCTATAGAAGTTTTGAGTTAGTGAGGGATTGCAAATTTTACTACAAATGATTCAAGCAGACAGGTAAACCACACATGGCTTTTCTTTTCTCTCTCAAACTCAGATATCTTGGCCTAAAATTTGCAATATTTTTTTGCAAATGAGTTGCTTAGCCGCTAATAATCCCTTGTGATTTGGAAGAGGAAGGTAACGTCTTACCTCTGAATACAGAGAATCAGCAACGTCCATCTTATTCTGCCGAAAGAAGATGTTTGCCATGTGAAAATACCCTCCCGACGTATGGATATTGTCCGTCCCCCACACCGTGCTGGCAAAATAAACCTGGAGGGCGAGGATAAAAAAAAAACATAAATAAAAAATGTTTTAACCCTTTCAGCCTCATGAAATGGAAATAATGAAGTGTTTTTATACTATCTAAAGAAATGAAACGCACAAACGTAATTTGGAAAACTACAGTGTTGTCAATCGGAAGATGCGGTTTTAGATTGAAATCACTTGGCCTGAAGGGCCAACTTCTTTCCAAGAAGCCCGTACAGCATCAGCATCTATTTCTGCTCCTTTTCTTCTCTTCTTGACCTAATTTAATGGCAATATATATATAAATTAGGCCATTCCACCCAAAAGGACATCCCAGGCAAGCCTCCTCAGTCTGAGAGATACAGCAAGCCACAAAGATCAGGCTTCATCTAACCAACCAATTTAACTGGTTTTATTAAGAAATATATATATAATTTATGTAAATGTATTGAGCAAAACATTCCTGTGTTATCGAAAGCTCAGGGTCTTAGAAAAAACCCTTATATTATATAAATTACTATCGAATAAGGTTGATGTTGAGGCAAGATTACATCTAAAAAGGTCACAGACTTACAAACTGGCCTCTAGTTGATGTAGCAACACATATTGTGGAGTTCTGCTCATAAGACCAATGTTTGATTTATGGGGTAGCGTGTGAGCATTCTTCCTAACTCCTTCACCACCATAATAGAGAATACACACAGGGTTATTAAAAAAGCTCCGAATTGTTGGCGAAAGGTAACCGAACAGTGAAATTCAGCATTCGGTTACCTTTCCTGGCCATTCGGTTATCCAGAGAGAAGGGAGTTCGCCAAATCCTGGCGAATTGCCTGGACATACGGTGCCTGTTCGAGGGCAGTGAAATCCCCATAGAGAAGCAATGCTTCGTCTATTCAGAGAACACAAAACAGCTGAGAAAGGTTGCCGAAATGCCCTGCCATTCGGTGGTTTCATTCGACAGGTTTATTCATGCGAATCCCATTGGCTTCAATGTTAAAAATATTCCCGCTTTAATCCAATATCTAATAAACCGTTGATTATAATATTCTGCATTAAAAAGTCTCTTTATTTATAAATGTTTTAGGATCTTTTAGGCATTTTTCGGGATATTTTTTTAAATAGTTTTTTCTTTTTTCTGTAACAGCCCTTTTTATTATCATTCATTGGATCTTATATGTAAATTTCAGACATTTTCGTTCTGTAGTTTCTTTGCAAACAGCGTTTCACTTTTCAAACATTCAAGCGTATTCACTCCATTCGCCTACGGTGTCGGATTTTTCCGGCGGCTGCTCTGCGTTGTGATCAGCGACTGCCCGGGTTTCTCCGGCGCATTCGGCGGGGTTAATCCAGATGTTTTAGCGGGTTTTGGTGTGCGTTCGCCGAGTTTTGCAGTGAGTGTTCGTCGGGTTTGCGGCGGCTTTTTCCTGCACTACGACGGCCCTGTGGTGCTTGCTGAAAACACTGCAGGGTTGCCGAAATGGGATCGCCAAATCGCACCGAATTGAAGAGAACGAAAAGTCACCGAACGTGCAGTGACTTTTCGATTCTCTTTGAATAACCCTGAGAATGTTCAAAGGCTTCTGCAGGATCCCTGAGATCGAGTATGCTTGACCTGATCTTATTCTGGACCAATGCAAATGAATTTTGCTCCTTGCAAATGTGCTCCGAAATGCACTCCTAAGGTCGGACGTCGGACATGACAGCCGACAAATGTATGAAACAGTTTGAAAAGCTTTGATCCATTTTTTCCTTCAAGGAAACACAGAGCCCAAGCTGTGCTTTGAAACAGAGAAACGCGTTGGGTATGAGCATGGAAGACAGCTGTATTGCTGAGAGCACATCTTTCCTAATATCCCCAGCAGCCCACCATAGATTTTGTACTTCTGCACTGAAAAACGGAAGTACAACGACCGGGTTCATTCAGGGACCCAAAAAAATAGTGTGTATGAGACTCCTTCACCACAGTTTATTCGGCTGCCTACACTAACATGCTCTTAACAACCGCCTTTATCCTGGATATAGCACCACATATCAGTATCGTGATCCTGCAGCCATACATAGTGTTATGACATGTACCGTGCCAGCTTAGATCATTGTCCCACTCGCATCACTCCGAGCCATATTTGTGCTCTGTATTAAATGTTTTTGGACTACTCGTCAGCCACCAATAAGCCTGTTCCAGGATTATTTCTACTTTACACCAGATGTTCCTTAGAAACAAAATTATAATACATAGCACAGCTTAAATTTTAGGTGAATATGTAGGTGCTCACTTACGTGGCCTTGAGCTCCTAATCGGCTCTACTGATTGCGCTCAGATGTTGTTTTGCAACTGAGGCACAACTTCAAAAAAGCCGTCTCCAAATAAAACTTCAGGGAGACAGCTTGAGATAGACCCAAAACGCGTTTCGCCTGCACGAATGGCTTCCTCGGTTGACTATATGGACACTTTGTATTGTATCTTGGTTTTTTCTAAGATGCTAACAATAAGATAAGGGAATATATCTTCTATATTGAAGATATATATAAAGGTATGATACATAAGATCCACTGGGCACAGCAGCCACTTGGTTTTGAAGTGTTTTGTGGAATTTGCTGTGTGGGTACAAACAGCACATTTGTGATGCGCAGCGACAAGTGTATGTGGGAAAATAAGGGATTTGCCGGTCCTGGCGCTATTATTATAAGGTGTGGTCTGCTTTGCCTACCACCTGCCTTGTTATCCTGCCTGTACAAGGACCAATGATTACTGTCTGGTGCACCAGATACTACATAGAGTGGTCCTCCATGTAGTGGCTGAGCTGTACAGGCTTGCCACCTCTGCACATCGGGCTCCTCTGCACTGTACGTCCCTGACACCTACCATGCTGGAATCCATTTAAGGTACTGCTCCTTAACTCCTAACAGCCCAGAAAGCCAAGAGACAATTTGAACTCCTGGTCTGCATTCCCCTGAGGATAGAGATCACCTTCTCCAGGATATAGATGAAGTATACATGGTCACAGACAATGCTACGCAACTTATCACAGTATATACACTTAGGGCTCTATTATATTCTTTGCGCAAATGTTAACGCGTGCGCAAAAACGCATTAACGCGAGGGGCAAAACCCTTTGCGAGAACGTCGTATTACAATGTCCGCGTAAAAAATGCGCGTTATCGTCTACCGCGGGTGAACCTGCGCGAACCCTTTGCGAGCGTAATGTACGTCGCACGTCCTATATTTAACATTGTGAGCGCACATGCGTTTGTGCGCTGGTACGCGGATGGTATTACTATCTATGCGCAAAATTTAACGCACAGCGTTTGCGCGCATAATTTTAACGTCTTTTAAAAGCTGGTGGTAACTGCAAATCTGAACGTCCTGGCCGAACCCAAATACACCAGCCCAAAAATAAAAATACAGCAACGTATAGTTACACATTCTACACATACCCAAACAATAAAATGGAGAAGTTGTGTGTGTTTTTATTATTGATGCAGCATATATGCTCAGATTGACTTTGACAGGCGCAAAAACTGAACGGGGAGACAATTGTGGTTCTTAATTCTGATTGGCTGAATAGCGTGAAAAAACAGTCCGCACACCGATTTCTGCGTTAATGCGCGCGCGTTTTGCGCGTCTTTTTTATGCGCGTTACTTTGTGACGGATGAAATAATGCGTGAGGATTATAATACCAGCGTTAATTTACACGGGTTAACGTTTAACGCTTCGCGCAAAAATTCACGTGTTAACCGTGCATTTTTGCGTGACGAATGTAATAGGGCCCTTATACTATTAACATACCACTGTTTTTTCAGGAATCAATGTCATTTTAAGTGAATTTTAAGTATCTCCACTTACATCATTGGCCAAATGACGCAATGATTCATCGAATTCTCCCTTGGCAGCATACAGCAGGCCCAGGTTGCGGTGCAGCTTGGATCGGATAGAATTGCTGCAGTCTGTGCTTTTCAGTACCGTCCAGTATGCCTGAGAGAGGTATTCCTCCGCCAGCGTGAGCTGTCCGAGACCTAAAAAAGCCAAGTGTCAAGCCTTATAAAACAAGTCTATAAGTACAGGATAAATCGTGTTTAATGTTATGATATTAATGCAATATTTTTGTATACATTGTATTAAAATGGAACACGGATCTCATTTCATATATAAATAATGGTTCAGCAAGCTAAATCCAGTACCGTGTTAAAGGGACACTACCACTTACATAAGCTGTAAATACATTACTTGTGCATTAAAAACAAAACCACTAGACCACATGCTGCTGTTTTTTTTTCTTTATTTGAAGTAATTGCATGTAAAAAGGAAAAATTAAGATAGTTTTTTTATCTCATGTTTCCATTTTGTGGATTTTTCCCATGATGCAACATTTACCAAAATATTATGGTAAGTTTGACTTTACTGCTGTGGTTTAGCTTCTACAGTATTTAACAGTCAATGGGGTGAAGGAGTGAATGTTTAGATAAGGCTGCAGGGGGCTATTTTGTGGTGTAAGATACCAGAGATAAGAGCTGGCAGCTGAATGAGATAAGACAGGGCGCTTAAGAAACTTCTAATCTACCCCCCTGGTGAGGTCCTTTGAATACATCCCACACAATACAATGCTGTGAGTCGTTTCCATGACCCATTCACTCCATTCTATCCTAAATGTCATGAAGTGAGAAGCAAGTGATGTAAAGATACTGTGTGGGGGGGCAGTTTACAACATAAAATATCACGCAATGGATGCACCGAGTGACACATATAGAGTAAAATATTTTCTTAACTAAATCAACATGAGAAAAACAAAGCACATGTAAGATATCAGCAACATGGACCTTTTTTTTTTGCACGGACTGATATTTTTTTTAAAGGATTCAAACTGATGATGCCTATGGCGAAAACGCGTTTTTGTGATCCTTTTTAATCCATAATATATATCCCTTTATATTGTTTTTAACCAGCTCAAGACTGGTTCCTTTTTTTAATTATTTTAAAATTGCTTGCTGCTTTTCTTTTTATTCTCCACCACGCTGGGCTTTAAGCCCCCCTTCCCTGGGACATCACGCACGACAACCATACCGTAGGACCCTGAGCAGGAAGGAACGGAACATCAAATATAAGTATCCTCAGAGCTTTTTTTCCCCTTTACATCATAACACATGGCACACTGTTTATTTGTCAATAAGTCACCGTGAGATACACATTATATCGTCATTGCAGTATATATTGCACATATATATGCTGGTGAGACTTTGACAGTGTCTGAATAGTTAAGGTGCGCCAGGATTTGTTTTTTTTCTATTTTCGATTTTAACTGTTGTTTAACTATTTTCGATTTGAGGTTGTAAACACATATTCTGGCCTGCAGCACCTGCCTATATCGAGCACGTCCTCCCACATTTCACATATTAAGACGAGCGCCACACTCACACTATTGCACTGATTTAACATAAAATAAACACAATATTGACATTTCATTTTTGGTGGTTGTGGCCCTTTAATAGTCCATACAAAACAAACCCCCAAAAAACAGATCTGTAGGATTAAATAATTATGCAAATATGACTTTTTTTGGCCGATATATATATATATAACTGACAAAGTGGACCATCTCTCTTGGGAGTGCATTCTTCACATGTAACATACTTCAAAGTTTGTCTTCATTTGAACCCAATGGACCCAAGCCTTGCCGTCGTGGCTGGCTTTCCTCTGTAGGATACGCACGTCACTGCTCATGCACAGATTTAATAAATGACTCAAGTCTGGGCAATAAGATTGAAAGCACATCCATAGACAGCTAACGAAGAGCCCACCCCCCTTCCCCGAAAGCCCATCTTTGATCATCCACATGGTGAAATGTCTGAACCGAACGTGTAAAAGTTTTTTTTTTTTTTTTTTAGAAGGAAAAGAAAAACCCACCTGAAACAGGGGAATGGAATCACATTAATATAGATGACTACAACTCCCATGTTATTAATTACCCACGTGTTAGATCCACCAATGGCTTCCTGTAACGCGTCTTGCTTACCAATGTTGGCCTCGGCCAAAAGGAGGTATACTGGCACCAACTCTACGGAGGCCAGTCCATGCACATCGATAACCAAAGACAGGGAATGAGTCGCAGCGGGGATGACATCGGCATGCCTTCCTTCATACAGCAGCTTCTGGGCTTCCTTGGTGGTGATCTCAATCAAGTGTTTCTGAAACATCGAATTGGAAACAAAATATGTACGAACAGACAACAGATTAGGGAATGTTTGTTGCTTGCCTTCAGCCGAGACCCTGTTCGCATGCTTAAGAGGTCTAATTAATTTGACTTTACATTGGAAACCTACACAATGTACATATCATCCTCATCCCACCCAAATGGGCAGCCAGGACCGACATGCCAGGCAAGTCTGCTCTTCACAAGGGATAGAGCAGACCATAGCAAACGTCTTGGCCTTCATTTGATCTCATCTGGAATTTTAGCTGATACCCTTCTATGGACTGTAAGCATGGGGTCTGTGCCAGGATTATACTTTAGCCTTTGATATATAAAATCTGTATGTTAAAAATAACTGAAATGCCCCATTCTTGAAAGGTTCACACCCAGGGCAGCAAAAATGTTTTTTTTATTTTTCAAGCCAGAATTACAATTTTTACAGCGCTACAGATTATAAAGTATAATAATACTAAACATCAATACTAAGCCAGACTGGTGCCGGCCAAAATCCCTACAGCCAGGTTCCCTAATGCCAACATCCCGACGGCCAACTTCCAGACAGAACAAGTGCCGGACATCCCAACTTCCCTACACGGCCAACTTCCAGACATCCATAATCCCAGCGGCTAACCCTAATACTAACACCCTAACCCTAGGTTTAGGGGGGTTAGGGCTAGGTTTAGGGGGGTTAGGGCTAGGTTTAGGGGGTAAGGGCTAGGTTTAGGGGGTTAGATTTAGTGGGGTTAGGGTTAGAGCTAGGTTTAAGGGGTTAGGGATAGGTTTAGGGCTAGATTTAGGGGGGGTTAGGGTTTGATTTAAGGGGTTAGGGTAAGGTTTAGGGGGTTAGGGTTAGATTTAGGGGGTTAGAGTTAGGTTTAGGGAGTAGGGTTAGTGTAAGGCTAGGGTCAGACGAACGCATTTTTATGTTGTCTGTGAAAAAGTGCGTTCGAACGAATGGACGTATTTTTTCACAGAATACGCGATAGTGGTCATACGATGCGCATTTTCGTCCGTGATTTTGTACGGATCATCAATAAAACACTTTTTGGGTCTGGACGTTATGTTGGCCGTACATTAGCAGCGTCTGACGTCTCCCAATCACACACACACGCCTCTAGCGGACACAGCGCACTCTGTACGTCAGTACCTGCGGTTTCACGTTCTCGAAAAAATGCGTTCATTTTCCACTTGCGTTGCGCAGCCGGACTTTTGTGCGACCGTACTTCGTATATTGGCCGTCATTGCCCGGCATCTGCTGCTAGTGCGGCCGTGATTAAGTGCGCCTGCACGCGCGTTCGCACTACCTCAGTCTGACCCTAGCCTTAGCCGCTGGGATTTTGGATGTCTGGAAGTTGGCCATCAGGGAGTTGTCTGTGTAGGGACGTTGGCCGTCAGGGAGTTGTCTGTGTAGGGAAGTTGGCCATCAGGGAGTTGTCTGTGTAGGGAAGTTGGCCGTCGGGATTTTGGCATTAGGGAACCTGGTTTTAGGGATTTCGACCCAAACCCAGCCAGAATATTAGTGCTGTAAGATTCACCACGGTTTTCAGGAATAATATGTTGTCCCTGATGGGAAGCGTGTGAAAAGTGCTGCGATATTTAGCCCAAAAAATGCAGGATTTCACTTTTTTACGCATTTTGTTAATCAAAGAAATAGAAAAAAGAAAGAAACGTTTAAAAGATTAATTCTTCAGCAAAACACCAGGCCAGGCTCCTCTCAGCAATCCTCATCATATTCAATCAACTGCTTCTCATAAGGGGTTATTCAAAGAGCACCGAATTGGCCACGGAATTACACCGAACTGTGAATCTCCCCATGCGGTGCAATTTCGTGGCAATTCGGCTATTCAAAAAGCTGGCAATTCGCCAAATATTGGCGAATTGCCAGCGAAATACGGTGACCTTTGACGAGATTTTCATTCAACAGGTTTAAGCAGGCGAATCCCATAGGTTTCAATGGAAAAAAAAATCCCCGGTTTTCTTAAATATGTTTTTCAATCGTTTATTCTTTTCATTTGCAGCAAAAAGTCTCTTTATTTTTTAGGATTTTTTTGGCGAAATTTTTAATTCCGATTTTGGTTTTTCCATGTCACTTTTTTTATTCTGTTACAGACCCTTTTTATTATTAATAGGATTTTCTATATTATTTATTTCCCGGCATTTTCATGTACTAGGTTTTTTTTTTTAAATACGTTTTAAAATTTCCGCTTAGTTTTTTGTTTTTTTACACCTGTTCGGTGGCTTGTCGGCTTTTTCCGGCAGCTGGTCGTCGGCTGCTTGAGGATTGATTCGGCAGGCTGTTTGGCGGATTGTCAACTATTTTCGGCGGGTTTTGCGGCTGCGCTCAGCATTCTTTCATATCAATTTGGTGTTTTTTCCGATCGCTTCGGCGGTTTATGCGTTCGGTTTGGCAGTTTGAGGATGCATTCAGTGCATCGATTCGCTGCACTTCAGGGACCCTGCAGTGAATGCTGAATTAACCGCAGGGCTGGCGAATTTAACTGAGCGAACGAGAAAGCACTGAAAAGTCGGTGACATAACCCCTATAGACAGACACGGGGGACACATGGAGGAAATGTACAGAAAAACACATGGGGGGCTTATTTACCAACAATGTAGTCTACTGTTGGTAAATCTACACTTTGGTGATCTGAACAGGGAGATTCAGACAGTGGCAGCAGAAGCTTCATTGATGAAGCTTCTTCTGCTACTGTTTGAATTTCCATTCCTTTGATCATTGACATTTATTGCTATTGCAACACAAGTAAGGCTGGGGTCAGACGAACGCAGTGCGAACGCGTGTGCAGCTGCACTTTACCACGGCGGTGCTAGCAGCAAATGATGTCCAATGACAGGCAATGTACGAAGTACGGCCGCACAAAAGTGCGGCCGCGCAACGCAAGCGGCAAACAAACGCGTTTTTTTCGAGAACGTGATACCGCCAGTACTGACGTACAGAGTGCGCTGCGTCCGCTAGCGGCGTGTGTGCGTGATTAGGAGACGTCAGACGCTGCTAATGTCTGGCCAACATAACGTCCAGATGCAAAAAGGGTTTTATTGATGATCCGTACAAAATCACGGACGCAAATGCGTATCGTATGACCGCTATCGTGTATTCCGTGAAAAAATACGTCCATTCGTTCGAATGGCACTTTTTCACGGACGACGCGAAAAATGCGTTCATCTGACCCTAGGCTAAACTGCGATGGTTTGTGAATAACCCCCACAAATGCACGTTTACATATTTATCATATTCACATACAGAATCATCACACTGACACATTCCATCATTAATCTGCAGGGCACACACTGCCCATCGGTAACTAATTATATATTATTCCAGAAAACTATGCATAGCCCTACAGTACGAATAATCACACGTTTAGTACATTTATTTACTTTTTTTATATAGCGCCAGCAGATTCCACAGCGTTGTAGAAGGCATGCGTAGCTACAAAAACACATTTTTTGCATTAACTCATAAATAAAATAGGCGAGTAACAAATATAAATAATCTCATATTTACAGTGTAGGACAAAGTCATCTTTTAATTCGCTGTGACATTACAAATTAAATTCAATAAATTTAACGTTGTTTGTAGCTTCAGCCACTGCATAACATGTTAACGTTTTCCTGCAGGCGGCTTTTATATGATTATTTTGTTATCTGTTAAATATGAGCAGTCAAAACACAGGAGGTTATTAATACGCTGGGAAACGTAGTGAATTAATAAGCGGGATGCAACTATTAGGGCAAAATTGCCATATTTGGGAAAAATTATCCAAGACGGCTGTTCTTCCACTTTGCTATTTTGCGCAAAAAATATGCAATTCCCCTGACAATTCAATTTGAAGGAAAAGAATGAGAGAACTGAATATTATTCATACAGAAACACTGGTACGTACAAAACGGTCCAACACATTAAAGTGATACTCATTCTATTTTTACTTTTAAAATATGCTAATAAATCAAAAAATATAAACACACACATATTTTTTGCAGGTTATATTTACAGGGTTCTTCAAAGAGAATCGAAAAGTCACCGCACGTTCAGTGACTTTCAGTTCTCAATTCGGTGCGATTCGGCGATCCCATTTCGGCGACCTTGCGGTGTATTCAGCAAGAACCACAGGACCATCGTAGTGCCGGGAAAAGCCGCCATAAACCTGCCGAACACTCACCGCAAAACCCGGTGAACGCACACCAAAACCCGCAAAAAAATCTGGATTAAGCCCGCCGAACACGTTGGAGAAACCCGAGCAGCCGCCGATCACAGCGTAGAGCAACCGCCGGAAAAACCCGACACTGCAGACGTATGGAGTGAAAAAAAAACAAAAAAGAGTACGCTTGAGGCTAGGGACAGATGAGCGCATTTTCTGCAGCCACCGTCAAAATGTACGTCGATGCGTGCGCACGCATTTTTTCACGGAATACGCTTAAGTGGTCAGACGATGCGCAATTCTGGACGTATTTCATGACGGTGGGGTAAAAAGAAGTCTAGGGAAATCCGGCTGTTTGAACGTTATGTTGGCCGCACACTAGCAGCGTCTGACGTCTCCTAATCACGCACACACGCTGCTATGCGGCCGCAGCGCACTTTGTACGTCAGTAGCAGCGGTTTCACGTTCTGATAAAAATGCGTTCATTTGCTGGTTGCGTGGTGTCGGCGCACTTTCGTACGCACGTACTGCGTATATTGGCCGTCATTGGCCGTTATGTGCTGCTACTGCCGCCGTGATTTAGTGCGTCTGCACGCGCGTTCCGACTGCCCCACTCTGACCCTAGCCTTAATGTTTGAAAAGTGAAACACTGTTTGCAAAGAAACTACAGAACGAAAATGTGTGAAATTTACATATAAAATCCAATGAATGATAATAAAAAAGGGCTGTTACAGAAAAAAGAAAAAAGAATTAAAAAAAAAAAAAAGAAAAAAAATTCCCAACAAAATCCCGAAAAATGCCTAAAAGATCCTAAAAAAATCTAAAACTAAAGAAACTTTTTACTGCAGAATATTATAATAAACGGTTTATTACATATTGAATTAAAACAGAAATATTTTTAACATTGAAGCCTATGGGATTTGCCTGAATAAACCTGTCGAATGAAACCACCGAACAGCAGGGCAATTCGGCAACTTTTCACTGCTGTTTTGTGTTCTCTGAATAGACGAAACATTGCTTCTCTATGGGGATTTCACTGCCCTCGAACAGGCACCGAACAGGCACCGTATGTGCAGGCAATTCGCGAACAATTGGCGAGATGTCTGCTCTCCGAATAGCCGAATGGCCAGGAAAGGTAACCGTATGCTGAATTTCAGCGTTCGGTTACCTTTCGGCCACAATTCGGAGCTCTTTGAATAACCCTGTAAATCTTTGAATGGGATTTTTTCCCTTGTTAAAAAAAGGATGCAAAAAAACCCAACGGAGCAATTTTACATTTGGCAGTTTTAGTAGTGACGGTACTGTCTGCACAGGATACAATATTTAATGGAACGCTGAAAATCTGAGTTAATGGGTCTGCCCCTAAATAGTATAGTGGGGACCGTCCCACTGGTGCAATATTGTACATTTTCTAGGAAATAATGGTGTAACAGTGGTGTATTTAGGTTTTGTGCTGCCCTAGGCCTGACTAAAATCGTGCACCCCCTAATTTAAATTTGAGGCACCCCTTCCTGTCAATGCCACACCTCTTCCTGGTTAATCCCCACCTTTCCTCTTTAAGCTCCACCTTTTCCTCTCTTTATATTAAAAGTGGATACCAAGTGCCTACTTGTATATTTTGTATACCATTTCAAATGTATCTATTGAGATAAATAAAATTATGAAATGTTTAAATTCAAGCATTTTTACAAAGAACAGCCACGCATGTTAAGTATACTGGATCACAGCCGTTCTAATAGGTTGAACAATAAAATCCACAGAAACGTGCACTGCATATGAGCGTATCACAGAGCTGCACAGCAATAAAACCCACAGAAATGTGCACTGTGTATGAGCATATCACAGAACTGCACAGCAATAAAACTCACAGTAATGTGCAGTGTGTATGAGTGTATCCCAGAGCTCCAAGGCAATAAAACTCACAGTACTATGCAGTGTGTATCACAGAATCCACAGCAATAAAACTCCCAGCAATGTAATGTTTGGTGTGTGTCAGCGTATCAGAATCCACAGCAATAAAAATTCCAGCAATGCAATGTGCAGTGTGTATGAGTGTATCAGAATCCACAGCAATAAAACTCCCAGCAATGCAATGTGTGGTGTGTGTCAGCCCATCAGAATCCACGGCAATAAAACTCCCAGCAATGCAATGTGTGGTGTGTATGAGTGCATCAGAATCCACTGCAATAAAACTCCCAGCAAACCGAGTGTATATGAGCACACAGCAATTATTTATTCTACATTTACCGGCCTCCGTCCGCGGTAGGGCTGTGTGCAGAGTCAGCAGGGACTGTGTACAGACTCAGCAGGAGGTCCCTCCAGGCCACGTTAGGATCGCGGCTGTGCCTGTGCGTGGAGCCATCTTGTCAGCAGTGGGGTGCCACTGCCAGAGGGTGCACCGTGGCTTTGATTCCCTTCCTGGTGGGTGTTCAGTCCAGAATAGAGTGACAGTCCATGTTAACGAAAGGGTGGGCAGCTGCGTGCATGTCACGTGGTTCAGCCAGTCAGGTGGTACTGAGACTCAGTACCACCTGACTGGCCGGACCGAGTGTGACCTGCACCCACGCAGCCTCACCAGGAGCCAGGCAGCTAAATGACAAATTTCTATCACTGCAGTGCTGGTTAAGGAAAGGTCCACTTTAAACAGCAGTAAGCAGACAGGGCTTCATATTCTGCTGATACCCCCCCCCCTTTACCTGCCGTTTACTGTCATCTTCTCTCTCTGGACACAAATCACATCCCCCTCCTAGAGCTGCTGCGGGGCAGGGGAGGAGCTATGGAGGGAGGAGAGGGGGATTTTTATTCTATTCGATTTTATTCCATATGCAAACGCCATGCTCCGCTGCTCGTTGTTTGAGAACACAGCTCAAAGCTGACACACAGTGACAGTGGCACCTCCTAGTACCCCCAATGACACCCCAATAATCACTGGTACCTGAGGCGGCCCGCCCTCCGCCACTCCTCTAAGTACACCACTGCTCTGGTGATATGCTCACACACAAGTTTGGTGAACTGCCAGCAAGTATGGTGCTGTTTGAAGGCAGTGCAAATTCCCATAGAGAAGTAATGGTTAATCTATTCAGAGAACACCAAACAGCAGAGAAATGTCAGTGAAATACACTGATGTTCGGTGGTTTCAATCAGCAGGTTCAGGTATTCAGGCGAACCCCATAGGTTTCAATGTTAAAAATATTCCCGTTTTTATGCAATATCTAATAAACCACTTATTATTTTAATCTGCAGTAAAAAGTCTTTATTTATTGATTATTTGTTTTTATTACCATTTAGTAATTTTTCAGAATTTTTTTGGCAAAATCCCCCCCCCCTTTTTTTTAATATCGGTTCTTCTTTTTCTGTAACAGAACTTTTTATTATCAATCATAGGATCTTATAAGTAAATTCCAGACATTTTCGTTCAGTAGTTCTTTTGAAAACAGCAGGCCATGGGTTTGCGGTGGCAGCATACAGCGGCCGACTCCATGCACTTTGGGGACCCTGCGGTGAATGGTGAATTCACTGCAGGGTGGGGAAATTTTATTCCCCGAAGTGCAGTGAACTACAGAACACCAAAATGTTGGCGTCATTTCGGTGCTCTGTGAGTAACCCAATTAGTGGTGAGGTTTTTTGTTGCCCCCTGGAAAGTGAAAGCCTAGGCGTTGCCTACCCAGGACATACTTGAAAATTAGTGACATCTCAATGTTTCCTTCCTGGTAAAATAGTTTGCAAAAGTAAAAAATAATTTTTTGATTTTTTTTTAGGGCTGGGGCCACCCGGCGGGCCGCCGCCCCCTGGAGAGTGCCGCCCTAGGCCTTGTTGGCCTAGGCCAAAATACACCAGTGGTTTCACATTGATCTCATGTAAGACATTTGCTGGCAAGAGAATGAAATAAGCCCAATTATTTTATGGAATCTTCTTGGCTCCAGTGGAAAAAGGAAATGGATAAGTCCAGCCAAGTTTTGCTTTCCCACCCAATGGAAGGGCAATTAATTTATTGTGGTTGATTTGAAACCCAGAGGCCAAATGGAACTTGGACAAAGCCAATGGTTTGGGCACATTGGAAAGGGGCTGGGCAGGCCCAGACTGGCCATCGGCCATACTTTTGGGCCGATGGCCATTAGGGCTGGCTGGCTGTAGCTCTTATACAACCACTGTGCTCCGTCATATTTTAAAACTGATGGTCTAAGTGGCCGCCGCGGGCATGCCATGCCATCTGTGCTTCCAGCATAGAACGCAAAGCATGCCCCACGCTAGACTCCACTCACTGACTGACTGAGTCAGTGGCACCGGTGCTCAGGTGACGTGTCAGAGAGTGCCGGCATCCAGCATGGGAGCACAGCCACTCAGACCACCAAGGGGTCCAGAATCACTGGCCCGATCCCCCATTCTTCCCAGGGATTCAGCCCCATACCTGCAGAAAAGTAAACAAGAGAGGGGGCAAGGTTTATGCGTGTCTAGGTGTATGTCATGTATGTGTGTGTTCCTACAGCCTCGCTTAACAAATGTATTTCTTGTACCTTATCTCCACCTTTTCTCATGATTCCAGACGCCTGTTTCATACTTTCAATCTGTTAATGTGTCCACTCAACCTTCCATGGACCTCACTGCTGTCAGCTTTGCTGACTACTTCACCGACAGACTGGAAATCTCTTCACCACCCTCCTCCACTAACCATTCAACCTTACTCGCACCCTGCCCCCTCTTCTACTATGGGGGTTATTCAGGGAGCACTTAAACTAAAGTGCTCTCTCGTTCAGCACGTTCAATTCACCAACCCTGCGGTGAATTCAGCGTTCACCACAGGGTCTCCAAAGGGATCCGCCAAACAGACTGCCGAACGCAGACGATTTCTTCCACTCTGACGCCCGTATGGCCACCTCGCTGAGCGCAGTTAGTGCGCTCAGCGCTGCAAGGCTTGATCCTCCTATGGAGGACCGCGCATTGCAGCCTCTTTGAACGCGCATCGTAGCGTTTCGACGGGGAGGGTTTCAGCACACCCGCTGTAGCGTGTGTAATTCGTGCTCGCGCTACAGCGAGTGACCGGCCCCGTCGAAACGCCACAACAGACACTGGGAGGAACGTCAGTACGAGCGCACGTTTTGCGCTCGTCTGACACCGGCCTAAGCCGTCAGTTCTGAGAGATCGCAGGGAGACCCCAGCACTGAAACTGAAAGGAAGGCGTTTCTAAAGATACTATAAGCAAAAGAAAAAAAAACAGGCGGAGGAGCTTCGAGTATCTCTTTAATTTTGAACCCGGATGCGTTTATATAAACTTGTACTCCTCACATGATTAAAAATGATAATTTATTCATACAATGTACATTGTGTATCTTTAATATACCTTCCTCTGTATTAACTGTGCAATGCTGTGCGAGCGTTCCTCGGCAGAGGTGAAAAAAGGCACAGGTGTCCGCAGGGGGATCAGTAAGTGGCAGATTTTCTCATGGATACTGGCCCAGTCAGCCCGCTGATGCTCCACGTCACTGGTAAAAAGAATAGCGAAGAATAAATGCGAGACACGGCAATGATAGCTTACCCCCCCCCCCACTGATTACTAGGAGCGCCAGAGGATAGGCCAAAAGCGGTAAAATGAGTAGGTGCATACCTCCCAACATTTCATAGGGTCAAAGGTGGGCACATGCATTTTAGGGAAAGTTGCAGGAGGTGATGCCAGTGACAATACCCCCTATGACTGACATGAGCATTAGGGTGTGCACCCCTGCAAGATTTATTAACTGAAAACTTAGGTTTAGAAGAGTTTGCACAAAATGCTCATTTTTCATTAGAAATAACAAGCCTGTAATCAGACATGCAGTCAGTTTTTATGCTATTCATCACAAACATCTAAAATGTCAATGCAGGAGGTGAAAGAGGACCCCTTCACCCAACATTTGAAGGTGCCTGGGCAGACCCCCTGCGCACGCTTATTAACCCTATACTTTCGATGACTTTGTGATGTAATGGTTTCGATTACTTAAACTAAATTGTGATTTTGAACATAGTAGAAGTATGGAATATACACCAGCAGATTCCTGACAAGGATCATCTATAGCAGGGCTCTATTAAATTCTTTGCGCAAAAACGCTCGTGCAGCGCGTTAATTTGTGTGCGAAGCGTTAAACATTAATGAGCGTAAATTAACGCTGGTATTACAATCCAAGCGCATTTTTTCATCCGTCATAAAATAACCCGCGCAAAAAAGACGCGCAAAAACGTGCGCGCATTAACGCTGCGTGCAGAAATCGGTGTGCGGACTGTTTTTTCACGTGATTCAGCCAATCAGAATTAAGAACCACAATTGTCTCCCGTTCAGTTTTTGCGCCTGCCAAAATCAATCTGAAAACACGCACAACTTCTCTATTTTATTGTTTGGGTATGTGTAGAATGTGTAACTATACTTTGCTGTATTTTTTATTTTCGGGCTGGTGTATTTGGTTTCGTCCAGGACGTTCGGATTTTCCATTAACACCAGCTTTTAAAAGACGTTAAAATTATGAGCGCAAGTTGTCCGTTAAAATTTGCGCATAGATTGTAATACCATCTGCGTACCAGCGCACAAACGCATTTGCGCTCACAATGTTAAGTATAGGATGCGCAACGTACATTACGCTCGTGCAGGGTTCGCGCAGGTTCACCCGTGGTAGACGTTAACGTGCATTTTTTGCGCAGACATTGTAATACGATGTTCTGCGCAAAGGCTTTTTTGCCTCGCGTTAATGCGTTTTTGCACACGCGTTAACGTTTGTATGAAGAATTTAATAGAGCCCGCAGTGTTTCTCAACCCTGGTCCTCAGGACCCACAAACAATCTAGATTTTACAGATCACCTTGGCTGAATCCTGCAAACACTGAGCAGCAAATCATATCACTTGTGCTAAGCTTCAGATATCTGCAAACCTGGCCTGATGGGGGGACTGGAGGACCTGGGTTGGGAAACACTGATCTATGGTAACAATAAGGAATAAAGCACATAGGAGCGTGATGGTTCTAATGAAGCATGGACACCACATCTAAACTATCGCAAATAATGACACTGCTGCTGTAAATCATCTTCTGTGACTTTATATTGCATTCCACGTGGCAACTTTTCAACCCCGGCAGGGGTCTCCATCTCCATCATGCCTGTTGGGCGGCCATCGGAATTTTTGGGGCCCCCGACTAATCCAGTGGTCGGGGCCCGTTTCTATCTCTCGTCCCATCCAGTATGGGGATAAAAAGTGTTCTCTTGTGGGAGAGCTTTGGTCTGCACCTCAACCTGGTGTCGACCATAATAAATCGCTTCCTCAATGAGGAGTTGGGGTGCTCTTACGCCCTGAAGTCACTGGGCCCCTGAACATATCATGGACTGGCACCCCCTGTATACCTTACATTATAATTAATTATTTGGAAACATTTATGAACGCTTAGAGACCTGTTGCTGTGAGTTTTATCGCTTTATTTTAAATATCGGTTATATATACACAATAGGGTTACCAGATCGGCCTTGTTTTCCTGGACACATATTACTACTATTTCACGCAGAGGGGGAACGAAGGGAAAAGTGCTGCCCTGCAACATGTAGAATTAACAAGCTGCGGGTAGGAAATCTGGGCAGATCACCTGTTATTCCTCACCTGCAGCCTATGGATTCCACATACTGAGGGTTTGCATTTTTTATGCACTGCCCATCTACATGAATAAAGTATATGAATCCAGGAAAACATGGCCGATCTGGCAACCGTGACCTGCACCCTCAAAATAAATAGGTTACCCCTAAATTAAACATGGAAAATTGTATTTGGGCAGGACTGCTTCACCTAAAGCGGGACACTTGGGACCTATGGCTACCAGACTGTCAGATCCATAGGATTCTAGGAGAACCATTTGTATATCAGAGGCAGTACATACCAGTAGTATGTGAGTTTGCAGCCCTTGCACTGGATGTGAGCGGGATGCTGGCACAGCTCGCACACCAGCTTCACCCCCTTGGGGTTGGAAAGCGGATTGACCTGCGCCATGGCACTGGTTGTCGCATTCAGGCGGCTTGTCACTAGGCACGCTGGGAGCGGTTGCTATGAGTGACGTCACGAGGCGCGACGCGTTAAGGGAGAGTGAGCAGGGGGTGGGAGCATCATGTCAGGTTTCTCGGTTTCCAAGGACGTGGTTAATTTTTCGGGCACGTTCAGAGTCCTGGGGCTCAGCTCACTGTAACGCACAAAGGCCGCCATGACTCTCTGTGCGCACATGGGCTGCAACACGCTGTGTGATATTGTTATTATAAATCAAGACTGCAGAGAACGGTAAAATGTGCTTCTTCTTGGATATAACACGCCACTAGCCCGCGGCAGCGCTTTTCATGGAGCGTCCCACTGTGTGACGTCTCTAATACACGCTCTGTTCACGCATAGCTTTAGGAGGGGGGGGATGTGTCAGATTTATTATTAACTGCTGGTTTAAAAGGTGCTACTGTTTGCATTAAACTAATGACAATGCAGTGGTGAAAGAGGGACCTTGCCCTGTTCAAAAATGGCCTACAGCGCACTTCCGGCCATACCGGAAGTGCGCTAAGTTCTGGGCACAGACAACTTCTGTGTATTCACCGCGGGTGATTGGGAAGCGATGGCGGAGCCCACGTTCGCAGAGCGGATCCAGGATGATTTTGTACCCCCCGCCCAGGTGGAGCTATCCGCCAAGGCCCTGGAGTCGTTCGCTAGGAGTCACGGCTCCCAGGGCCGCAGGGTGGTGCTGATCACGTCGGGAGGCACCAAGGTGCCCCTGGAGTCACGCACGGTGCGGTTCCTCGACAATTTCAGCAGCGGGCGTCGCGGGGCAGCCTCGGCGGAATACTTCCTGAAGGCCGGGTACGCCGTCATCTTCCTGCACCGCCACCGCTCCATGTACCCTTACGCCCGCCGCTACGCCGCCGTCAATTGGCTGGACGCGCTGACGCTCCGCCCAGCCTGCAGCCCTGACTCCGCCCCCGAGGAGAGCTCGAAATCAGCTATTGCTCGCGCGGAGCCGCAGACTGTCAGGGTGGAGGTGGACCAGTCCTGTTTGCTGAGCATAGCTGACGTGCTGCAGGACTACCACAGCATGAAGGGCTCCGGCAGGCTGCTCCCCGTGGAATTCAACACCCTGTCTGACTACCTGCACCTCCTGCTGGCGGCGGCCAAGGCCCTCAGCCCCCTGGGTGGGTGACCGCACCCAATAAGAACACCTTTCTTTTATTATTTTTTCCTAAAAGTCAGGAAGCGAGTGAAAACACGTGTTTCACAGCCGGTTCTGTGCCTTCCTGTCCTTCAACTCTGTAACCTGATATCAATGCCCTCCTGCTGCCAGAACAACAGGAGCAGCCACCCCATATTGATCTTAAAAGAACACGCTGATTAAATCTAACCCCCCCCCCACTAAAATAACTGGGCAGATGCTGACAGTATTACCAAATTACTAATATTTTTATATACATACATACATATACACAGATAATGCTAACCTTTGCTCGCTCTACTTGACCTCATTAGCTCAGAGGCTTCAGAATCCAGGTCCTTTAAAGGCGCAGCAACAGTCTATACTTTTTTGATCCATTTTATCACCGATCTTTTGCCAAATCATTCAGTTACATTTTGTTTTATTTGTATTTTTAGGGAACGCTCTCACAGATCCCTGAAAGTTTGCAGTAATTATTAAAATTTTAATTTAGACCTATGAATAAATAAAAGCAATTATTGGACAGCCCATTAAAAGTGTTACGAGTTCTGCCATATAGCAAGGCAGCTCATTTCATGCAGAATTGTGTGCAGTTAACCAGTCCGTTGCCATAATGCCATTGCAACGGTGTTGTCTCTTGTTGAAAAGACCTCTGATCTTGTATCTCAGCTGTTGGCATTCCGTTTAACGCTGAAATATTTTCCTCTTTGGAACGTCATACTCCCTGCACAGCATCATCTTATACCCTGAGTTCCCCCTCCCACCACAAATGAGGAAAAAAATACATTGTACCTCTAAACCATCGTCAATTTCTTTGTTTACAAAAAAAAGCACAATGAGACATATTTAAATGAATGCTACATTTATTAAGTAAATTTAGGACAATGAAAGTCATTTTGTAGCGTATAACAGATTGATAGGGGACTTATGTTCTGTTACAAAGCATATTATTATAGATTTGGCTTTAAAATAGCCATAATATGGGCTACCTCTGGACTCACGGAGAGTCGTCCTTCAGCTCGCAGGAGAGAAAAAAACCCTGTGGGGAAACCTCTGGGGAACCATGGAATGAAGGACTGCCCTTCTCTCTGGGCATTAAGAGGTTAATGTAACATTTCTATGAAATAAGGTCTTGTTCAGTTTAAGGGAGAATTGTTTAGAAAGACAAGTGTGGACAGACGGGCATGTGCAGATGTAGGGAAGGACAGACTTATACAGAGGGACGTAAGAGCAGACGCACATAGACAGAGAGGCATGTACAGATAGACATAAAACAGTCATAAACAGATTAATATGGACATAACCTGTTGAGCATTAGGCAAATATCTCCTGCCCCTCCCTCTTCCACCCTCAATGCAAGCCTCCTAACACAGCGCAAGTAAAAGTTGGGGGGATATCAACACAGACTAATCTGTGTTAAAGGGTTTACAAGTAGCACCGCAAACTATATCGCTCACAGCTAGAACCTCCAAAGCACCAAGGTCTTATCTAAAGTAGTCAAGCTCCAAGTCTTCAGACACATTCAAGTGAGGCGAGATCTCTACACCATGCACAGGGATACAGGTGGAGCTCTGTCAGAGCCTCAGATGTGTCTGAGAGACCGTGGAATGTTCAGACAGTTACAGCAGCAGCAACCTTTACATCACAGGAGCTGCTTGTTGGATGTCATAGAATGTTGTGTGTTTGTATCCACAACAAAGGACTGTTGTTTGAGTGAGGGATTGGAGAAAAACTAATTTATCAATGTAAAAGAGGATGGATGTGCAAGTGGCATCTACACAATCACTAAACATTTTCTACCAGCACAAAAGAAAACATCACTTTCTTAAATTCTTTTGCCTTCTGTTTGGCGATGGCATGTATCTGCCAGTTTATATATCTACACGGCCATATATCTGCCCGTTTATATATACTATCTGCCCAGCTGTGTATATGTATCTGCTCAGTTATATAAAATATGGTTTAATTTCACACAATTCCAAAAATAGCCCAACCAAAATCTTCTGCTCCAGGCCCATATAGATATAATCCAGCCCTGCCTGCAGGTGGAAAATAAATGGTTAATGGCACCTTTTTATAGGAATGACTTGTACAGCCCTAATGGGTTCCTTAATTAACCCCCTCCATACTAAAGGTTTTATACTCCATAAAACCACTGTCAAGACCCGGTTACACACATAACCTAAAAATGGACAGTAGCGCCTCTACTATATATGGTCACTGCAGGTAAGCACTATTTGACAGGCACAGGGCTCCCTCTGCTGGCCAAAAAGCGCTCCTACATCACAACTAACTCGGGCTCGGTGGTTCCTTGAAGGAAGAATGGATCACAAAGCTTTTCAAATAATGTCAACACATCAGCTGTTATGTCGAATGTGTTGAAACGTTTCCAACATTCCCCTCTGATACAACTTTTTTCAAACTCTCTGGTAGCTTCACCTCCCACTATAATCAGATTAAGTTTTTTCAATCGGATTGCAGTGTATTGCATCTAGTCGTTATATTGCTGTTAACGTCTCCTGCTTATATGTATCTCATTCAGGATCAAACGCAATGTTCTATTTGGCAGCGGCCGTATCGGACTTCTACATCCCGGCGTCGGAAATGCCAGAGCATAAAATCCAGTCGTCCAGCGGGCCGCTGCAGGTAAATACACTTTGTGTAGTATTTTATTACAGAAACACTGATAAAAATGACCCCACCTGCCTGTTTTTTTTCTTTTCGTGCGCATGTCCTGTGGCACCTGTGCAGAATGATGGATCGGAGCTGTGCGTGCAAACGCAGGACCAATCCATCGGCTGGCTTTCTGAGAGAGTGACGCCAGCACACAGACATCACAAATGCTTGGCTGCTGGGAAATTCAAAATCCCGGCGGCTGATGGCACGTGCCTACTGGTGGGTGGGAGCACAGAGGCTCATTGAAGCCAGCGGCATAGTACGCCCCATGGTGGTAACAGGTGAATTTAAAAATAATGAAAAAAATCCCACACTAGCCTCAGATCCCGCTGTGCAGAGAACGGCGCGACCGCCGGTTCCCCTCTCTGTAGGCAGCTAAACAAATAGTTTCCAGTGTTCCTCCATGATTCCTTCTGCCGGCCCAGCTCCTGCAGAGTGCTAACAGGATCGCATCTGGCTCCATGGCGTCCTATGGATACCTGGAGCTGATAACAGCAGCGGCACATAGCTCTTCTGCGGCACATAAGGTCTCTGCCGTTATACGAAAACACCTCGAAAGCATTACAACTCAAGCTGTGTACAAAACGGCTTGGACGGAATACCGGTGTTAAGTGAGCGGTAAATGGAAACCAGTTGGTGTCCTCGTTTTACATCTCCCTTACCGTCCCTGGTGGAATAGGGCCCCGTTTAGGTCATGCGTTACATAGAAACAATGGCAATTAAGAATTTAATTAACCAGTCACTCCCATTCGCTCCTTTCATTCGAATATCATGTGTTTTTCAGATAACGATGAAGATGGTACCGAAGATGCTATCTCCTCTGGTGAAAGACTGGGCCCCCAAAGCATTCGTGGTCTCCTTTAAACTGGAAACAGACACGTCGATCTTAGTAGAGCGAGCCCACAAAGCTCTGGAGATCTACCGGCACCAAGCAGTGGTAGCCAATGTCTTGGACACGCTTAGAACATCCGTGGTGATCGTGACAAACACGTCCGAAACAAAACTCTCTGTATCAGAGGAGGAAGACAGACGGGGCTCAGAAATCGAGGAAAAGATAGTAAACGATTTGACATCGCGTCACACGCTGTTCATAGGACTTGATTAACCAGTGTGTAGAGCCGCACTGTAGTCTGAGACCTTGCACGATTATAGTAGGGGTAAATGAAAATGGGTCAGTACATCCGTCCATAATATGACTGTATTAATGCCCCTCTAACACTCTTTGGGAAAGCTACCTCTCACGCATGTATGGTTTACTTGAAAATCCCGCCTGCCACTTTTGTTCTAGGTCTCGCCTCTCAAGAATTTAATAGTTCGGGGCCAAAAGAGTTGCAAAAGGTTTTTGGTTGGTTGTTAAGGGGAAGTGTCTTAATGACAAAAAAAAAGTATCACTACCCAAATATGACCAAGCAGTTTTCCATAAAACCACTGGCAGGAACTGTGGTTCTGAGGACTATCCATAAAATCCTTTAAATCCCCCCCCCCCTTAACGTGCACACACACAACTCTACACCTCTCCCTCCAATCAGTGCAGTACTGTATACACTGTATTTGACAGAGTGCCTCCTCTGCTGGTCAGTCCCGGGGCTTCTGATAGTCACAAGGTACAGAATCTATGGCGCTCGTACTGTAACAGGAAAGTATTCTAAAGTACATTTGCCAACAGTCCAGAGGGATATAAGCATTGTGGGCATCTGGTGGTGCTTGAACAGTGGTCCCCCAACCCTGGTCCTTAGGACCCACCAACAGGCCAGGTTTTAAGGATTCCCTTGGGGAAATACAGACTGAATCCTTCAATCAGAGCAGAAAATCATATCACCTTTGCTGTGCTTCAGATATCTGCAAACCTGGCCTGTTAGTGGGCCCTGAGGACCAGGGTTGGGGACCACTGCTTTAGAAGACTCCGTTAACTTGATCATGGTAGTTAAAGGGATACTCTGATTAATGGGAGTTGGGAACCAAAGGGTTAAACATTAGCCTCACCTGACCTTCTGTTTTAACCCTTTAGTTTGATTTTAAGCTTCTCTCCTTCCCAGGGCTGAGCTCATTTGAACTTGACATGCTGCAGCTTCCTGTATGCCGCAGGTGTCAAGCGACCTCGGGGAAGCCATATGCTTGATCAAGTGTCTAGCCAATGTGAAGGCACTCAATGCTGAGTGCCCTGAGCATCTTCGGCAGGAGCGGTGTCCAGGAACCTGATATTAGTGAGGGCTTTCATGTCACCGTGACCACTCGAATTACATTAAGCTGGGACTAAATTGCTGATCTTAATGATTCTTGATAATGTCATTATCTTGAAAGGTAGGAGACGGCGATTAAAACGTTGCCTTAATAAATTTCTCCTTCGATTATTTATGGAGTACCTGATTCCCTCATTCGTTCTTCTGGTTTAATTGACTTGTGGGCGCTGTTTTATTGGTATACAGTAGTTGACTAAAAGCCAAGAGGTAAAATGTATCTGAAATGAGTTTATCGTAACCTTTAAATCCAGGGTCAGCGACATTGACCCACCAGATGTTTTGGAATAACATCCCATCATGTAGTTCCAAACAACCTGGAGGGTCAAGGTCGCTGACCTGATCTCCTGTCGCTGCTTAGTAAAACGTTGAGTCCAGTGTTTGGAAACATTTCCTTCTTCGAACAAAACCATGTGCAAATACTGTGACAAGAAACATGTTTTTTTCAAATGCTAACAGGATGACGAAACACATCCTTGCATGGCAGAGGTGGCCTAA
Source organism: Leptobrachium leishanense (assembly GCA_009667805.1). NCBI lineage: Eukaryota > Metazoa > Chordata > Amphibia > Anura > Megophryidae > Leptobrachium > Leptobrachium leishanense. The sequence continues at coordinate 27,753,326 of CM019073.1, read as the reverse complement.
AGACAAATTCTCCATAGCATTAAATGAGGGTCATAGCAGTGACCGCGCAAGTAGCCTTTCCCTCCATAGTTCCCATTTCAGATACAAACGTCTGGTCCTTATGTAACCGCTGTATCATCACAAAGGGTTTCTTCACAAGCAGCATCTTCTAGTAAGGAAATGTTGCAAACTAAACACACAATACTTTTATTTATAGATAGGAGAAAATGGATTAATCTCTCGCACGAGCAATATGTTCCTCTGGATCAGCATTATCAATTACTGTATAACCTTACTATGGGGCTTAAATATTGAGGTGGTCCTTACCAGGAATGGACTGGGCAATAGGGCATTGACCTAGGGCCCTGGTCTAGGAGGTGACCTCATAGGGACCTCCCTGTGACTTAGTTAAGCCTGACTCTAAGTAGGTTCCTGCAACATCACCGAAAAATCAGAGAAACGTCAGCAGCCAGCTTTAGACTAGAGAAATAAAGTGTATGTAAATCTGGGCAGTGCTTGTATGTGGGTGTGACTTGCATGTTGGCTGGCACCATGAGGGGGCACCCTGATCTATTGACTGTGGGCCCTAAGAGTTGTCAGGCCGCCCCTGGTCCTTACAGACCCCTACAATGCCATGTCCACATCCTAACACAAATAATGCCAGTTACCTAGCTTTTTATTTTCATTTGCTGCCAAGATGCAAATCCGATCTGGCAAGTCGCTCTTACAGTCGTATTCTTCTCATATGGAAGCATTGGCCGGTGCATCCCTGTATGAAAACACACTACAAAAGGAACCACAAGGTCTCTGGTAACGAGAGACAAAGCCCTGGTTGGTGTTGGGCTTTCTCATAAAATAGATACTTTAATAAAACCAAACCCAAGTCTGCATGCCATGTGGAGCGTCTCTAGTGGACATAACCGCTTTGGGTTTATATGAATCAGGAGGAGGATGGGGAGATTTTAATTTTCTTAGGTTAATAGTGTCTTCGTTCATTGCTTTTTGGGGAAAGGTTGGGTTATCTGTGCTCATATACTGGCAAGAGATGGCATATAGTTCATGAGAGATTTAACACACACACACACACAATATTTATTGTATGTGTTAAACAGACCCAGGATGCCAAAAAGTGCGAAGTTGCAGACCTCATTAGCATGTCTTACCCAGAGTTCATTGCTGCATGAGGAATGTAGCACATGAGCTCTGAGCAGCAGTTTTCAGAATTGCCTGGATGCGTAAATTACTTCTGCAATAATAAACTTTATTATTTGCTGTATGGAGGCTTTTAATCTTGCTTTTTGCCCTCATCCATACCTTTAAATGAGTAAAATTGAAAAAAAAAAAAAATCATATCTTTAACCATTTGTAACAAAAAAATGAAGTTTACAGTAAAGACGTATTTAACGAATAAACTACACGTTTAAATACACAGAATTTCATGTTCAAGGTTTCAAAACAAACTAATTCGTAAGAGTACACCAATTAATTTTTTTCTTCAAATTTCCCCCCCCCCCCCCTTCTGGGAGTTGGATGTTGCATTTTATCTCAGATCTCCCGTAAGGGGATGGGTTTCACATTGATATTTACCTTGATCCAGTGACCAGCGCCGCCATGTGTTTGCTATCTGGGAGCTGTCATGCTTCAATGCACGACTGGCCCTTGACAGTCTGTGCACCTACAGCCCATGGTGCACGCGGATGACTCTCTGCTCTGAGCTGTTGCTCCCCTTGTGGCATGCCACAATCACGTGAGGAACAGCACTTAGGAGGAGGCATCAAAACTACGCTGACATATATAAAAAGGGAGTGATTCCCTGTCAACTTGTTTTGGCATGACAGGTGCACTTGGCTGAGCATCCTGGAATCACTGGGATGCCAAGGTCTGCCATCCCTGTACGAGCTGTAAACTACAACATATATTCAATGAACACTGAGCCCTTGGATAACGTTCACAAGAAACTCCAAAAAGTAGCTAGTGTTTTTCTGTTGCAAAACAAGAAATGTAAACAATTTAATAATAAAAAAGCTCATCAAAAGAGTTTGAAAAATAAAAACAAAGGTTTATTATACAGGGATCATGACATTCTCTACTTAAGCTTGATACTTTTCTTAACTCCAGCTCTGATTCCAGAGAATTCCCCGGAGTATCTGGCTTCCTCCTTGCGAACTTCTCGGACCTGGAGGAAAAAAAAAAAAACACGTTAAGAGGTACAAAATGGTTTTGGACTTAAAAGGTTTTTGCTACCAGAAAGGTTGTCTGGGACCACTATTAGGACATCATACATAATCAATATCCACAGGCCGGGCAGTGCATTATGCAAAGCACTCACTGGAATATAAAAGTTGACACTTATTACATTTATCAAATCAAACATATCTTTGTATTCTGGGGAGCGGGTCATCTCGTGCACAGGAATGATCTACAGCAGTGTTTCCCAAACCTCTCCTCGGGACCCTCAACCAGGCCAGATTTTGCAAAACACCTTGGTGGAAAAGAAGACTGAATCCTGCAATCACTGGAGCAGCAAATCATATCACTTGTGCTTCACATATCTGTCAAACCTGGCGAGGTGGAGGGTCTTGAAGACAGTTTTGGGAAATACTGATCTACAGTAACGATTTAAGAAAAAAAGGTAATAGAACGTGTGCATCACTTGCAGGATAGACATACCTGGCCCTTTCTGCGGATCTTGGCGCGTCTGAACTTTTCTCTGTGTTTAACCCTTGGGTTGCGGTCAATCTTCTTTCTTTTGGGCGTGAGTCCTTTATTCTTCGCAATCTAAAACAGGCATTGGAAGAAACAAAAATATATGGTTTAAAATCTTTGGAAAGACGCACGAGACTCTGATGCCACACAAAAATCATAGGGTTTGTGAAGAGTAAAGGGGTGCATTCATCCAGTGCTGGGCAGTCACCAACACGCACATCTCACATGTAGTCAGAGTTGTAGATGTCAGCGTCTGTTTGGCTAACCGCGTAGGGAGACGCCTGTTAAATTGTGAGTATTTGCAGTCACCGTCACTACTTTTTCTTAAGTATAGAAGCAAATGTAACTTAAACTATAAAAATAAACTATCATGTATCTGAAAAATCTACGTGTTGGCAAGAGAGTGGCAAACCCACCAAGTGATGAGCTGTTGTAATTTGCCAATTAAATATCCCATTCAAGCGTTGGGGTGTCAAACCTACACCACATAATCATCCAAATGTCACATCACAAAAGGTATGCCAGCCCTTGTACCATTGCCCTGATAAGATTACCTGATATGTAATAGCTCTCTTTGCATCAGGATCCACTTCTTCCACTGGAAGGTCATCACTAAAAAGGTAAATAAAAAAGGGAAGAGAATACAATTTTATATACCGACGCAGTCAAACACTTATAAGGCTGCTGTCAGACGAGCGTAGTGTTCACGTCCGTGATTGCGCCTAAAAGTACGTCCATGATAGCATGACAGGAAGCCCATTGGAGCCCGACACATGAAGTACGTCCGCACTGAACTGCGGACGCACAACGGCCGCGGCCCACGGACGCAAGGCAGGCAAGAACGTACAACCGCTAGAACGGCCGCACAAAGTGCGCTGCGTCCGCAACGTCTGCATAGCTTAGTGTGTGAGTGATGGAATGTGGTCAGACGGACTGCATTTATACGTCCAGCATTTTTCACGGACAAAATGGTTTTGCATTTTAATTTATTTTTCCCTCCTATATCCGTCAAAAATAACTTCAGTGAAAAAACGGACTGTGTGACCACTACTGCGTCTTCCGTACTGACGATGTCCGTACTGCACGGACGTACAGTCCGTAGAAATCACGCTCGTCTGACCCTAGCCTTAATTCACAGAAGTGAAAAAACGGATTTCCTGCAGCGTGTGAATTCCGCATATAGCAGGGAAGCACTTTCACGGCATTCACCTTAAATCAGTGAACCGATTTATGCACCGAGAAGAGAAATGCTTTATATGAGAGAAGAATTCAAATTCTGCAGGGCGTCACAGCGAACCGATTTGCCCTCAGCATCCTATAAGTTGTGGGTGCTGAAAGGAAGCGCTTTCCTGCAGAAAGCAGTTCAAAACCATTTGAATTCATGAAAGGGCTTCATGGCAGAGGGGGTAAAAAAAAAATAATCCACGCAGCATCATATTTATTTATTTGCAAATTATTTTACCAGGAAGGATACATTTAGAGATTTCTCTCGTTTTCAAGTATGTCCTGGGATGTATTCTGCATGCTGCAGGGAAGGCACTTCAACACTTTCCAGTTAGAGAATGGTTTCCACAGAGGAAATATTTTGTACAAAAAACAGTGACTAAATGAAGTTCACTTATTGCAGAATAACGGTGGTGCCACTGCTTACGATTGTTGTACTATAGTTACAACCACTGATTTCTACCACTGTTTGCCACAACAGTGAAACAACGGTGCTTCGTGAATAACCCGTTATTGGGACACTACCACTTACATAAGCTGGAACTAATTTACTTGTGCATTACAAACAAAAAACACATTATAAAACACATGCTGCAGTTTTTTCTTTAAGTAATTGCATGTAAAAAGAAAACAAATGTGTTTTTTTTTATCTCTCATGTCCATTTAGTGGACTTTTACCAAAATCTTACGGTGAGTTCTACTCTGGGTCTTATACGGTATTTATCAATTAATGAGGTGGAGGAGGGAATGTTTAGATAAGGAAGCAGGGGGTGTATTTCTTTGTCATGGCTACTCCAGATAAGAGCTGGAAGTTGAATGAGAAGACAAGGGAGCTTAAAAGACTTCTAATCTTTATCTACCCCCAGATGGTGTCCTTTGAATACATCCCACACTATACAATGATGTGAGTCGGTGACTGACCCATTCACCCCATTCTAGGGCCAAAGCCACACAGTGAGGAGCAAGCGATGGAAAGATAATTGGGGGGGGGGGGGGGTCAGTTTACAACACAATAGATCACGCAATGGATGCACCCAGTGACATGTATAGTTAAGAAAATATTTTCCTCTATAAAGAGAAAAACAAAGCACATGTAAGATATCAGCAACATAAACACAATAAGGCCATTTCATTTTGGAAGTAGTGGCCCTTTAACTTTGTTACTCACACGTCCTCGTCACGCTTGCGCTTTCTTTTCTCTGACAACTTTTGTTCCATCTGTCTGTAGTATTTCAGGGCTTCCTCCTCCTCCAGGTCAGAGTCTTCGGCAGAATCTGAAGCGAGGACCTTAATGTAAAAGAAAAAAAAAAGATTATCATCTAAAGTTTAGTCTTCATTTTTTTTCCCGGGGAAGAGCGAGTAAGGCGGCAGTGGCAATATGGGGAGTGATGGGTTATGTGGAACAGACTTTTAAACACAATTATAACATGCATTTTTAAAGACTTTGTTCAGTATATGCGGTGCGTGCTATGGATTATCTTAAATAATCACTATGGCACAATTCAAGGAAGACACATAGTCCATAAGCATATATAGAACACATGGGTATCAGTGCTCGACTTGTTCGCTATACAGTGTGTGTGGAGTTAACAAAATTATATATATATTTTTTTTTTTTGGAGAACATATTATACCAGGAAGGATACATTGAGATTTCTCTCGTTTTCAAGTATGTCCTGGGTGGCGAGTATGTACCGTTAGGTGTCTTGCCCAAGGACACTTACTAGAGAGGTGCTCTTGCTGGGATCGAACCCATGACTCCACAGGCTCTCTCCACGCAGAGCAGTGATGTTACCTCTACTCCACCCAGCCGGTACCAATAATTAAAAACTTTATCCCCACTTCTTCTAGGATGTGCCTTGCAAGACAGTTGTTGGGTCTCCAAAATAACAAATCAACTATAAATTCAATCCATTCCACATGAGACACGTTGCTGGCGATGCCTTTGTTCACACTGTTCAGGCAGCCAGAGAATAAGCAAGCAGTTCCATTACCAGCTGCCTACAGCTAGTGTTCCCTCAACTACAGTGAAGAGGAGGACATGATCTGCCACCTCTGCTAGCTGCAAACCACAGAACGAGTAGTTCGCCAGTGTCCTTCCAATGGGAAAGTGTGATCCCGACCATAAAACCTATGCAAATCTAGGAGAGGATAACACTGGCAGCGCGAGGCCGGTATCCTTTAGCTGCACCCAAAAATTAGAAACTCCAAACGGAATAGGTGTTAGATGTATAGAAATAATAATATCTAGCAATAGACAGCCGCAAAATACGTTGGTTAGAGAGGTGGCCGCGAGTAGCTTTGGCGTCTATGTTACTAGGACAACAAGGACGTCATCGAGATGCGCCGGGGATTCGGCGCATGCGCCTGCAAGCCAGTCTGACGCATCGCACCCCGGGAGCGGTGAGTAACCGATGTTTTTATTTTTGGTGTAATTGTGATCCCTATTTAAACGGTTTAGGTTGAGAACGGGGTATGCTGTGTTTATGGTCCTGAGGAGGGTCCCAGGGAGGGACCGAAACGTTGACGATTTTATAAACCTATGGAATAATAAAATTTTGAATGTAAAGAAATCCTGGAGTGCTGACGATTTTTCCATTGAACCTACATTCTTGAGGCCACTGCTTCGCACCAGGTGCATGGAGTGGAACTGGTTAGGCTAGGGTCAAACGAAAGCATTTTTACACGCGAACGTAAAAAAGTGCGTCCGAACGAATTGACGTATTTTTTCACGGAGTGCGCGAAAACGGTCATACGATGCGCATTTTTCGTGCGTGATTTTTTCAGATCGTCAATAAAACTCTTTTTTGCGTCTGGACGTTATGTAGGCTGGACATTAGCAGTGTCTGACGTTTCCTAATCACGCACACACGCCGCTATGCCGCAGCTGCGCACTCTGTACGTCCGTACTAGCGGTTCGGCGTTCTCGAAAAAATGCGTTCGTTTTCCACTTGCGTTGCGCGGCCGGACTTTCGTGCGACCGTACTTCGTATATTGGCCGTCATTGCCCGTCATCTGCTGCTAGTGCGGCCGTAATTATGTGCGCCAGAACGCACGTTAAAAGTGCGCTGGTCTGACCCCAGCCTTAACCGTGAGTGTAGACCACAACGATATTTTTATCGCAAAATACGTTGGGATGTTAGTTCTCACCTCTGGGACTTTTTTCTTCTTTGTGGAAGGTCGCTGAAGGCTGCTGGGCGATTCTTTCGCTGATCTGTCCTGCTGCACAGCTTTGGATCGAAGTCTCTGGATCTGCTCAGATAACCGTTCGTCTACAACACCTAAATCATTTATCAGCTGGAAAGAGAAAAAAAAAAAAAAAAAATTATATATTAATTTTAAAAAGTCTAAACTTTGGGGAAATTGTTTTGTGTGTGCGGCTGGAGTAGGAGAAAACGTATAGGAGCTCATAAACAGCTCCATTATGGATGTAAATAAAAAGAAATCCTTACATACAAATCCTACGTTTTCCCCACTTTGATACAAGCCTGCCCAATAAGAAACCAGACTCACGTTTCTGTAGCTGACGAGTCGTTCAATCACGGGGTGTCCGTGGATGGGGATCCTCTTTGCTTTCAGAAGTAAATAAAAGCTGATATTGGTGCAATAACTGTAAAACACAACATAGATGGGAATAAGCCACATACGGTGCAGAGAGAGGGGGGGGGGGTGCAACGACGACGACACACTGATCGCAGGAGACTTACTTTAAATAAAGCTGGTATTTTGTCTGGAGATACGAGCTGCCCTAAAATACAAATCACATATTAAATGGGAAGGTGACAACATTCACACCAGCGAGAAACAATAAATATTTCATATACTTTTCTGAATCCCAAGATATAATAATGGTTTATAAAGCACCAACATATTTACAGCACTATTAACCTTATTCACTATCGTGAGCAAGTATGTTCTGTGTTCAAAAGTTCCTGAAACAGCCCAATATTGAGTGAACTCAATCTGGTCGTCTTCTGGAGCTATGCAAAGGAATTCTTGCACCTCGGGAATGACAGCCAATTGGGTGAAATTGAAAGAAAAGCTTGCAGATTCTTTTTTTTTCGTAATGTAGTTGCACTTTTTGGCCAGCAGAGAGCGCCCTCTGTCAAACAGAGCTTCCTGACAGTCAACAGGAGAGATGCTCCTGTATGCGTAATGGAAAGTCATTTTCCATAAAACCACTGGGTCTTGCCAGTGGTTTTATGGGAAAAAAAAAAATCACTTGGTAGTGCAAGGGTTAAACAATCCGCACTACCCACGTTATTTATATAACTTGGCATTCTGTAAGGTTACGTTCTTATGATTTCCTGAGACTGAATGAGGCCAATAGACGGGAAATCTATACAAAGCCAGTCATTACAAGCCCTCTACCAAGGGTTAGGGTGAGACATGTGCCATGGAAGGTCAGGGCACAGAGGTGGGAGGGGCTTTGGCTACACATGGATATAGTTATTGTGTTTTAATGTGCCACTTTACCCTTCATGCTATAAAACTGCATCTGGCCCACTATACAGCCAGCTACATAGCTTTTCTGGGATTTATTGTATTTACTGTTTTCTATATAATTGACAGAATCTCAGGGGATTTATTGTCCACTATCCCCAAAACAACTGTATGTTTGCAAGTTTTACCGCATTATTATTTATTGCATATATTCACTTTTTGCATCTCATTTACTAAAATAATCATCGCAATTTACCAAAACTTCCAAACTGCTTAGGTTTACACCCAACTCTCAATCTAGCACAGAATCAGTAAATTGACTCTTCCACTATATCAATTATACAGAAAAATAACCCGCGAGGTTGAGTGTCTGTGGCTTATTTCAAAGAGCCGCTGCAGTTTCTGGAAGGACCCCTCCAGTGCATTTCAAGCCAGGGGCAGGTAAACCGCACAGCTACATCGATATTGCTACAATGGAGTTTCGTAACGCTACACAGCAATGACTAAGTAATATGTGTTACCTTTCCTTGAATGCTTCCTTCCTTTATCATCGGTATGAGAGGGTCAAGATCCTCTTTCACTTCTTTCAACTGCGGGGGAAAAAAAAAACAACACAATTATACAATTCAGTATAAACAAGGCATTGAAAAATGGCTTATTAGATCACAATTTTGGCATTGTCCGGCTTACGTTAGCGTACAGTAATATCTGTCGCTATTCACACTCAATGAGATCTGGAACATTTACCTTTATGTTCAATTTACCATAATTTCAATGTTGTATCACCCCTCCCTTAATGAAAACATCTTATCGTTCAGCTGTAAAATGCCTTTTTATAACCTCACCATTTAAATCCCAGATGTTTCATTGCCTTGGGTCACATTCAAACACTCATTCTTGAGCATCAACTTTATATAAATGCTAGATGATCCAAAAATTGCTCAAAAAGTAATTTTTGTTGAATTTCACACTTTCCTTTAGCATCTATTTTATATATACAGGTCGGGCACACTCCTTATCCAAAAGGACTCCAAAAATACTGTGTTTCCAGAGTTAATTTTTAGGTCCCCCGACACTCTGCACAGGTTCCTCGTGTGCCATGACGATGCTGCTCTGAAGGCTGCAGCACCAGAAGAAACATGCTGGGAGAAAGCTTATGTCCAGCGTGGGACGTACTTTAGAGACACACTCTGGTTCTGTACATCAAGTCCCGTGAAAAGCCTGCTAAGCGTCTCCCAGCGTGTATACACACGCACACATGTGCTGCAGCAGGAAGTGTATTGCTGCACCCATGCCAACACCCCCCCCCCCCTTCCCCACGCATTGAACATCGGATCCTGAAATCAGGAAAAAGTAGAAATGCTCGGGCGTAAGGGGTGTGCAAACAGTAGCAAGAAGATTTAAAGGGTTATTCAAAGAGCACAGAAATTTCAGTGCTTTCTTGATCGGCGATTCCAGTTTGCTGACCTTGTGGTGAAATCACCGCAGGGTCCCCAGAGTGCGAACGTGAAGCCGCTGAAGAACGCCGCTGACCGACAACCAGAATCAAAAATTTTGCCTAAACAAAATCCAGAAACATACCAAAAAAATAAAAAGGCTTTTTGCTGAAACTGAAAATAAACTTGAATCAATAAATAAAACGATACTATTTTTTTGAAACATTGAATCCAATGGGATGCGCCTGCTTAAACCTGTCAAACTGAATCACCGAAAATCAGGGCATTTCACTGACATGTCGGCAATCTCTGAATAGATTAACCATTACTTCTCTATGGGACGATTTTGCCGCCGCCGAAAATCACCAAATTGCGGCAAACTGCACTGTATCTCGTTGTCAATTTGCCTGTATTTGGCGAAAAGACAGCATTCGCAGTAGCCGAACTGCCACGAAATTGCACCGTACGGTGCAATTTGGTGTCAAGTTTGGCGCAGTTTGAATAATCCAATTAGTGATTCTCAGACACTACATATCTGGAATGCTTTATTTTACTGATCCCTCATGACATGAAGAAAATACAACTTGAAATGCAGCTGTTCTGATATTTTGGGCGTTTGTTTGTGCTCCAAATAGTCACCTTCAGTTTTAAGTCTTGAATCAGTTCCAATAACTCAGGGGACTCTTTCTTGAGTAACTTTCTTTTCTCTTTCACAGACATTTTATCCAAGTCTTTAACTATTTTTTGCTCCGACGTCTTTTCTTCAGACGGCTTCTCTCCGAAGGCCTAAACCAAGAGAGAAAAGATTAACATTTTTTCACGTGAACACAGGGAGACCATAGGTCATACCAACTTGGCCCTTTAGATGTTTTGGAACGACATTTCCCACGAGGCTCAGTGAACCTAGTGAGTATCGAAGATGTAGCCCCAAAACATCTGGAGAGCCAAGGCTGCAGACCCCCACATTGGCAGTCTCTATGGCAGGATTGCGCAGTACTGGTGGAAGGACAACAGTAAATACTTGTTCGGATTCGGAAATTTTAAATAATGTTTTACTGGTGTTAAAGAGATTTTGCAGATGCAAACCATGCAGATCAGTAACTGATTGTTTTTTTCCAGCAGACACGAATAAGGAGCGCATAACAACCACAAGTCATTCACGGTCTCCCACCACAAACCATAGGGAGCACAAATAACCATGAATGGGAGTTTCTAAAGCTCCACAGTTGGAAGACTAAGATACCTGTAAAAAGTCCAAGCCATAATCTTCCTCGTTTAGGCTCTTTGCTAGTCGCCTCTGGATACTTTGGGCCGCCTCCTCTTCTTCCTCCGCTTCAGCATCAAGTTCCTCTTTACTCTTCTTCACTTCTGCAGAGGAAACATACAACAGTCAGAATGTGATAACAGAGCCGCAGCAGTGGGAGAGGTGAATGGCGAGAGTAAGGATGATGCCAATGACGTACTTTTCTTCTTGGCTTCTGTGTAGTCTGTGTCGTAGTAAATTTTCTTCCTCTGGCCCCAAGCCAACTCATTCGGAAGACCTGAAAAGGACAAGAAGAAAATGCTTGATGTATAACAGCAGAAGACAGGAACATAAAACACAGTGACAAGCTTACTGTAAATACATAAAAAGCAGCCACTAATAGACAAAGGTTCACTAAAGTAGCCTTGGTTTTAAAAATCAGGGAAAGGTGAATCTGGTTATGGCTTCAGGTACCAAACTGTAATTTCACAGCTTTAACGTTTTCCGTTCAGTTTAAGGTCATTCAGACGTTTCTGATGACACATAATGGTCTTTTAATAATGTAGGCCAGTGGTTCTCAACCACGGTCCTCAAGTACCCCTAACAGGCCAGGTTTTTAAGGATTGCCTTGGGGAAATGCAGACTGAATCCTCCAATCACTGTGCAGCAAATCATATCTCCTGTACTGTGCTTCAGATATCTGGCAAACCTGACCTGTTGGGTGTACTTGAGGACCGCGGTTGAGAACCACTGATGTAGGCAATAGCTCCGTATAAGAAAATCAAGCAGTATAACTGCAATGATAAAAATACATTGCCTCATGCCTGCCTTATCAGTCAGCGTTCTTTAAATGTGCTCTTATGTGAGAGGATTTTGCTCTACAGCAGGGCTGTCAAACTCCACCGCCCCCCCAAGAAGTTTCTGAAATCCAGCTCCCATGATTCCGGTCATTATTAAATTCAAAAAGTTTCTGGGAATTGTGGGTCATCAATAACAGGGGGGCAGCAGAGTTTGACAGCACTGGGCAACAGCATTCTCTAGCATATATCTGATCCAGAATCACTTTATATTGTTCCTACATAAATGTGTTCTGATTTTTGTGGACATGAGAAAAATAAAAAATGTATACAAACCATCTTCCCTACGGTCTTCCATGTCACTTGCCATAGAGCTATGGTCATCATCCTTCTCCTGTTCCTCCTCATCTTCGTCATCATCATCTTCAATGTCCAGAGGCATTACCTCTTCCTAGAGAAGTTTTGCATCAATTATAAAACCAATGTACATTTCTGTATTAAAGCAGAGCAGGGCTGTATTTTGGGATCCTGCAGTCTAGGCTTCCTCCTTAGCTCAATTCAATGTACAGGACATACAAATCCTCGTGTGCCATGACAGGCCCTAAGCCCGAGCCCCTAGCTGCACTCAATTCCCATCAGCAACTTGAAGTTACTGTATTTAATTACGGAAGGAGCTGACAGTAATCAGTTTGCGCATCTATATTTGTCTTATTAGATGAATGGAACTTCTGAAGCGCGCAGGACCACATGTGCCATAAACATCTGCTGGGCCCTGGTTTAAAGAGACTGTATTCATGAGAATAAGAATTGTAATGGAATGAGTCACTTGATGCTCTTAGAAAAGGTCCATTTACCAGGAGGACGTGAAGAAAGGTATTATTTATTTACAAACCTCGCTGTCAACTGGTTCTTCATCGCTGTCAAATTCCACACCAGCCTTCATGAGACTCTGGAGGAGGAATAAAAAAAGAAGGCATGTAGATTTGTGATTTCACACTGTTATTTCCACACAGTCATGTAAATTCAAGCATTCTCGGAATGATCCATGTGGGGAACCACAGATCACGTAGGTGGACTCCTTAGCGCTACTTACTTTAAACTTTTCCTCGTGGAATTTATCGACCTCGTCATTGAAATAGTCAGAGGAGACCTAAAAGAAATAAAAAGAGCAATATAAAATGTTATAGATGTGCTATGCCAATCATTACACCGGGTTCCTACAGAGATACAGGTTGTTTAAATGCCAATTTACTTAGTTCTATTAACACTTTCACTACCAGTTAAAAAAATAAGACAAATTGGTCAGGGTGCATACAGTTTCCTTTCAATACGGTTTTAAAGATCTTTAAAACACCTGAATTATGCAACGTATGATTGCTATATCCTTGAAATAGTCATAGTTTAATACTTTTATTGCTGTGTAAGAACAGAAATCTTCAGCTGTCACAATGACAAGCATTCATATGACAGAGAGCTCATTCACCAAGAGCGGAGTAGGCGCCGTCAGGAGCAACTTGGCTGAAATCCGCAAGTTGTGACTCTCAATGTCATCTCTGCTATTCGCATAGGACACAGGTCAGCAATCTTGGCCCTGCAGAGGTTTTTACATTTCCCATAATGCTCGGACACTCTGAGCTGAATAGGCGTCAAGGTGCTGACACCTGGCATAAATCAAGAACACGAGCTGAAGTTTCCCTACGCAATAAACACAACTTGAGGAGATCACCAACGAGCCACCCTTGATGGTGTTCACCCACGCTATTTGTGAATAAAGCAGATTGAGAGTCACCTCATCTGACTGGCCACTGTACCTGAATCAAAGCAAGATAAATACAAAGCATGTTGGGCATAAAATAGTTTTAAACGACATACATCTTTTGTCGAGGGGATATCCGCCTTCGACAGGGACTCATCATATACTTCTTCATCTACTTCCGGTTTACGGAACTTATGCCCCCTGCAAAAATAAAATAGATGTACAAGGTTAACATCTGAACAATATATAATTATGAACACGCTGATATAGACTTCAGGAGTTTGCGCTTGGTTGCTGGAGTGTATTAGTGCAACTCCATTTAAAAATCACACAATGAGCAAAAAAAAAAAAAAAAAGAAAAAGAAAAAAAAACACGATTCAGATAAAATATCCCTTCCTATCCATAAATCATGGTGCAGTGATCTCCAACCAGGACACGCTGGGAGTTTGCTGTGCTACGGCACAAACAGGGGGTCTGGGTAATAAAGCAGTAGCAAATGGGGGTGTAATGAAGTATTGACGCACTGATAGGCATATTATAACAAAGAGCTTTTAACAATGATAAATCCCCCCCCACCAGAGTACTACATATTTACATACACATTCTTACGAAATTCTACCTGCGTCAACACCTTCACATCTTAAATCAAATTACTTTGAGAATCCTATCTGCTCCCCCCATAATACCTTTACCAATATATCTTTCAAACAGCACCCCCTCATTACTTCTCACTCTGCTATTTACACTCACCATTTGTGTCACTCTTAGATTGCAAGCTCTTGAGCAGGGTCCTCTTTTATTATCACTGTGTCACAGATATTTGTACATTTTATGTTTGCTTTGTCCCACCCATTGTACAGCACTACAGATTATAAAGGTGCTTTATAAAACTAAATCGGTCATTTTTGAGTTTTCTTTTCGGAGAGCTAGCAGTCCAATCGAAGGGATCCTAAGATGTCGCCGCCTTGGTTTCTGCAGAACAGAAAGAGCCTACTGAAAGCTGCCGGATGAACGACCATGGTCCTAATTGTTTATTTCATGGCGGTGAGAGCAGTTCAAAAGCAATGTTTCACAACCCAGATCCTCAGGTACTCCTAATAAACCAGGTTTTAAAGATTATTTTGGGGGAAATGCAAACGGAATCCTCCTATCCCTAAGAGAGAATTGTATCACCTGTGCTGTGCTTCAGATACCTGGCCTGTTAGGAGTCACTGATGACCAAGGCTGGGAAACACTGTTCCAAAGCACAAACCTGCAGCTAAATGAATGTGCAGGGAAACTGAAGGAATATTCGGTGCCTCAAGAGTGTAAAACACACACACACGTGTCCTGGGAAATATGGATGGAGGGGGTTACCCGGGAGGATTCTAAAAATCTGGCCATAGCCTTCCTGGCTCAGCTGTTTCGCTGTGAAGTCTCTGAATCCCCCAGTATAATCACGGATTGGCGACTGATCAATCATTAAAATATATGGTGAACCCCAGTCTGTAACGTGAAAAACAACCCGATAATCACCTGCGGATCTTCCCCATGCTGCCCGCTCCAGCAGAAGCTCACCAGTTGCTTGAACTCACGTGCGCGTAATATCCGGTCCGTTGCCAATACTTCCCACCGGAAGCGTGAGGCGCGCTCTTGGTTCCGAGAACCTCTAACACGACTCCTGCTATAAAGGTAGACGCAGACTGGTTATAAGGCTCATGGGACAGTTTCCGGCAGGGACAGCATGGAAACACGGCGTCTGTGGAAGCCAGTAACTGTTATAATAATAAAATAAATATAATCGTGTACTTTTGTTTCTGTCCGGATATATTTGGAGGTCGCACCAAGCCGGCATCTCTGGTTCCGTTGTCATGGCAACAGACAGCCTTCCCCCTGTAGAGAGGGGAGGAGTACAGGGAGACCCGTGGATTATGGGGATCTGGCTTCCTACAGAAAGACACTGGTTGTGAGAGCTGCCGGTGCTGTGAGGGGGGTACAGATTAGGGGTGTGCAGTGACCAGGATCAGACTGTGCTGGGGGTGCAGTGGCCAGAACCAGGGTGTGCAGTGACCAGGATCAGGTTGTGCTGGGTGTGCAGTGACCAGGATCCGGCTGTGCTGGGTGTGCAGTGACCAGGATCAGACAGTGCTGGGGGTGCAGTGACCAGGATCAGACAGTGCTGGGGGTGCAGTGACCAGGATCAGACTGTGCTGGGGGTGCAGTGGCCAGAACCAGGGTGTGCAGTGACCAGGATCAGACAGTGCTGGGGGTGCAGTGACCAGGATCAGACTGTGCTGGGGGTGCAGTGGCCAGAACCAGGGTGTGCAGTGACCAGGATCAGACAGTGCTGGGTGTGCAGTGACCAGGATCAGACAGTGCTGGGTGTGCAGTGACCAGGATCAGACAGTGCTGGGTGTGCAGTGACCAGGATCATGCAGTCCTGGGTGTGCAGTGACCAAAACCAGACTGTGCTGGGATTGCTGTGACCAGAACCAGGCTGTGCTGGGATTGCAGTGACCAGAACCAGGCTGTAAATGCTATCCTTTGATCTTGTATTTTGGGTTTCAGCATGTGTGTAACAGGTGCAATTATTTGTGGGGTAACTTTTAAATGCAGCGGTGGTCCGGAGTGAGTGATGTGCTGTGCCTAGGATCACGACCTAAGGATTATACATTGTGCTCTGCCAGGATACAGACAGGCTGGTGTGACCAAGATCAAGGTGTATGTTGTGAGCTGCAGCTAAGGTCTGGGCATAAAGGGTGTGCGTAGTAAATTGTGAATTAGATCGGGTGTATAATTTATTCTGCAAGCTGTATCGGGTCTAAGGGGTGTGTTGTGAGTGTAGGAAGAAAGAAGACAGAGTTGTGCATTGTGTTTCATCAAGGAGCATGGCGTGCGCAGTGACTTAGATCACAATAGGTTTGGGGTTCATTGAGTTGATTTAGTATGAGATATATCTGGTGTGGGACAGTGTATATGGTCCTGTGTGACCAACATCTAAAGTTGGCTTCGGCAATAATATTTCAGATTTTTGTTGATACTTGTAGAGAGTAGCAAAATCATGAGAAGTGAGGGAGGCGGTAATTTGTGGACCGGCGTGCGCGTACGGAAGCTTTAACGCCCGCCATGATACCTGGGGCCTGTAGGTCAGGTGTGTGGAAGGTCCTCTGTGAAAGACCACGATTCCTTCTGTGACCGGCTGACTGCAGTCAACCTCCAGGTAGACCTTGTGTGAGTTGGACCAGGTGTGAGGATATGGAGATTGGGATTTAACGCCGCAATGGACCAGGTAAAATCCATCCCTGTCTGATAACCCACAGTGCTTTGTAACGGCTTCTTTCAAGCGCTGTTGCTCATCCCCATCAGGCTTTGCTCATGTTTGTTTATATTTTATTGCAATTTGTTGGAAATCAGAAACCTAACGTCTGAAGTTTGATAGGGCAGGTGAACACAAGGGGTGCAGAACCTCCTATAAAAGTTGGTTGAGTCTTTTTGTATCATTAACAAGATACCGTGTATAATTTTATTTCTGGTGTTTGTTATTGCAGTTCTGAATGACGGCCGAGCTATACATTTCCTCTATTGTCCATTTTTCATATATTTTGATATTTATTCCCGTGTTACAGTATTTTTTCCATGGTTTACTGCCGTGAGGTCGCCATCTTGTGGCTGCCGATAGTAACGTTGCTTCAAAAATGTTGCAGTTTTAAAAGGTTAGTTTAAATTTAGAATCTGTGAAAAAAGTTGCAACCTGGCACCTTACTAACATCAGTTTTCTGGCGCGTGTACGGTGCAAAAACAACTCTTGTTTTAGGGTTAGGGGTAATGCTTATGCAAGCGTCAAAAGATGGAGCAGAATCTGTTGCCTAAAAAATAGAAGTGAAAATGAAGCATAATCTGTAAATTGGCGTTAGGATGAGAGTTAACCCTAAAACAGGGCTTTACAAATTTGCTTTGAATCTAGGAGCCAGCTACAAAAGTTAGGAGCCAACGTTTCGGCGAGGATTCGCCTTTATCAAGGTATACCTTGATAAAGGCGAATCCTCGCCAAAACGTTGGGAACCTGCCTCTGCATCTGCGAGTTGGTTTGTGCTGACCCAAATTATGATTTTAGCTGCTTCTATTTGTTTATCACTTTGTTACCTGGTGCTTTTTGCTGTTAGGTGTTTTTTGTGCGTGTGGTCTTTTGGCTACTTTTTTGATCCTAGAAGTGTAGAGCGTAGCTTCTAATATCAGTTTGGCTGCTCTGATATATACTTATTATATTATTTGTGTTGTTAACATCTGTACATTGTGACGTTGTGATATTGTTTTATTTGTTTACTTATTTTCTTTACTCTTTTGTCATTGGACACCCTATTTACGCACTGCAGACACACACACACACACAAAAGACACACACACACACACACACCCACAACAGACCTTATATATAAATACCTACACCAGGGCTGGATATATTTACATTAAATGTAGGAGACAGGAAGAAAACATTGAAACCATCTAGATGTTTAGATGCCAAAGACTGCTTTTAGATTGGTGTAAAATAAACTGGAAATTTAGGAGCCAGGAGTAAAATTCTAGGAGCCAGTGGCTACCAGGCTCCTGGATTTGTCAAGCCCTGCCCTAATACAATATTTATAAAGCTCCAACATATTCTACAGAGCTGTACAATGTGTAGGACAAACCAATGTATTTTCACACATAGAGATTGATAGGGAAAGGACCCTGCTCAAATGAGCTTAATATTTAAGAGGAGTGAGGGGAAACACAAGGTGAGGTTAAATAGCAGAGCATGAGAAGTAATGGGGGGCTGTGTGGGTGATGGATCAGGAAAGGTGCGATGGGGGATTACGGGTGTAGCTGATAGACCTCTCCAAGTTTTTAGAGATACAGTTGTGTTCAAAATTATTCAACCCCCAATGCTGTAAAGGGTTTTAGGGAATTTAGTGTACATTTGTAATTGTATTCAGAATGAAATCCTACAAGGACTTTTTAAAGAACCATATGCAACTAAAATGACATCAATTGGTTTTGTAATACAGTAGTAAATGTTTCTTTTGTGAATTCTTCATTGACACAATTATTCAACCCCTTAAAGACTACCACTCTGAAGAACAGAGGTTCATTCAAGTGTTTTCAATCAGGTATTGAAAACAACTGTGGATGTCACGGAGCAGCAATAAAGCATAATAAGCACCAATTAGGCAGCTTTAAAATGACTGTGATACTCAGCTCCTTCTAGACATTTACTGGTGTGGTTACAAACATGGTGAAGTCAAGAGAATGGTCCAGGAAGACAAGAGAAGAGGTGATTACTCTTCACAGGAAGGGCAATGGCTATAAGAAGATTGCAAAGATGTTAAACATACCAAGAGAGACCATAGGAAGCATCATTCGCAAATTCAAGGCAAAGGGCACTGTTGAAACGCTACCTGGTCGTGGCAGAAAGAAGATGCTGACTTCGACTGCTGTGCGCTACCTGAAGCGTAGAGTGGAGAAAAGTCCCCGTGTGACTGCTGAGGAACTGAGAAAAGATTTGTCAGATGTGGGTACTGAAGTTTCAGCTCAGACAATACGGCGCACACTGCGTAATGAAGGCCTCCATGCCAGAACTCCCAGGCGCACCCCCTTGTTGCCTCCAAAGAATAAGAAGAGTCGACTGCAGTATGCCAAAAGTCATGTGGACAAACCACAGAAGTTTTGGGATAGTGTTCTGTGGACTGATGAAACAAAATTAGAACTGTTTGGGCCCATGGATCAACGCTATGTTTGGAGGAGGAAGAACAAGGCCTATGAAGAAAAGAACACCTTGCCTACTGTGAAGCATGGCGGGGGGTCAATCATGCTTTGGGGCTGTTTTGCTTCTGCAGGTACAGGGAAGCTTCAGCGTGTGCAAGGTACCATGAATTCTCTTCAGTACCAGGAGATATTGGATGACAATGTGATGCAGTCCGTCACAAGCCTGAGGCTTGGGAGACGTTGGACCTTTCAACAGGACAATGATCCCAAGCATACCTCCAAGTCCACTAGAGCATGGTTGCAGATTAAAGGCTGGAACATTTTGGAGTGGCCATCGCAGTCACCTGACTTAAATCCGATTGAGAACCTCTGGTGGGACTTAAAGAAAGCAGTTGCAGTGCGCAAGCCTAAGAATGTGACTGAACTGGAGGCTTTTGCCCATGACGAATGGGCGAATATGCCCGTAGATCGCTGCAAGACACTTGTGTCAAGCTATGCTTCACGTTTAAAAGCTGTTATAACTGTAAAAGGATGTTGTACTAAGTACTAAGATTGAATGTCACTTGGGGGTTGAATAAAACTGATAATGATGTGAGCACAGAAAAGACATTTGTGGTTATTTCATTATAAATGTTATGTTATATTTGTCTGACCTACACGTGCCTCTTAGATTTAATTGTAAGCAAAATGACTGAATGATCAAAATCAATGTCAAACTGGCCAAAACACTCAATTTCAGTGGGGGTTGAATAATTTTGAACACAACTGTATATTGAAAAACGAGGGGCAGGGAATGTCAAATGTTACAAGGGAAGGGGGAGTTCAGGAAATATCCTGAAGGTGAGCTTTGAGGGGTGCAGGAGATAATAATTGATTATTAACAAGAAGAAAAATTTCATCTGCGTGTATTCCCATTATACCATGTGAAACAAAACACAATTAGAGGCTTTGGTTTCTATTCATGGCCATTAAGAGTGTAAGCTCTGCTGCCAACATCAAGGCACCTCTAATGAGGGTGAGTCCTATCCAAAAAATGAAACCACAGGCTGCTATGTAGCAAACCATCACCGCTCTCGCTGCTTTTCAGTCATGAGGTAGACTGGTGGGTCTTTATTTAATGCCCTCCCAGAAACAAAATCCACCTTGGGATCAAAAAACAAAGAGCGGAACAGAACAGCTGCAATGATGACCTGGCTGGAGGTACATTAAAACATACATACAGTTGCAAGAAAAAGTATGTGAACCCTTTGGGATTACGTGGAGTTTTGTATGAATTGGTCATAAAATGTGCTCTGATCTTCATCTAAGTCACAACAATTTGAAAAACACAGTATAAAATAATACAACACAAACATTATATGTTTTCATGTTTTTATTGAACAGAACGTGTAAACATTCACAGTGCAGGGTGGAAAAAGTATGTGAACCTTTGGACTTAATAACTGGTTGACCCTCCTTTGGCAGCAATAACCTCAACCAAACGTTTCCTGTAGTTGCAGATCAGACCTACGCAAAGATCTGGAGTAATTTTGGACCACTCCTCTTCACAAAACTGTTTCAGTGTAGCAATATTCTTGGGATGTCTGGTGTGAATCGCTCTCTTAAGGTCATGCCACAGCATTTCAATCGGGTTGAGGTCAGGACTAACAAATATGTTAGCATGTGCCAGAGATTTCTGTAAGTCTTTAGCTGACACTCTAGGATTCTTCTTTACCTTATTAAGCATTCTGCGCTGTGCTCTTGCAGTCATCTTTACAGGATGACGGCGCCTAGGGAGAGTAGCAACAGTGCTGAACTTCCTCCATTTGTAGACAGTCTGTCTTACCGTGGACACATGAACATCAAGGCTTTTGGAGATACTTTTGTAACCCTTTCCAGCTTCATGCAAGTTAACAATTCTTGATCGTAGGTCTTCTGAGAGCTCTTTTCTGCGAGGCATGGTTCACATCAGACAGTGCTTCTTGAAACCAGTGAACCCAAAACTGGTGTGTGTTTTTAAAGGGCAGGACAGCTTTCAGCAACACATCCAATAATTTTAAAAATACAATAGGATGTCTTAGATGGCGCTCTGAATAAATAATATACCTTTTATTCTATGCTACTGAGGAAGCGCTTTGCGCGAAACGCGTCTAGCTATTTTTTCCATGTTGGGAAAATAAATACCTTTTAAAACTTTCCACGGTCTGTGTGAAGTTTTATACTTTTATCTGATTTTTCCTGAAAAACGACCAAAGGAACCAGGAATCTATGGGCAGTCAGGTCAGCCTTTTGAATAACCTGAGAAGCGATCATATGAGGGCTTGCAGCTCTCGTAAAGCGTGAGTGTATATTCACCTGTCTAAATATTTTCAGACATTTGTCAACTATATTATACTATGTATTGTATTTTTTCCTTTTGAGGTACACTCAAGGCAGTTCCTTTGCGTCTACCTGTGGTGTTGAAACCGGTGAATTATCGTTATACTATATAACCTCTACCTATTATCCTGAAAAAGGTATAGAAGTGACATTTATTTAAAAGGTTGCTTTTCCTTTTTTTACATGCTTTGAATTCAATGCCCTAAGAGGAGCGCTGTTCTTACATCCAATAATATCACACTGATTGGACTCAAGGTAGGCTCACTCCTGGCTCCAATTAGCTCTTGGAGAAGTCATTAGGCTAGGGGTTCACATACTTTTTCCACCCTGCACTGCGAATGTTAACATGTTATTTTCAATAAACACATGAAAACATATAATGTTTGTGTTGTATTATTTTAAGCAGACTGTGTTTTTCAAATTGTTGTGACTTAGATGAAGATCAGAGCGCATTTTATGACCAATTCATGCAAAACTCCACGTAATCCCAAAGAGTTCACATACTTTTTCTTGCAACAGTAGTACAGGAGGAGCAGGGTCGCGCCTATTCCCCGATGGGGCGGCCGCAACCACCAAATAATTGAACATTGGCAGAGCGTAGTGACTGGGGTGGAACCTACCCGCTAATACTAACCCTAACGCTAAAACGAGCACAAATGGTAACAGTAGCTTGAACTCTAAAATCAAAAGGAGCGTCTTTTTTTGCTTTGCACTCGCTACTTTCTTAAAATCCGGGGCCGCGAGGTGGTGACTTCCAGATAGGGTACCTTTCACCACAAACTCCCATTTCGATGGAATTGTCTTCGGGGTGAAATGGAAGGATTTTTTGGTTATTTTGTCTTTTCTTCCACATTGCTCTAATGCGCATGGCAGCATAGGGACGTTATAATTTGCATGCTGTGCTCTAGCATACTAAGTGTAAAATCAAAATACTAAAGGTCCCTATCCTGGCTGATACGGTATCCGGGAGCCGATCACAGCGAAATTTGGTGCCAGCCATTATCCATTACTGATGCCCTATTACGACTCACCTTAGCAAACCTCACACAGATTCTGTCAGCACTGCTGCTGGTATACTCTCCTGGATCCCATAGGACTCTATGGGGACTTGCAGGATCGCACAGAATCATTGGATGGACACTTGAGCACTATTTATAGTCGTTGGTGTCCTGCTTGCAGTGAGGTGAAGTAGCTTATCGTGTCGTGCTCTGCACTGTGGCACCAGAAGTGAGAAGGGATTTTTAATGTTTTTTTTATTTATTAATTTATGTATGTATTTATTTGTGCATGTTAAGTGATTATCACCAGATTTTAGAAGCCAGTGTTTTGTTTTTTTTCCTCTTTTTTTTTTTAATTGAATACCGGTTGCAGATGAGAATAACAAATAACCTTGGGATCACACATTTTTCTCTGGCTGCCTAAACATTGGCGCTTCCTATACAAAGTATAGGGAGTGTTACCTGCTGTAACAGCCGATCCTCAAACCTTTCCTGGAATAGCTGGAAGTTATTACTTTTGACAAGTGAGGCAGTTGTCAGCATACGAAGTGTGTTGACATCACCAGTGACAGACCAGAGGCGTGTTCAGTTGGTCAGCCGCTGCAAGTGCTAAGTTAGCAACTTGCCACTGAACGCCGTTCTGCAGCTCAGCGCTGCTAACTTAGCACTTGCAGCCAGAGGCGCATTCAGTTGCTCAGCCGCTGCAAGTGCTACGTTATCAACTTTACACTGAACGCCGTTCTGCCGCTCAGCGCTCAGCACTGCTAACTTAGCACTTGCAGCGACCCGGAGAGGTGCTGCGAGTAGCTGAGTGTGACGTATTAAAGATGGCCGCCGCCATGAAGCAAATAACAATTCAGTACGGCATTATTAATTTTGAGGTTTGTGTTCACCAAAGCACAAAATATTTATTTATTATTTACCCCTGCACATAGACATATATTACAGCTCAATTATATTTTGTTTCAGAAGTAAACCTTACATTTATTCAATAAAAACTATCATTTGTGGTGTGTGCATACAAAACGGAATTGTGCTGACTGCTTTTCTTTATCATACAGTTGTGTTCAAAATTATTCAACCCCCAATTAAAGGGTTTTAGGGAATTTAGTGTACATTTGTAATTGTATTCAGAATGAAATCCTACAAGGACTTTTTAAAGAACCATATGCAACTAAAATGACATCAATTGGTTTTGTAATACAGTAGTAAATGTTTCTTTTGTGAATTCTTCATTGACACAATTATTCAACCCCTTAAAGACTACCACTCTGAAGAACAGAGGTTCATTCAAGTGTTTTCAATCAGGTATTGAAAACACCTGTGGATGTCACGGAGCAGCAATAAAGCATAATAAGCACCAATTAGGCAGCTTTAAAATGACTGTGATACTCAGCTCCTTCTAGACATTTACTGGTGTGGTTACAAACATGGTGAAGTCAAGAGAATGGTCCAGGAAGACAAGAGAAGAGGTGATTACTCTTCACAGGAAGGGCAATGGCTATAAGAAGATTGCAAAGATGTTAAACATACCAAGAGAGACCATAGGAAGCATCATTCGCAAATTCAAGGCAAAGGACACTGTTGAAACGCTACCTGGTCGTGGCAGAAAGAAGATGCTGACTTCGACTGCTGTGCGCTACCTGAAGCGTAGAGTGGAGAAAAGTCCCCGTGTGACTGCTGAGGAACTGAGAAAAGATTTGTCAGATGTGGGTACTGAAGTTTCAGCTCAGACAATACGGCGCACACTGCGTAATGAAGGCCTCCATGCCAGAACTCCCAGGCGCACCCCCTTGCTGTCTCCAAAGAATAAGAAGAGTCGACTGCAGTATGCCAAAAGTCATGTGGACAAACCACAGAAGTTTTGGGATAGTGTTCTGTGGACTGATGAAACAAAATTAGAACTGTTTGGACCCATGGATCAACGCTATGTTTGAAGGAGGAAGTACAAGGCCTATGAAGAAAAGAACACCTTGCCTACTGTGAAGCATGGCGGGGGGTCAATCATGCTTTGGGGCTGTTTTGCTTCTGCAGGTACAGGGAAGCTTCAGCGTGTGCAAGGTACCATGAATTCTCTTCAGTACCAGGAGATATTGGATGACAATGTGATGCAGTCCGTCACAAACCTGAGGCTTGGGAGACGTTGGACCTTTCAACAGGACAATGATCCCAAGCATACCTCCAAGTCCACTAGAGCATGGTTGCAGATTAAAGGCTGGAACATTTTGGAGTGGCCATCGCAGTCACCAGACTTAAATCCGATTGAGAACCTCTGGTGGGACTTAAAGAAAGCAGTTGCAGTGCGCAAGCCTAAGAACGTGACTGAACTGGAGGCTTTTGCCCATGACGAATGGGCGAAGATACCCGTAGATCGCTGCAAGACACTTGTGTCAAGCTATGCTTCACGTTTAAAAGCTGTTATAACTGT
This sequence comes from Leptobrachium leishanense, assembly GCA_009667805.1. Classification (NCBI taxonomy): domain Eukaryota; kingdom Metazoa; phylum Chordata; class Amphibia; order Anura; family Megophryidae; genus Leptobrachium; species Leptobrachium leishanense. Next base: position 27,728,236 of record CM019073.1, on the reverse strand, counting down.
AAAAGGATGTTGTACTAAGTACTAAGATTGAATGTCACTTGGGGGTTGAATAAAACTGATAATGATGTGAGCACAGAAAAGACATTTGTGGTTATTTCATTATAAATGTTATGTTATATTTGTCTGACCTGCACGTGCCTCTTTGATTTAATTGTAAGCAAGATGACTGAATGATCAAAATCAATGTCAAACTGGCCAAAACACTCAATTTCAGTGGGGGTTGAATAATTTTGAACACAACTGTATATAAACTCAACTGTTGTCCGACTCATACGAAAAACAATCTGAATCTTTCATTAAGAAATCGTCGGCCATTTTGGATTCGAAATTCGCATCCGAAGCGTTCAGTGACACTGCTGCAGCAAACGGAATTGCTATGCTGCAGCAATTCAGCAGCTGCTGAGGAACTGAACGGGGCTCAGGTGGAGAGGTGCTGTGGGGTTAGCTGAGTGTGACGTAGGAAAGATGGCCGCCTCCACGCAGCAAATAATTCAATAAGGAAATGTTCCGTTTGAAGGTTTGGTGGAGCTAAACACCAAGGGTCATATTACATAGTTGGTGCTAACTTAACCAGAGCTGTTGTAAACTTACCAGAGCCATTATAGCCTATGGAGGTTTTACGTTTACAACCGCTCTGGTTAAGTTAGCACCAACATTGTAATACTGCCCCAAATCTTTATTGAAACATGGTAAACATTAACACTAAAGTGGTAATAAAATGGACAAAAGTGGATTTTCCAGAAACCGCACCTTTCATTAAGCAATCCTCTGCCCTTTCGCTTCCATATTCACAGCCAAAGCGTTCAGTGAGACGGTCGCAGCAAACTGAACTGCTGCAATGGAACAATTCAGCAGCTGCTGAGGATCTGAACTCGCCTCTGATGACCAGCAGCCGGGAAATTCAAAATCCTGGCTGCTAGTGGTGCTGTTGTGGACAGCAGAATGGCATAGGAGGGGGGAACTCTTACACCCTGGCCACTTTAATAATTAAAGGGGTGAGGGTGTGTAGAGTGTCCCTTTAATGCTAACGGCATGAGTATAGTCAGGCTCAAAGAGTTTGTAACAGATACCATTTTTTTGTCCTGAATTTTGTTAGTGTTTATGTGACGGATGTTGATTTTTATCGTGTGTTCTGCTGCTTCCTAATCTGGACAAGTAACGCTCCGTAAAGCTGAGCTAAAGTAAACGAATTCTCCCTGTGGAAATGAAATATGATCATGATGTCAGAGCTGGGCTATTTGCAGGTTTTCTGTACTGCGCGGGATAGTTGAAGCGCTATTTTCACGGGAATACTGTCATTGCTGCATTCTCTGGTCTGGCCTGGTTATTATACAGAAAAATCCACTCCAGTTTGTTTATATTAAGAGAGGGGTCAGCAACCTTGGCCCTCTAGATGTTTCGGAAAATACATCTCCCATGATGCCCAGACACTCATCAGGTTAGTGAAGACTCATGGGAAATGTAGTTCCAAAACACCTGGAGGGCCGAAGTTGTTGACTCCAACAATTGTTTGAGATGAGACCATTCAATTACTGACTATCCCATATGCAAGAAAAAGAATATATAGAAACGACTTTCTTGCAAAATTGTGTGTAATTTAACCACGTGTAATAATGGCAATATGGTGCTCTTTTAAGCATGCGCACTACCGGCCTTCGCGTTCTACCAAGCTGGGGCTGTATTCCAACCCTGGTGAAAATATAACAAGAGCTGTTGTAAATTTAGGAATTGAATAGACTTTGCTGGTGTAATCTTTAGGGTTAGGGTTAGTTTTGTGGTTAGGGTTGCCGATGACCAACAGATTCTGCTCCATTTCAGCTTCGTTTTCATATAACCGATTATGCTCCTTCAGAAAACTGTTTGCCTGCACACTCAAGCATGTTATAGTATCCACGCTTACCTACTGGGCGCCGCCATTTTGTCGATATCCTTAGCACAGCAATCAGAGGTCCTATCAGAGCTGTTGATGTTTAACTGCCAGGTGGGATCAGAAAAGCCGGCCTATAGGAGACAGGCAATGGCTGTGCCCAGCATTTGAGTATGACTGGTGCACTATAAGCCATTGTCCCATCTGTATGCAAAAAACCTCAGCCCATGGGGATTATTACAACTGTTAGGGCAGTGCTTTGTAATAAGGTTTGAGGGGATTAAACTCGAAAAATTGCAAAGAGATTTAGGAGCCATAGATAAAAGGTAAAGAGGGCCCTGTTTTAATTTACATGGCCTGGCATATACCCCCTCTCTCCGACACCACTCATGACTGGTTCAAGATAACCAGACACAGAAATAAACAGAGGTGTTAGATGAGAAATATGCCTATACAAATGAAAGGGTTAATTTCCCCACTGAGACAGAGGTTTTTTACCCCATGTTCTTATAGGATGTGTTAAAGAGGTGTAACAGTGTGATTAGGGGCAGAGTAATAGACCACAGGTTTATTAGCAGGCTAATGGAGAATTTTCCCCCTATAGGGATAACTCACAGACGATGCCTGATTAGGACCGCCCTGCCCTTACAGGAGATGTGGTTCCCTCTCAGAGGACAGTGTGGGTACTGGGTGCAGCAAGGAACGAAGTGAAATCCTGAAGCCAAAAGGAAAGTAGATTTTTTTTTCCTGCTTATTGGTAAGCGGCTTAGCCGCCCAATATTATAGGTAGGAAATAGAATAGTAAATGTTTAGTTCTCCGCATAAGGAGTAGGTGATTTATTTTCCGGTTTATGGTGTACCCTGCACGTACCGTGACTGTATCACAGAGGTTATGGTAGGACAGTGGAATGACTTCATGCTGAAGACGGGGCTCAAGAAAACTCTGATAGTTGTATTACAAGCCCCAATAATCTCCCCCAGTTTTAGCCCTGCAAAAAAGTCTATGAGGTGAAATCCAATGGCACTTTGACTGTCATGGGTTGACATGTTTGAAATGATGGATCACTACAGCTTTACCGTCCCCTCCAGCAACCCATGATATAATGCTTCTACACGTGGGATATGTTTTATTAATTAATGAGGCACTGATGGGCAACAGCGTCGGCATATGCTCATACGTGGAAACTCAAACCATCTGCTGCTTTGACAACAATGAAATTGGGGATGGGGGGCACAAAACAATTATATACAGTAGATGTCTCCAAAAAATACAGTACTCCGTTCCTTAGGACTGATATAAGCACTGTTTGATAGGGTTGCCAGATCGGCCATGTTTTCCTGGACGAATATTGCCATTTCATGCAGAGGGAAAGTATGTACAAGGTGCTTTCCTGCAACATGTATAATCCATATGGTCATCTGTGGGTCTGATCTGATTTCTTACCTGCATCTTATGAATTCTACTTCTTGCAGGGTAGCATTTTTCATGTACTGTCCATCAGTATGAATAAATTATATCTGTCCAGAAAAATGTGGAGGATCTGGCAACCTGAACTGCTGAGAACCCACGTCACGGTCCTTACCGAGCGTCTGTAGCTTCCCAGTGGTGGACGCGCTGGTGGGGGTTGACAATTCTAAACCTTATTTCTTACATTATAAATTGCTGACGTTTCGGCTCTGGCTTAGCCTTTTTTTTATGGCTCCTAATATTTATATGAAAAGTTGAGCTTTTTGATATTTTTCTCAATCATTCATTATTATAAAAATGTGCAGAATGTTGTTTTGAATCAAGATTAGTACACTGGAGAATTTTGAGTGTTTTGTTTTTTTTCCCCATTTTTGTTTTTTTATGTTTAAACTAGCATTTCCCTAAATTACATCCATTATTTATCTCCTACCTTTAGTCGAATGGAGTCATATTTCTGTTATTGATAATCTATTTTAGATCATCCACGCACTCTCGGACCGAATGCCATTTTTTCCACTCTGTTGTCCCACCTAGCCCATCCACCCAGTCCCAGTCCTAAAATTCAGCTTTCCTTTTCACTCAGATTAACCTTACTAAGACCAAGCTTCTGGACCTTCCCATGCAATCCCTACCATATTCTTTCTGGCCACCAGCTTCATCTTTCCTGTGCTCCCTTTTGTTTCATATACCTCTGTCCCTGTAACGTTGGGGGCTTCCAGCCTTTCCGGTGTGCTTGAGGGCAGCATTTCTGATGCTGCTCGCTCACCAACACCCGGTTTAAATTGAAACAGGCAGGGAGGTGGCTGCATGAGGTGCGGCTTGAGAGGGGGGCGCGGTCTGGTGAAGGTCTTTTAAAAACCAACAGTTCCTTCTAAGCAGTGCCAGATCGTGGTTATCCATACCTGATCTCCTTGTACCTGAATTCTCTTGTGATTTAACCTGTTATTGACCTCTGCTTGTTTTCTGACTATTCTGCCTTCCGTTGCCCTAGACTATTTTCTTGTACTACGCTTCTGCACTGATATCGACCCGGCTATTCCATTTGACTATTCTATACTCTGTATTCCTGATTCTGGCTCATCTGACTACCCCCGTGTTGCTGACCTGGTTTTGTATTACAACATTGTCTTTGATTAACCCTTTCTGTCTAGCTAGTATACCTGGCCAATTCTAAGGACCAGACAGTTAGGGATTCTTCTACGGCTACCCTGTTTGTAGCTTTTGGGCTCTGTGGAGTGTTGGGCTTTAAGGACTGTGTGGTGGGATCCGGGAACCGTGACAGTCCCTTAGATTGTAAGCTCACGGGATGTCTGGCTGAGCACTTGGTTAAAGGGCTGTAATAGCAGTTCTCATATTTGTGCTCCCCCATTGTAAAGCACTTCAGAATTTGCTGGCGCTAGGTAAATGACTGTAACTGTATAGCACTTAGGTTCATTGAAATTTATATTCTATAACCCCACCTGTTTAATTGACCGTTTAATTTGAGCTTTTATTGTTTTATCATTCCCCCTCATTTATTGCTTACTTTTCAGTCACATTATTATCATTAAGTTACATGTAGGATTTCTTAAAATGGATTGTCTTCTCTTTTGGCAACCATCACAACACCATTTGCTGTGTCGTGCTGAGGTCACCATGTGCTCCCCATCGACGTTCTTAAAGACGGTCTTATCCAGAAAGAGAAGCAGGGATTGGGAAGCCCAGTGGTGAGGAACCAACCGTTAATCTGTAATGTTCCTTTCATTTGTTTTCAGAACTCTTTACAATTAGAAGAGATAATAAAAAAACTAAAGGAAGATGGACTTTATCCCGGGTCCCCAGGAGAAGACCACTTGACCTTTCTGTGGAAGCTGTACCAAGGAAGTCAAACTAAGTTACAGGAGGTCACAAGCAGCTTGACGGAGGTCCGACAGCAGCAAGCCGAGGAAATGAAAGAGGCGAGTTCTAGAGTTCAGTAAAGGGACTGAACTGACAAGTCACAAGTTACTATTTACTGGTCAATCAATATCTGAAAACCTGGGTTCAGGTGCTTTCCAGTCCTGATTCAATCTGTACCCTGTTAGAGTTGTCTACCCTAGGGTTAATTGGACTTCCACATCACATAATGGGACTTCTTGTATAACAATGTATGATTAACTTACTTCTTTGTCCTAATCCTTTCCGTGTCAGAGGGGCAAGGAGGATATAGGGTTTTTTGGTTTACTTATTCTTGCACTACCAAGATTGAGTTAACTCGATTTTGCATTTTAACACACTGAAAAACAATCGTTAGCGTATCAAAACTCTATTTGAAAACCATTTCCAAGCAAGATTAGTGTGCTCCCCGTGAAGAAACGAAAACCTTTGTTTTTTTTCTCTCCAGTGACCCGTTATTACTGTAAACAAGCTGCAAATAGCAGCCCCAAACCTCACTCTAACAAAACGCTCAGAAACGGTGCTTCTGCATTACAACAGCCAGGGAGAGGGCACAATACAGGTAGCGGTCTGGGGTTACTCACTGCTGTACAGGGATAAGATTCAGGGGGTTAAAATGACTGAAAATCCCTGTACAGTACAGATACGTGTTACTGTAATATCCATATACAGGCATTATGTCACATACAGATAATATTTTTCGATTCTATTGATATTTTTTGGAAGCTGAATTGCTAATGATCTCATTATAATCACTACAAACCCCCATAAGCAGGAGATCTGAATATTTTATTATCTGTCTGCAGCCCATTTACTGTATTTCCCACAAAGGCCATTTCTGCCTGTATGCTGATAATGCAGGTGAAATTGTGTAAGATAAGGGACACCATCCAGAGTTCAGAATCTTTCATTCCAACAATATTTCAGTAAATAATAAACTAATAGATGAAAAATAAATAATGAGCAAATTAACATTATTTTAATCTTTTAAATATCTCAGAACAACAATATCTGTTTTACCCTATATTTAATTGTGAATATTACATCCTATGTTTCAAATGTTTTTCCTTTTTTTTTCTTTCTTTCAATAGAAAGCACTTGATAGTTAAGAGGTTAACGGAGCACTATATGTCCTGACCAAACGCATGCACTTTACTTACCTGCTACATCCCTGCATCTACTCCTAGGTGACACCTATCATTTTTGGTTTGGTTTATGTTTTTTTGCCATCGGGGCGCAGGGACTTGGTTGGTAAGTGAAGCGCGTGCGTTTTAGAAAAGGACTCTCTAAGACGAAATCTCGAAAGGCTGTGAGTAAATAATGGATTTGCATTAGATCGATGTTTCTTGCAACATGTTGGATTGATTTAGGATAAAGTTCAAAACATCAAGGTTTTCCATTTGTGGTGGAAAGATAAACCTGCCTCTAATACTTACAGTTGTGTTCAAAATTATTCAACCCCCAATGCTGTAAAGGGTTTTAGGGAATTTAGTGTACATTTGTAATTGTATTCAGAATGAAATCCTACAAGGACTTTTTAAAGAACCATATGCAACTAAAATGACATCAATTGGTTTTGTAATACAGTAGTAAATGTTTCTTTTGTGAATTCTTCATTGACACAATTATTCAACCCCTTAAAGACTACCACTCTGAAGAACAGAGGTTCATTCAAGTGTTTTCAATCAGGTATTGAAAACACCTGTGGATGTCACGGAGCAGCAATAAAGCATAATAAGCACCAATTAGGCAGCTTTAAAATGACTGTGATACTCAGTTCCTTCTAGACATTTACTGGTGTGGTTACAAACATGGTGAAGTCAAGAGAATGGTCCAGGAAGATAAGAGAAGAGGTGATTACTCTTCACAGGAAGGGCAATGGCTATAAGAAGATTGCAAAGATGTTAAACATACCAAGAGAGACCATAGGAAGCATCATTCACAAATTCAAGGCAAAGGGCACTGTTGAAATGCTACCTGGTCGTGGCAGAAAGAAGATGCTGACTTCGACTGCTGTGCGCTACCTGAAGCGTAGAGTGGAGAAAAGTCCCCGTGTGACTGCTGAGGAACTGCGAAAAGATTTGTCAGATGTGGGTACTGAAGTTTCAGCTCAGACAATACGGCGCACACTGCGTAATGAAGACCTCCATGCCAGAACTCCCAGGCGCACCCCCTTGCTGTCTCCAAAGAATAAGAAGAGTCGACTGCAGTATGCTAAAAGTCATGTGGACAAACCACAGAAGTTTTGGGATAGTGTTCTGTGGACTGATGAAACAAAATTAGAACTGTTTGGGCCCATGGATCAACGCTATGTTTGGAGGAGGAAGAACAAGGCCTATGAAGAAAAGAACACCTTGCCTACTGTGAAGCATGGCGGGGGGTCAATCATGCTTTGGGGCTGTTTTGCTTCTGCAGGTACAGGGAAGCTTCAGCGTGTGCAAGGTACCATGAATTCTCTTCAGTACCAGGAGATATTGGATGACAATGTGATGCAGTCCGTCACAAACCTGAGGCTTGGGAGACGTTGGACCTTTCAACAGGACAATGATCCCAAGCATACCTCCAAGTCCACTAGAGCATGGTTGCAGATTAAAGGCTGGAACATTTTGGAGTGGCCATCTCAGTCACCTGATTTAAATCCGATTGAGAACCTCTGGTGGGACTTAAAGAAAGCAGTTGCAGTGCGCAAGCCTAAGAATGTGACTGAACTGGAGGCTTTTGCACATGACGAATGGGCGAAGATACCCGTAGATCGCTGCAAGACACTTGTGTCAAGCTATGCTTCACGTTTAAAAGCTGTTATAACTGTAAAAGGATGTTGTACTAAGTACTAAGATTGAATGTCACTTGGGGGTTGAATAAAACTGATAATGATGTGAGCACAGAAAAGACATTTGTGGTTATTTCATTATAAATGTTATGTTATATTTGTCTGACCTACACGTGCCTCTTTGATTTAATTGTAAGCAAGATGACTGAATGATCAAAATCAATGTCAAACTGGCCAAAACACTCAATTTCAGTGGGGGTTGAATAATTTTGAACACAACTGTATCTACATACGCCATGCCATTTTAAATTTACCAGGTTGAAAACTACGTTGCTCACATCCGGAGCTTGACAGAGGAGAGGGAAGCGCTCACTACGGACTTTGAAAAGGAAAACATACAACTCCGAATCGAGCTTGAAAAACTGCAGGTCCAGCAAGGTGAAGGACTACACGGCTTATAGAAAAACTGAAAGAAATAGCAACATGACTTCCTATTGTAAACTAGAATCCAGAATTTTTATGTGTTTTTAATTTTAATAATTCCAGAATACAAAAAGTATAATTCTCAAAAAAAAAGAGAGAAAAGCACATGATTGGAAGAGAAGACTGTGCTCATTTACAAGTTAAAGGGGATTCAATTCTTTAGGCTTAGATTTGCTCAGCCAAGTCAACGTTACCACGTAAAAAGGAAAGCAAAATGATTGTTTTTTATTATCCACTATTTATATAGTGCTTTGCAATTGGAAAACAAGAGACCGGACTATACATAAGGAACAGAGAGCCCAGCCCGTAAGATAACCTTCCAGTAAATACAGCAGTTTATACAGGAGCTTAGGGTATGTACTTAACCTGGAACAATATACCCTGTAGAGCAGGGATCTCAAACTATGGCCTTTCCAAATGTTTCTGAAATGTTGTAGGCCAGGGAGGTCAGACTCCAAACCCCCCAGATGTTTCTGAACTACAACTCCCATGATTCCCTGGCCATCAGTTGCATTGAAAGAATTGTGGGAATTGTAGGCATCAACATATGGGGAGGGGGGCGTGAGTTTGACAGCCCTGTTGTAGGCTATCATCCTCCGCTGGGACAGAGTTCGAGATCCCTCATCCCTAAAAGCTGGTGTGAAATTATTCTGCGTTTGAAAAATCATTTGGCACCCCCTAAAACCCACCCCCCACTAAATCCCATATTCACCTCATCCCTCGGTGAGAATGGTGGCCCGATCCACCGCTTGTTGTCACCGGGAGCAGAGTGAGATTGGGGACAAATAATTCCCAGTCTCCCTCCAATATTGCTCTGTTGCACTGCTCGCGATCTTGCGAGAGCAAGATCCGCACTGCTCGCATGCTGGAAGCGCAAACCTCAATGGAGTCCTATGGACTCCAGGAGGTGATTCTCGCGGCGGCGCAGAAGCGCTTCTGTGAGTATCCCAGAGGTTAGCTCTGTGTTCCAGGACGAGGTGCCCAGGTAGCGCCTGGCCCAGAATAGTGCGCTAAAATGGGGGCGGTACAGGGGAAACATGCAGGCACAGATTTTCCCGTTAGCATCACCATTTTAGCGCACACTATGGAATATACCCCTGTGTTTTCTTTCCTTTATGGGGGCTTTTTTCTTCTCTTTTTTTTTTTTTTGTTCTTTTCCATTTGGCTGTTTTAGTCACTAGGGGTCAAGCATATGTTCTGTTTTTTTACACCCCGTTTCAAGTTGGAATTTATAAGGTTTGCAACATATTTTTTTTCTTTCCCTCATAACTTTATGCTTACAGACTCTCAGCTTAAAGAGGTGGAGGAAATGCTGGACCAGGAAGGGTTGAATGAGATCGCCCAAAGCAGTCCTAGTGAACAAATCGCTTATTTATTGGTTGAAAGAGCAACTTTATTGGAGAAGTTGGAGCTTTTAGAACACAAGCTGGATGCCCACTTGCAGAGTCTGAGTGAAGTGAAACGACAGGTACCTGTACTTCTTTGTTTGTTTGTTTTTTCTCTCATCGTTTCGCCTTCGATTATCTCACCAAAGTATTGGTTGCCGAACCATCCCTTTTCACCTTTTGAGAAGCCACCACGTTCTTCTAACAAATGCCATCCAACACTGCAAGCTAAATACTCTCTGCCAGTGTTTCCCAAATCTGTCCTCGGGACACTCGGCCAGGTTTTGCAGATCACCTTGGGGAAATACAGCCTGAATCCTGCAATCACCGAGCAGCAAATCATATCACCTGTGCTTTGCTTCAGATATCCTGCAAACCTGGCGATGCGGAGGGTCCTGAGGACAGGTTTGGGAAACACTGCTCTATACCCATTTTACCTAAACAGATTTAAAGACCCTCTTTTTCTCATTTTCACTGCGAGGGATCATGTCGCATGATATATCGTTTATCGAAAAATGGAAAGCAACCTGCCTCCTGCAACTATAGTATTATATCTCTGCAGATATGTTTCTATGAGTGCATCTATCTCAATAACTGGCACTGAATACACACAGTATTGAGTAGTCCTTTGTTCGTTATACAAAGATATATGCATTGTATCTTGTAACTCTTTTGCTGACATTCCTTGGAAGTACTGTACATTTTTTTATTGTTATAACCCATTCATCCCACTCCTTCCCTTCTCCTCTCCTTTTCTCCCACCCCTTCTCTTCCCCCTTCCCTTTTACCCCCACCATTTCCTTCTCTTTCCCTTTCCTTATCCCTCCACCCTTTCCTGCTCTTTCCCCTTTCCTTATCCCTCCACCCTTTCCTCTTCTTTCTCCTTTTCTCTTCATTCTCCTTTCCTCTTCTTTCCCCTTTTCTCTTCATTCTCCTTTCCCCTTTTCTCTTCATTTCCCTTTCCTCTTCATTCCCCTTTCCTCTTCTTTCCCCTTTCCTCTTCTTTCCCCTTGCCTCTTCTTCCCCCTTTCCTCTTCTTTCCCCTTTCCTCGTCTTCTTTCCCCTTTCCTCTTCTTCCCCCTTTCCTCTTCTTCCCCCTTTCCTCTTCTTCCCCTTTCCTCTTCTTTCCCCTTTCCTCTTCTTTCCCCTTTCCTCTTCTTCCCCTTTCCTCTTCTTTCCCCTTTCCTCTTCTTCCCCCTTTCCTCTTCTTCCCCCTTTCCTCTTCTTTCCCCTTTCCTCTTCTTTCCCCTTTCCTCTTCTTTCCCCTTTCCCCTTCTTTCCCCTTTCCTCTTCTTTCCCCTTTCCTCTTCTTTCCCCTTTCCTCTTCTTCCCCCTTTCCTCTTCTTCCCCTTTCCTCTTCTTTCCCCTTTCCTTATCCCTCCACCTTTTCCTTCTCTTTTCTTTTTCTTTCCTTTTTCTTTTTCTTTCCCCTTTCTTTTTCTTTCCCCTTTCTTTTTCTTTCCCCTTTCTTTTCTTTCCCTTTTCCCCTTTTCCTCTTTTTCCCTTTTCCTCTTTTTCCCTTTTCCTCTTTTTCCCTTTTCCTCTTTTTCCCTTTTCCTCTTTTTCCCTTTTCCTCTTCTTTCCCTTTTCCTCTTCTTTCCCCTTTCCTTATCCCTCCACCCTTTCCTTCTCTTTCCCCTTTCTTTTTCCTTCTCCTTTCCTCTTCTTTCCCTTTTCCTCTTCTTCCCCCTTTCCTCTTCTTTCCCCTTTCCTTCTCAACCCCCCATTTCCTCCCCTCCCCTCCTGTCCTTATCTTTTCCCACTGTCTCCTTCCATACGTCATGTATCTATCATAGTATATTTTACTGTTATGGTTTTAAAGGAAGGTAGCATCCCTAAATTGTTTGTATAGGGTTGGATAGGCATGATGGTGGTGCTCATCGCTGCATTTATGACTCTAGGATGAATTGGAACAAATTCATCAGACACTAGAAGAAGAACTCCACCAGCAGCGTGAGTCAATGAAACGCACAAAGGAATCATTGAATAAGGTACTTTCCCTTAATTTCAAGGCTTGGCAGTGAGCCTATGTGATAAGGGATCCTGTTAGCACACATTGATGATCTATTTTATAAACTAGAATAACAGGGGCCTTTTTACTGGCAGAAAATCTAATATACAGTCTATTTTCTAATCTCAGTATTTGCTTTTGCCCATCTGTGTTAAAGATGCATTTTCCATTCTACTACCTTGCAAACTGTCCTGAGCGTTACAGCTGAACCTCCCATCCCAACCTTGTTGGCTTGAAATGTCTGTGTTTCCCTTGTAGCCATATCATGGCATGGAATTATGGGAGTTGTAGTCTTATTTTTATTTATTTAGAAAGGATTTTACCAGGAAGGATACATCGAGATTTCTCTCATTTTCAAGTATGTCCTGGGTGTGACATAGTGGTAGAACATAACTCAATCTGCTGTTTAGATGTGTGTTAACCACTTTCTGTCCTGTTTGATTGTTTTTGTTTTGAAGCCATATTTAAACGGGTGGTAATTTAAATTTTTATTGTAAATTTAAAATCTATTTTTATATTCTGTATATATTTTCTTTCCCCCAAAAGGAGCAAATTTCCTCTATTCAGAATCCTTGGAAGAAGTTATTTGGAATCCATAAAAATGTAGACCGATTGTCTGCTGACAATTCAGTATGTTTCCATGTCTGTGTGTTTCAATAACACAACTCACAATAACACAACAGCAAACCTAATCCACTAACCTATTACTTCACTCTTTGTTTCCTGCTTTCTGATTTGTGAACTCTGTATATATCGTGTTTACAGGGTTTTAGCGCTAGGTTAATTGAGATGAGTGCAGCACAGATCACCTCCCGATTGCTAACGGGTTAAAAAACCTGTTAGCAAATCGGTATTAGCGCTTTTTTCGCACCAGCTTACTGTACTTTGCACTCCCTATGCGTAACATGGGGAGCGCAAAGTGTAAGCAGAGAGTAATTAGCATTCGGATCATATAGTCCTAACGCTAATTACCAACCACTGCGGCTAACTGAAAAGTTTGCTAGAGCTTCGAGCTTTTGTGGAATTCGTTAGCAGCACCTGGAAGCAACACCCAAAAATCATAATAATCACCTCTCATCCCACGGTGAGAACGGTGGCCCAATCTGCCGTTTCTGGCCGCGGGAGCAGAGTGAGACTGGGCAGGGATTTCTGGGGCTTGGGCCTGTCGGGCAGGGATTTTTAGGGCTGTGCCGGTCTGGCAGAGATTTCTAGGACTTGGCCTTGTCGGGCAGGGATTTCTAAGGCTTGGGCCTGTCGGGCAGGGATTTCTGGAGCTTGCAACCTGTCCGTCAGGGATTTCATGGGCTTGCGGCTTGTCCGTCAGGGATTTCTAGGGCTTGCCGTCTGTCCGTCAGGGATTTCTAGGGCTTGTGGCCTGTAGAGCAGGGATTTCTAGTGCTTGGCCTTGTCAGGCAGGGATTTCTGGGGCTTGGGCCTGTCGGGCAGGGATTTCTGGGGCTTGGGCCTGTCGGGCAGGGATTTCTAGGGCTTGGGCCTGTCGGGCAGGGATTTCTGGGGCTTGGGCCTGTCGGGCAGGGATTTCTGGGGCTTGGGCCTGTCGGGCAGGGATTTATCGGGCTTGGGCCTGTCGGGCAGGGATTTCTGTGGCTTGGGCCTGTCGGGCAGGGATTTCTGGGGTTTGTGGCCTGTAGAGCAGGGATTTCTAGTGCTTGGCCTTGTCAGGCAGGGATTTCTTGGGCTTAGGCCTGTCGGGCAGGGATTTCTAGGGCTTGGGCCTGTCGGGCAGGGATTTCTGTGGCTTGGGCCTGTCGGGCAGGGATTTCTAGGGCTTGTGGCCTGTAGAGCAGGGATTTCTAGTGCTTGGCCTTGTCAGGCAGGGATTTCTTGGGCTTAGGCCTGACGGGCAGGGATTTCTAGGGCTTGGGCCTGTCGGGCAGGGATTTCTAGGGCTTGGGCCTGTCGGGCAGGGATTTCTGGGGCTTGGGCCTGTCGGGCAGGGATTTCTGTGGCTTGGGCCTGTCGGGCAGGGATTTCTGTGGCTTGGGCCTGTCGGGCAGGGATTTCTGGGGTTTGTGGCCTGTAGAGCAGGGATTTATAGTGCTTGGCCTTGTCAGGCAGGGATTTCTTGGGCTTAGGCCTGTCGGGCAGGGATTTCTAGGGCTTGGGCCTGTCGGGCAGGGATTTCTGTGGCTTGGGCCTGTCGGGCAGGGATTTCTAGGGCTTGTGGCCTGTCGGGCAGGGATTTCTAGTGCTTGGCTTGTCAGGCAGGGATTTCTTGGGCTTAGGCCTGTCGGGCAGGGATTTCTAGGGCTTGGGCCTGTCGGGCAGGGATTTCTGTGGCTTGGGCCTGTCGGGCAGGGATTTCTAGGGCTTGTGGCCTGTAGAGCAGGGATTTCTAGTGCTTGGCCTTGTCAGGCAGGGATTTCTTGGGCTTAGGCCTGACGGGCAGGGATTTCTAGGGCTTGGGCCTGTCGGGCAGGGATTTCTGGGGCTTGGGCCTGTCGGGCAGGGATTTCTGGGGCTTGGGCCTGTCGGGCAGGGATTTCTGTGGCTTGGGCCTGTCGGGCGGGATTTCTGGGGTTTGTGGCCTGTAGAGCAGGGATTTCTAGTGCTTGGCCTTGTCAGGCAGGGATTTCTTGGGCTTAGGCCTGACGGGCAGGGATTTCTAGGGCTTGGGCCTGTCGGGCAGGGATTTCTAGGGCTTGGGCCTGTCGGGCAGGGATTTCTGGGGCTTGGGCCTGTCGGGCAGGGATTTATCGGGCTTGGGCCTGTCGGGCAGGGATTTCTGTGGCTTGGGCCTGTCGGGCAGGGATTTCTGTGGCTTGGGCCTGACGGGCAGGGATTTCTGTGGCTTGGGCCTGTCGGGCAGGGATTTCTGTGGCTTGCAACCTGTCCGGCAGGGATTTCATGGGCTTGCGACTTGTCCGTCAGGGATTTCTAGGGCTTGCCGTCTGTCCGTCAGGGATTTCTAGGGCTTGTGGCCTGTAGAGCAGGGATTTCTAGTGCTTGGCCTTGTCAGGCAGGGATTTCTGGGGCTTGGGCCTGTCGGGCAATGATTTCTGGGGCTTGGGCCTGTCGGGCAGGGATTTCTGGGGCTTGGGCCTATTGGGCAGGGATTTCTGGGGCTTGGGCCTGTCGGGCAGGGATTTATCGGGCTTGGGCCTGTCGGGCAGGGATTTCTGTGGCTTGGGCCTGTTGGGCAGGGATTTCTGGGGTTTGTGGCCTGTAGAGCAGGGATTTCTAGTGCTTGGCCTTGTCAGGCAGGGATTTCTTGGGCTTAGGCCTGTCGGGCAGGGATTTCTAGGGCTTGGGCCTGTCGGGCAGGGATTTCTGTGGCTTGGGCCTGTCGGGCAGGCATTTCTAGGGCTTGTGGCCTGTAGAGCAGGGATTTCTAGTGCTTGGACTTGTCAGGCAGGGATTTCTTGGGCTTAGGCCTGACGGGCAGGGATTTCTAGGGCTTGGGCCTGTCGGGCAGGGATTTATAGGGCTTTGGCCTGTCGGGCAGGGATTTCTGTGGCTTGGGCCTGTCGGGCAGGGATTTCTGTGGCTTGGGCCTGACGGGCAGGGATTTCTGTGGCTTGGGCCTGTCGGGCAGGGATTTCTGTGGCTTGGGCCTGACGGGCAGGGATTTCTAGGGCTTGCAGCCTGTCGGGCAGGGATTTCTGGGGCTTGCAGCCTGTCGGGTAGGGATTTCTGGGGCTTGCAGCCTGTCGGGTAGGGATTTCTGGGGCTTGGGCCTGTCGGGCAGGGATTTCTGGGGCTTGGGCCTGTCGGGCAGGGACTTCTGGGGCTTGCGGCCTGCCGGGTTAGGTCTGGTTTCTAAGGAGGGTTTTGTTTTTCAATTCCACTGAGAGTGGCTCAAGTTTACCTTTTCCTTGGATCCTTATGACTATTATCCAGACTCTTTACTCTGTGTCTGTCTCATAAACCCTACAAACACTTGGCAGGTCTCATACAAGAAGGCCTTCATTTATTAGAATGACTCGGTAATACATTATGCATTCCTGCAAGCTTTGTTCCCTGTGAATAAAGACGTGGGTTTTGTTACTGCTGGAGTTATGAGGACTGAAAGGTGACACTGCGTCTTGTTCTGCGCGTGAAAGGATTATTTCACACAGGTGTCACAATATCTTTTCTACCTGTTCATTTAATCAAACTTTTAATAATATTTAAATTTAAAACACACTTTTGTACACCGCTTTCCACAGAGAGCCATTTCCTTTTTATATTTACTTTTTTGTTACGCTTACAATTAGTGTTGTTCAGAAAATGTCAATTTGTTGGAAAATTGCCTTTTTAATTTTTTTAACCAAAATTTTAGTTTTAAGCAAACATCCCAGTTGTTATTTGAACCAATATTGTTTTATCTAATACTGGATTATTTGTCTACTATATCAAGGGGGGGGGGGTTCCCGTCTCCTCAGGTTAGCTTGGGTCGGGTAAGGACTTTGAGACCTCATTACAGCACTTTGAAATGATGCATACCTGTATCAACACACGGGGACATAATAAGTGCCTGTATTAAAAATTATTTGCAAAATTTTCACGTATTCTGTTTTAGCTTTACAGAAATATTACTAGGATAAAAGTATATAGAAATAACACTAGCACCTTGTATCTGTACTATACAGGGATTTTCAGTCATTATAGCCACCCTGAATCTTATCCTTGTACAGCAGTGAGTGACCTCAGAGCTCTCCCTGTATTCTGTCCTCTCTTTGGCTGTTGTAATGCAGCAGTAAAGTTTGTTGAGATTTTTCTTGCAGAGGGTCGAGGCTGCTCCTTGTAGATTTTTTTACACAGTATGACATGGTGACAGAAGTGAGATCTAATTAAGAATTTCATTTCATCCCAGGGGGTACACTAATCTTATGTTAAAGTATGCAAATGGGGTATTTAAAAAGCTAATATTTTGGATTTCACTGTATCAAAATGCAAAATAGAACATATGCTTTTGGTAATGATAGGGCGAACGCATTTGCAGACATACCATGAACCATTTGCACGTTTTGCCCTCTCCATCGCAGAGCTATGACGAGGAACTCGATAAAGAGAAGAGAATTAGAGAATGCGTGGAGAGAGACCTGGACGAGGCTGCGCGGAGGCTGCAGATGTCTCACGAGGAAATCCGCCGGCTGACTGATGATTTGCTAATTAAAGACAAAGTGATTAGCGAGCTTGGTAATTATTTGCTCTTGCACGGCACGGGAAATGTTTTAAATAGTCTCCTGGGGGAAGTTTATGAAAGCCAAATCTTGTTTTAAGAACAGCGCCCTGTGATATCTGTAATGGCTTACGGTCTCTCTAATGCTCTGTCGCTGTGTGATATTTATTTACGCAGCTTTAATTGATTTTTGGAAGTTATTCAGAGTCTGTTTTCTCATATTTGGCACGTGTCGCAGTCTAAATGCCATGCATGCTGCCGCTTGCTCCTCTTTGAGATATCTTGGTAATACCCTTAGCGTCTCATTAAATCATACACTGGTCCACTTCCCGTGCAATGTCTCATCCTAGAGATCAATGCGGTATCTCCTTATTCTTATACCTAAATCACTTTACAGACATCACTGCAACTAACCAACGTATCCGCTGCTCGAGCTGGAACATTTTTGAGCCGTTAATTGAGCCCAGGATGAGACTTGTGACAGTATGATTAGGTGCAGGGTAATAGACCACAGGGTTATTGGCAGGCGGATGGAAAAAGCCCCCCCCCCCCGGGGTAATAATTATCAGCTGACGTCTGAATAGGTCTGCCCTGCCCCTTATAGATAAGGTGGTTCCCTCTCAGGGCAATTTTGGTGCTGGGTACAGCAGGGAAGGAAGTTAAATCCCGAAGCCATAGGAAGGTACATTTTATTTTTGTTTTACTTATTGGTAAGTGGCTTAGCTGCCCAATATTATGGTTAGGGACACTGACAGGGTTATTCAAAGAGAATCGAAAAGTCACCGCACGTTCGGTGACTTTTCGTTCTCCTCAATTCGGTGCGATTTGGTGATCCCATTTCGGCGACCCTGCAGTGTATTCAGCAAGCACCACAGGGCCGTCGTAGTGCAGGGAAAAACCACCGCAAACCTGCCGAACACTCACCACAAAACCCAGGCGAATGCACGCCGAAACCGGCAAAAACATCTGGAATAACTCCTCCGGAGAAACACGTGCAGGAGCCGATCACAGCGCAGAGCAGCCGCCGGAAAAACCCGACACCGCAGACGAATGGAGTGAAGAAAAAAAAAAAACAGTACGCTTGAACGTTTGAAAAGTAAAACGTTGTTTGCAAAGAAACTACAGAACAAAAATGTCTGAAATTTACATATAAAATCCAATGAATGATAATAAAAAGGCTGTTACAGAAAAAAGAAGAAACGATTTAAAAAAACCCAGAAAAAAAGTTTGCAAAAAAATCCCGAAAAATGCTTAAAAGATCCTAAAAAATTCTATAAATAGACTTTTTACAGCAGAATATTGTAATAAACGGTTTATTAGATATTGAATTAAAACGGGAATATTTTTAACATTGAAGCCTATGGGATTCGCCTGAATAAACCTGTCTAATGAAACCACCGAATGGCAGGGCATTTCGGCAACTTTTCACTGCTGGTTTTTATTCTCTGAATAGCCGAAGCATTGCTTCTCTATGGGGATTTCACTGCCCTCGAACAGGCACCGAACAGGCACCGTATGTGCAGACAATTCACCAACATTTGGCAAACTGCCTGCTCTCTGAATAGCCAAGTGGCCAGGAAAGGTAACCGAACACTGAATTTCAGCGTTCGGTTACCTTTCACCAGCAATTCGGAGCTCTTTGAATAAATCTGTATATGTTTAGTTAGGCTGTGCATCAGGAGTAGGCATTTGATTTACTGGTATATTTGTTTTATTTTCTTGTCTATGGTGTACCCTGCATGTACCGTGGCTACCTTATAAAGAAAAGCCTGAAGCACTGATCTGTGTGTCCAGTGACTGTATCACAGACTGCATGGACGCTAGTGCGAGCTCGCTTGAGCAGAGTTCGCACACGAGCCTAGAAAGGACACTGGAAACTATTTGTGCCCAGTTTTCCACTGTCTTGCAGCAGAAAGAAGTGGGCAGTTATGTCGCCTTCTGCCCAGTGGGACCTGAGGGTTATTTTCAGGTTATTTAATGTGTTTGAATTTCATCGTTGAATGATTTTTCCAAAATCAATCGACACCAGGTTCGAGAAGCCGGTATTCTTTTCTGAATACGGCTCATTTTGAGAAGAACGAACTGCCATGGAATAGCTTGTTATCCTCTTGTAGCAGCAAACTAACGTATCCTGTACAAAGTATAGGAGCCGCCCATTTACAGTAAATTGCCGCAAGCAGAGCTATGTTAAGATAGTGGCTTCAGCCGCCATTCAACCTCTAGGTTGAAATCTAGCATATAGATCGTTGCTAATAAATCCACCCCCTTCCGACTGTGATACAATGACACCACCCTTCATACCCTCCTATAAAACAGAACAATGGGCAAGACCATCCAACACCACGTGGAATGCCAAGGTTAGAATGTCATATTTTACCTCATTTGCCTAACGTGGCTGTGGGCACTCGGTGATTAGCTGGGCAGTTGCTCTGCGGTCTATCCTAGCCCAATATGGCACGTTGCAGATAGAATTTTATTTAAACCGATACTTTTACAAGTGTTTAGAAGGAGTAGCAAAGCTCCCATGTGATCATTCATGGTTTTTAATTGGTTTTCCAGAGCAAAGTTTGCAGAAGACACAGCAAGAGACCGAGAAACTTAAGGACACCCTGCTAGCGGCTCAGGAGAATGGTATGCTATTTACTTATAGGATGACTTGGTATAATTATCATGTGAATGTCATGTGCTGAATGAGCCTAAAGTATCACTACTTTTTTCTTATTTATGTATGGAAATGGGAACCAGCACCTAGGTACTCTGAAAAATCCCCCCAAACAAACTTAATCAGTCAAGCCTCGTAAGATTAATGCAAAATGAGATGATTACGCACGATGAAAGAAATGAGAATCTTAAAGGGCTATTATGTTAGTGTTTGTGATGGAGCAACTGTACCCTGAGTACCTCCGTCCGTGGGCTCTCTTCCATGTAACAGTCCCTGGAGCAATCTTTCCCAAAAGCTCCCCAAAACTTTAGCCGCAGCTCAAAGAATGAGGGTCACCGTTGGAAGTCAAAAGCAGAGGGCCAGTTTATTCTTACAGACACAGATACACAGTCAAGACCCAACGCCCTTTGCATACCACCAAACAGATAACATAACTGAACAGAACCTTCAGACAATGGACAATGGGACCTCCTGGGAGGAGAAGGGGGGGGGAGGGAGAAAGCAGGTATAACAAAACATCTTCTTTTAGAGAGAATTACTCTATACATGGAATAACACACAGACATCAGAAATCTTTTGTTTGCTGGGGGATGTTTAAAACTGAAAAACGAAATATTTTTAAAAGCTCCACCAATTTCCCAATAGTCTCTTAAACGGCGGAGGGGCTTCCATCACAGCATTCAATATACCTTACATATATTCTTTCTACTACCAAACGTAGTTTTTTGACATATGTTGAATAAATAGGATTAAATCCTTGAACGAATAAAATAAGTAAATGGATCAAATTGTTAAAATACTTATTTTACCAGATTGGATTTATTTAGGCTTCCTTATTATATTATAAGACGGAAAAACGATTTTACTTTATTTTAAATGTCTATTTCATCAATTTATTGATAAGGTGATGTAGTGCGTGAGATGAATAGACAGACAATAGCAGTGTAAAGGAACGAGTCCCAAGTCCCAGATGAATTCCCTGTCCTCTCAGCAGTCCTCTTTATAATGTGTAATGCATATGGTAAGGAATGAACAGGCCAGGCCTTGATTTACTTGGTTATCCTCCTCATAAGAATCTGCCAGTTGAGTATTTGGTTGACCCCTTCACTACCATGTGATTTTCCCCCAAAAATTGTCAGGAACCAGTGTGTTGTTTTCTTAAAATTCATTATACAGTAAGAAATGTTTGGGAATATTCCCAGTGTGTTTTTAATTGTCAGGGAGATGTTGACATCTACTGGCTGAATAGAGTTACTGCCGTTAGAACTGCAGCTCGTGGTTCCCTGCATCGGCTGCTGAAAGTCCGATATATCAGGACATTCAGTTAACTGATTTTACAATTTTAGCTCTTTGGGCATTATGCCGACAGGGCTAAAACTTTGGGGGCACCTTCTGCAGCCCAAAACCTAACAAATTTTATTTGCTTTGGTCCTGCACATCTGCAGTTTGAGATAACTCTGTCGGGCACCTGATGGTGTATTTGAAGAGCCAAGTTATCTCGCTCTCGGTAGTGAAGGAGTTAAGAAACGGTAACTATTAATTAGGGATGCACCGATACCACTTTTTTAAGACCAAGTACGAGTACCGATACTTTTTAAAAGTACTCACCGATACCGAGTACCAATACTTTTATTTAATGTCATGTGACGCTTTCCAATAAGAACAGACCTCATATAAAAATGCCCCCAGTTCACATGTATATATCCCCCCCGAGATATATATAGATACAGAATACCCCCAGCTCACATGTAGCTTGCCCCAGCTCTCATGGATTTGCCCCAGCTCACATGGATTTGCCCCCAGCTCTCATGGATTTGCCCCAGCTCACATGGATTTGCCCCCAGCTCACATGGATTTGCCCCCAGCTCACATGGATATGCCCCCAGCTCACATGGATATGCCCCCAGCTCACTTGGATTTGCCCCCAGCTCTCATGGATTTGCCTCCAGCACTCATGGATTTGCCCCCAGCACTCATGGATTTGCCCCCAGCTCTCATGAATTTGCCCCCAGCTCTCATGGATTTGCCCCCAGCTCTCATGGATTTGCCCCCAGCACTCATGGATTTGCCCCAGCTCACATGGATTTGCCCCAGCTCTCATGGATTTTCCACAGCTCACATGGATTTGCCCCCAGCTCTCATGGATTTTCCCCCAGCTCACATGGATATGCCCCCAACTCACATGGATTTGCCCCCAGCACTCATGGATTTGCCCCCAGCACTCATGGATTTGCCCCCAGCTCTCATGGATTTGCCCCCAGCTCACATGGATTTGCCCCCAGCTCAAATGGATTTGCCCCAGCTCTCATGGATTTGCCCCCAGCTCTCATGGATTTGCCCCCAGCTCGAACGCTGGGGAAGCTGGCCGCATGCATGAAAAGCACGCGGCCAGCGTTCCCCTCCGGCGCGCCGCATACTCACCCATCCTGAAGGTCCGGTCGCTTGGCGGTGATGCGTTCACGTGGCCGCTGGGCGCATTTGTGACGCTGCCTCCAGCCGAGAGGCAGCGTCACAGGAGCGCCCAGTGGCCGTTGGAACGCATCACTGCCAAGCGACCGGACTTTCAGGATGGGTGAGTATGCGGATGCGCCGGTGGGGAACGCTGGCCACGTGCTTTTCATGCACGTGGCCAGCTTCCCCAGCCCTCGGATACCGGCAAGCCGGCCCAGCGCCGGCTTCTGGTATCGGCGGGATGTATCGGGCCGTTTGCACGAGTGACAAGTACTCGTGCAAACGGCAATATCGGCCCCGATACTGATACTAGTATCGGTATCGGTGCATCCCTACTATTAATGTTTCTTTTTCAACGTATACTACTTTTAAAATCTTTTGGCCCTATTCCCCTGTTGACGTTAAAAGAGAGACAGTGAGTGAAAGGGTCGGCACAAACAGATTTGTCTTGCGTCTGCCTTTTAGCGCACTTGGCCATATTACATAGTTGGTGCTAATTTAACCAGAGCTGTTGTAAACTTACCAGAGCCATTATAGCCTATGGAGGTTTTAAGTTTACAACAGCTGGTTAAGTTAGCACCAACATTGTAATACTGCCCTTAGTCTACACCAGCCGCTTTGTTAGCCGCTGGCCACGGAATGAATTGGAGGCTGCGCTGTTGCTGGTATTGGCTCCTAGAGTCCATAGGACTCCATGGAGCCCAACGTATCCCAGCTGTGATTTCACACATGCGGAATTGCGCAGGAGCCGGAGATGAAGCGTGGAGGGAGACCGGGAACTATCTGTTCCCAGTCTCCAACTGCTCAATGCGAGTGGAAGCAACGTATCGTGCTGCCCCCTCCAACGTGGATGAAGAGGTGAGTAATCCCAGGTGTTAAGATAACGTCTGGAGCTGTTGTGTATAATGTTTTCAGCAGTTATCTTAGTGTTGAGGGGAATGGAGCCCTTTGTATTTTAATAAATCATGTGCCTGCTCTCCCCCCCCCCCCTGCTGTTTTGATTCTGAGTGGTCTCCGAGGCACCTGTTGGGACATTTTTGTCCTTTTTTCTCTTTTTCTATTTTTTATTTTTTCCCCACCCACTATATATGTTCACCTGATTGACTAGGTTTAGGGGTCTGCTGTCCTCGTCCGATAGAGCATCAGGATCCCCCTCCCCCTTTTTTTTTTGTGTAGTATGGGACACCGGGTTGTTCCCTGGGCGAGCCGTTAGGGCGACCACCTAGGCTCTGACCGTCCTCTTGGCCCCAGGTCTCCCTGCCCTGTGCCTCTTCAGTGGTCCTTGGTCTCCTTGGGGTTGGCAGGGTGAGCCGCAAATGCCACGTTTTCCTGGGCAGTCCTTTACTCTCCTCTCCCCCCCCTTTTTTTATCCTCTTCTCCCTGGCTCCTGGTGCTCCACTGCTGGACCCCATTACTGCCTTCCTTTTCTGGGCTTGCCCCCCCCCCCTGGCTTGCTTTTGCTCCATTTTGCCCCCATCTTACACCTTCCCCCTTTTCTTAGATGTGTTTCATTGAGACAGGCCCTGCGCGGCCTTTATTTGTCTGTTGTTTTTCTATACTGCTGACATGCTTTCCAAATAAGAGAAACCTTTAATACAAAAAAAAACCAACACGTGTCCATTAACATATTTACATGTTTCCAGATTCTCAGGAGCTGCAGAAAGCCAAGGAGTACAGCTCTAGGTTGGATAAAGAAATCCTTGCACTACGTAACCGAGTCAAATCACTGGATTCCGAAAGGAAGAAGCTCGCAGAACAGGTGAGTCGTCTGGTCCAGGGAACCTTGTCCCCAGATATTCTGCAACAATATGTCCCAATATGACTTGATCTCTAGCAGTATTATTCAAAGAGCGCTGGAACCGGAATTTCGGTGCTTTTGTTTGTCATACTTCGGGGAATCACGTTCCCCGACCGTGTGTAGAATTCAGCATTCACCACAGAGTCCCTGAAGTACAGGGAAAAGCCACCGACTGCATCCAAAAACCACAGAAACGACTGGAAAAACCGCCCAAAACCGGCGAACGCACCTGACGATCCACCGCAAAATCCCCGAACGCGTTTGAAAAAAGCCGAAGATCCGCCAAACAGTCGACCAGCCGTCGGCAAAAGCCGAACTAGGTAAAAAAAATAAAATAAAAAAAATCCTGCAACTTTTAAAAGCTGTTTGCAAAAACCTTCTTCATGAAAATGCTGAAAATTACATATAAGGTCCTATGAATAATAAAAAAAAGGTCTGTTACAGCAAGAATAAAAGACCCTGTTTAAAAAAAAAAAAAAATCGGAAACATTTTTGCTAAAAAATTAATATATAAAGAGACTTTTTGCTGCAGATTAAAATAATAAACGGTTTATTAGATATTTGATAAAAACAGGAATATTTTTAACATTGAAGCCTATAGGATTCGCCTGAATAAACCTGGCGAATGAAGCCACCGAACATCGGGGCATTTCACTGACATTTCGGTGCTGTTCGGTGTCTCTGAATAGATTAACCATTGCTTCTATATGGGGATTACACTGCTGCCGAAGATCACCGTATTTCGCTGGCAATTCGCCAATATTTGGCAAACTGCCAGCTTTTGGAATGGCCATTTTTGGTGTTTCAATTCAACAGGTTTAAACAGGCGAATCCCATAGGTTTCAATTTTAAAATGGAATATCTTTTTAAATTTCTTTCTTTAAAGACCGTTTATTCTTTTTATTTCTTGCAAAAAAACATATTTTCATTTTTTAGAAGATCTTTTAGTATTGTTTTGCATTTATTTTTTTATTCTTTTAAAATAAAAAGCTTTTTTTATTTTGCAACAGGCCCTTTTATTGTTTTTCTAAAGGACCTTTTTTATTATTTTAATACATTTTTATTGATTTAACCTCCTATTAGGACAATATGACACCTCCTTCCCCCCCCCCCCAGTTCGGTAGAAATTGCAAATGCAAACTCGATGCAATTGGGCGGTTATCGGCTCAATTGGGCGGTCTTCGCCGATGTCCAATAGCGGCTTCGGGGACTCCCATTTCAGCAAAATACGGTGAACATTCGCTAAATGGTGAATTCTCCGTATTTTCAGTGAAATGGAATCGCTGAAACTGCACATGATTTCATTTCTTTGTGAATAGATCCCTTATGTCCTATATAACTTTATGAACAGTGAAGGGGTTAATGGGTGTGCTTACTGTATAATTTTCCATGACTTCTTTTCGCCGTGATGTCTTGTAAACAGTTGTTGATGTTTTAGCAAATTTGTTAAATCTGTAAGAATGAAAAGAAAAACCAAACTGGTGCTTTCTGTGTCTGCAGAGTGAAAAAAGCGCCAGCGAATCCTTGGCGTGTTCATCACCGAAACAAAACACAAGTAGCCTTCACGACAATGAAACGCTTCACAAAAGGTGATATATTCTTTTTTTTTTCTTCCATATTTTTTCCTTGTTTAGTAATTTGCTATATTTTTCGTGTTGAATGACAAAATACTCATCATCGAAGAATCCCAAAAAAGACAAAGTTCCAATTCTGCAGTTAACTCGATTTTGGGTGGGATGCACTGAAAAACACTCATTAGCATATCAAAAGACAATTTTCACACCTTTTTAAAGCAGGAACAGTGTGTCCCCTGTGAAGAAACAAAATTATCTGTTTTATATCTCTCCAAGCACCCTGGAGAGACATAAAACCATTTGCAAATATCAGCCCTAAACCCCACTGTAACAAAAAGTTAAACTAGATTACTGCTACATTACAGCTGCCAGTGAGCGGGCCGAATTCAGGGAGAGCTCTGGGGTCACTCACTGCTGTACAGGGATAATTTTCGGGGGGTTGTAATGATTGAAAATCCCAGTACAGATACAAGGAGTTACTGTAATTTCCATATACAGGCATTATGTCACATACAGATATTAATTTTATATTCTGTTGGTATTTTTTGGAAGCTGCATTGCTAATAATCTCATATTATCAATACAAATCCCCATAAGCAGGAGATCTGAACATTTTATTTATCTTTATCACAGTTACTGTACCTAGCACAAAGGTATTTTCTGCCTGTATGATGATAATGCGGACCCAATAATGCAAATTGTGTAAGCTAAGGGACACCATCTAGAGCTCAGAATCTGACATTTCAACAATATTTCTATAATGAATAAACGAATACATGAAAAATAAGAAAAA
The DNA here is from genome assembly GCA_009667805.1 of Leptobrachium leishanense. Lineage (NCBI taxonomy): Eukaryota > Metazoa > Chordata > Amphibia > Anura > Megophryidae > Leptobrachium > Leptobrachium leishanense. The sequence goes on along the minus strand of CM019073.1, from coordinate 27,701,935 downwards.
TGAGCAAATTAACATTATTTAAATTTTTTTAACTATCTTAAAATTACAATATCAGTGCGAAACCTCTATTTTATCCTATATATTTTTTTTTAATTTTACAATTTTTATTTTGTATAGATGTCATCATATAATCAAACATAAAGCGAGGGCCTCGCAGGGCCGCACAAGGTCAATTATAATGGCACGGCATAGAAAAAATAACAATCAAAGAATGTCATCAGAAAAAACAAATGCAAAACAAAGTCATCGAAGGGTAGCCATATATTAGTGATAAACATCCCCTAATAGGGGGGGGGGGTCTCCTCTATAGATAATCAACAATAAACAAGATAAATCGGCTAAGTACATCTAGTATACTGTAGAACGGGGGAAAAAGAAGAAAAAGGGGCAAGAAACCCCCCCCCCCAAAAAAAAAAAAAAAACAGCTATGCATAGAAAGTCATCTTAAGTGTTGCAGACAACATATAAAAAATATAATGAAAAACCACAGAGGTCATCTTAAGACTGCTAATAAAAAGAAAAAAGTCCTCCAGAAACGGTGCAATATGAAAAAAAAAATGACATCAGAACTTTAACAAGCAAATGGCCACACAAGGCCAAAACATGTCATGTAATCAGTATATAATAAAACAAAAGTCGCACAGCAGGGAGACAAGAGTCCGCATAGGCGTCGTAGGGAAAATTGAGGGGAGACACACCCTCAGAGGGGTACTCGGCAAATATAGTAATACTCTGCGTAAGGAAGGGTAAAGGGGAGAAGGGGAGAAAAGAAAAAAAATAAAAAAAATAAAAAAATTTAGCTATGGGTAGCGTAAACCTCCCAAGGTGAACAAAGAGAAATAAAGAAAAAAAGGGGGAGGGAACGGAAAAAAAAGGACAAAAAGATTGGGGGGTCTCTTTAGCCCATATCCAAAAGCGGGACCAGCAGCACAGCAGGGAGGACAGCAGGGGTCATCGCTTCACTCCCGGTTTCCATCACAGGACATGTAAGCCCCACTGGGAGACGACCATAGCGGGGAAATGACATGCCAGGGCAGAGCTGGAGAACTCCTCCAACCGCTTGGTAACGCAAAGGCTTCCTCCCCGAAAGGCCTCGGCGGCAACGCACAATCTTCGTGGCCCTTCCTGGAACACACATAACCGCTGTCGGAACAATCGGGTCGCCCGTGGAGGAAGGCCGGCCGGCCGGCATTATCCCAGAGGCCACCGCAGCAGCAACGGAAGGCTGCAATTAGCCCACCGCCAGCAGGGTGGCCGGGCCAGATTCATCATCCCACTGGGGCGCCTCATCTCCCGGTGCAGAGACAGCATCCTTCCGCTCTGGACCAGCAGCACAATTTCGCTCTGGCGTGTCCAGCCAAGCTGGCCGACACTTCATCCGCCCCCCGGATCAGGGCGCGGAAAGCCGCAATCGCCTGGGCTATATCACCCTTCGTCACAGGCAAGTCATCGGGGTTCACCAACGAGGAAGCAATTCTCAGTGGCACGCCATCCGCCTCCGGCCCCTGTGGATCCCGAGACTGCAGCAGGTGGACCCAGAGTCTCCTTTCGGAGCCCACACCCGTCCAAGGGAGGAACAGAGGCCCAACATTGCTCCCGAACCTAACACTCAGACGAGATGTCCCAGAAGGCCCAGAGGGAGAACAGCATGCGGCTGCAGGCTGAAAAAATGGCCGCCGGGGCTAGGCCGCAACTAAGAGCAGAAGGCAAAGTCGTCTCAAAGCGAAGAAATGCCACGGAGATCCCCGCCGTTGGACCACAGGTATATGTCAGCTATCCAGGAGCGAGGAAGAGCGGAAAATTCAGCGAGACATCATAAATCATGAAAAGTCGTCTTATTAGGGATAATATCTGCAGAGCTCCATCAATTTGCAGCCGCTCTCCTCGACTTCCGGTCATGCCTATTTTATCCTATATTTAATTGTCAACTTCACATCCCATGTTTCATATAAATGTTATAATAAAAAAAATTCATTAGTAGTGAAGGGGTTAAAGGCCCTCTCCAAGCACTGTATGCAGTACAGCCTATTGTGAGTAAAGTGACATTCCATTTAAAAGATTACATGACCATGTGAATTTGACTTGGATGTCCTGTGGGACAGTGTGATTTAACCCGCAGAGGACTTACACACATTTAAAGACTTCCTCTGATAGGGGTCATCACATGAGGTCATATGCTGATGACTGATCGTCCATCCAATCGGAGGCAACAATGCCACTATCTGTATTTAAAGGGCTATTCTATCAGCGTTAACCTGTACCCGGAATATATTCTACATCCTAACAAACGGATTCCTGATGCGCTTTTAAATTTTAGGAAAGGCTTGACAGCTTGTGGCTGAAAAATAGAGAAGCTGATGAATCTTTTGTGGTTTACATCTTGGCATTCTGTCTTCTTGCCCCATAACTCTGTAACCTAATATCAGTTCCCCCCCCCCTGCAAACAACAATGACGCTCCTACCCTCTACTTTGAAAACTGGGTCTGTAGTATCCTAATATATCCTGGTTTATTCTTAAAAGGACACTCTAGCACTGAAGGAGTAAGGATGGGTGAAATATTAACTCCTTCTGACCCTCCCATTCTCATTTTAACTCTTAACGGCCCTTTATACTCCCCTTTTAATCCAGCACTGGGCTCCCTCGTTGCTTATCTGGATCTCGCAGTTACTTCCTCTTAACAGCGACGTGCTGAAGCAGGTGGGAGCTGGATAGTCGCCGAGGTCACCATGACCAGTGAGTGGTCACAGTGCCTAGAGTGTCCCTTTAACTAATGCTCTGCTCGTCGATAAACTTATGTAAAATATTTTTCCATGTCTACTCTGTCAAAGCAACGCAAAGTTAGATTTAACAAAAATAACCGCACAATAAAGCCCCCAAATCGAATACGATGAGTTTGATTGGTCTGTCGGATGTATTTAACCTCTCACTAGCTGCCAGCTCACCATTGAAGAGCGCGAGAGTTTAAATAAACAGCTGCTTCACAAGCTGCAAAAGCTGCAGCGCGAGCACGACGAGACGGTGGAACGCAACGAGGAGCTGGAGTCCATTCTTGGAGAAACTCAGAATCAAACCAAGGAAAAGATGGAATTTTTTGAGGGTCAAACGGCCGGTCTTCAAAAAATGGTAAGTGCTTAAAAGTGGTAAGCTATTAACCCCCTACGACATGTCCTGATGAAAGAAATGTAGAATTTCTGAAATGTTGACAAATTGTAGCACGTGTAATAAATTGTTTTTGTTTGCTGAAAAGTCACAAGAGTGCTGTTTTTTTTTTGAGATATATATTATAACAATGATAATGCGGGGCTCGTATCCAAGTCAAGGTCTCCTAACCTGCCTCCCTCCATATACTCACCTCTCTGTCTGGGTTCCTGCGGTGGACTGGCAGGCTGGTAGTCTGCTCCGCCTTTTCAAGGGGCCCAGCAGTTGACATCATCGCCAGGCGCCCCCTGGTGCCTGGAGTGAAAAAAAGCAAAGGGGAGGCACCTCCAGAGTCCTCTCCCTCCCCTACCGCTCTACGTCCAAAAAAGTACCGCTGGAAAGGGGAGAATTTCCACTTTTCAGCAGTACCTATCATTAACCCCTCCATTGGCGGATCTCGATTCGGCTTCGAATCGCGATTCAAACCCAGAAGTGGCTGGATGTCAGCCAAGCCTCCAGGTCACCCCCACCCACTGACACGTCACCATATGTGCAATGACATCATTGGGCCAGTTAACCCCCTAGTCGCCAAGTGGTGATAGGGGGATCGTTTGGATCCCCCAATCTCCCAATCCGTGGCAGCTAGAGGGTCATGTTTGATTACATTGGAAAGGCCTGATCATTGCATTTCCAATGATACCAAATATGACTAGGTTTGGTGTAAAAATAAAAAATAAAATTGTCTGGGGGTTTAATAAAATAGGACTTCATCTGGCACTTAAACATGATGAGCATAAACCAGTCAAAATGAGCTCAACGCACAGAGGCGAAATGGCTCAGCAGTGAAGGGGTTGAAAAGCAAAAACATGTAAAAATTGGGTATTTCTATTCTCAGGACAAAATTTTGAAACTATTTAGCCAGGGTCTATTTTGGCGGTTGTAGATTTTGGGGATTACATTTTGAAAAAGTGTGTGGTTTCCCCCCCCCCATTTTTTTATTTTTTTCATATTACACATATTATTATTTTTTTATAGTAATTTATACGATATGACAGAAATAATGGAACCTTTTAGAAAGTCCATTTAATGGTGGGAAAAAAGGTATATAATTTGTGTGGGTTCCATAAACGAGTAAGAGGAAAACTTGACCTAAACACAAACAGCGCAGAAACGTAAAAAAAGCAGCGGGCACTTTCGGACTGACAATCCTAAAACCGCCCAGTCACTAAGGGGCTAAAATCTGACGTTTCGAAATGTTGAACTTTCAATGGAATAATAAACTTTGGACTTTTACAAGACCCCGAGTGCCTCTCACCACTTATTTTGAATGAGAATATTTACGGCTTGAAGGAGAAAAGTTACCAGGAAAGGCTTAATGATCTTAACATGTACAGCTTGGAAAAAAGACGAGACAGAGGAGATATGATAGAAACATTTAAATACGTAAAGGGAATCCACAAGGTAGAGGAAGGGAGTATATTTAAAAGGAAACAAAGTAGCAAAACAAGAGGACATAGTCTTAGATTAGAGGGGCAAAGGTTTAAAAGTACCATCAGGAAGCATTATTTTACTGAGAGGGTGGTGGATAGGGATGAGCTGTTCGGGTTCGGAGTTCGACCCGAACTTTGGCAGTTCGAAAGTTCGCGAATTTCGAACTTTTTGGGTCTGTTCGGTCCGAGTTCTAAAAAAATTTTTTTTTCAAAAAAGTATAGAAAATGCTTAAAAAAATACTAAAAAATCTAGAAATAAAGAGACTCTTTACTGCAGAATATTATCAGCAACGGTTTATTAGATATTGAATTAAAAACGAATGTGTACGTGGAAAGATTATCAACTCTAAATGACCTCTGTTCACAAACGGGCATAACACCAGGTGTTTTTAGTCTGGTAATCAATTTGATACATTGTACAACATACTGAGGGTGGGGTGGTGTCTGCTTCTGATTGAGATTTGAGAATTAATTTCCCTAAAATATCCTAATATGCTGCATTTAACCCTTTCGCTGCGGAGGCTTTTCACACCTCTGTGCTGAGGTCATTTTTACCGCTTTCGCTCATCATGATTAACCGCGTTTTGTAGCCATATTTTGATATATGACCCAGACATATTATATATCGTTCTTTCCGGCAACTTGGCAGATTCATAATATGTCATTATTATATGTATACGTTATGTCATGTCTGTATATTATAACAAAAATGCAATAAAATTTGAATTTTCAATAATTTATTATGTGTAAAGTGTTTTTTTCACATTTTAACATGCGATCGTTTGCGGTTATATTTTGTATGGGGTGCGCTTGTTAAAAAAATTAGAAATGGGGTCTCGTTACATTTTTTTTTTTGGGGAAAATTTCGCTTTTTTTAACAAACGCACCGCATACAAAAATCGTTAGTGCAGCATTATTGTTCACATTATAATTGAAATGGGAACAATATTGCTGCATTAACAAAACCAAAAACAAAAAAAAACTTGTTTATTTTTTTTTTTAGAATTTTTTTTAATTTATTTATTTTTTATTTATTTTTATTTATTTTTTTAAAACATTTTTCATGCTCATGTTTGGTATCCTTGGAAAGGCCATGCTCTGGCCGATCCAACGATATCAAACATTAACCCCTAGCTGCCACGGATCGGGAGATAGGGGGTTCCAATGAACCCCCTATCTCCACCATTGGTGGCAGCTAGGGGTTAACTCCAGGACTGGCGTCATCGTGCTATGCACGATGACGCCAGTCCTCAGGGGGAGTTCCTGGAGGCTTGGCCGACATCCAAGATGTCAGCCAGCTCCAGGAGAGGATCACGATCCGGCGCTTTTCAGCGCCGATTCGTGATCCGGCTCCCCAGGGGTTAATCACAGCCACCATTTGGAAGGGCAGGCTGTGCCCTTCCAAACGGTGCCTGGATTAACCCCCTGCCCCCCGGCAATCGGGAGGGAGAGAGGTCCGAAGGACCTCCCCCCCTCCCTTTCAGGCGCTTCCTCCGCACATGCGGGGGGGGGGCGCCTGAATTAGATGTCATCGCGCCGCCGCGATGACATCTAACTGCTCCGCCGGGGTCCCGGAGTGCTGGGCTGACATCCAAGATGTCAGCCCGCACCGGGGGGCGCAGCAATCTGCCGGAATCCGGCGGATTGCTGCCTCCTGTGCATGGACGCGCTGAGCGCGTCCATAGCACAGGAGAACCACTTGGCTGGACGCGCTGAGCGCGTCCATAGCAGCCAAGTGGTCAACTTGTGTTTGAAAAAAATTCAAAATAACATCTAAGGCTAGGGTCAGATGAGCGCATTTTGTACGGACTGTGCGTCTGTGCAGTACGGACGTACTTACTGACTGACAACAAGGTAGTGGCCAAACAGTCCGTTTTTTTCACTGACGTATTTTTTGACTGATGTAGCAGGGAAAATAAATTAAAATGAAAAAACATTCTGTCCGTCAAAAATGCTGGACGTATAAATGCAGTCCATCTGACCTCGTTTCATCACTCACATACAAAGCTACACGGACGTTGCGGACGTGGCGCACTCCGCACGTCCGTTCTAGCAGTATTATGTTCTTGCCTAACCTGCGTCCGTTTGCAGCGTCCGCCATGCATCCGCACTTCCGTGCGGACGTACTTCGTGTGTGGGGCTCCATTGGTCAGAATGCTATGCTGCCACGGACGTACAAATGTGCGGCAACACAGACGTGATGACTGCGCTCGTCTGACCCCAGCCTTAAGCAATGTTATTTTTCACCTCGGGATTAAACATTCACAGGGTTATTCAGAGAGCGGTGAAAAGCAGGAGAATAACTAGAGAAGTGAAAATTCTAGGTCAAAATAGCCAAACCAGAAAAATTCTCCCATTTAACTCACTTTCCAAATTGGCTATTTGGTCTAGATTGTTCTCTTCTCCTGCCAGTTCTCCTGGCTTTCACCTCTCTCTCAGGGTTGTTCAGAGAAAGGTGAAAACCAGGAGAATGGCAGGAAAAGAGAACAATCTGGACCAAATAGCCGATTTGGAAAGTGAGATAAGGCTAGGGTCAGACTAACGCATTTTTCACAGCGACCGTCAAAAAGTGCGTCCGAACGCATTGCCTTTTTTTTTCACGGAATGCGCGAAAACGGTCATACGATGCGCATTTTTGTGCGTGATTTTTTACGGATCCAAACCAGGAAACTTTGGGTGTCTGGACGTTATGTTGGCCGGACATGAGCAGGGTCTGACGTCTCCAAATCACGCACACACGCCGCTAGTGGACGCAGCGCACTCTGTACGTCCGTACTAGCGGTTCTGCGTTCTCGAAAAAATGCGTTCATTTTCCACTTGCGTTGCGCAGCCGGACTTTCGTGCGACCGTACTTCGTATATTGGCTGTCATTGCCCGTCATTTGCTGCTAGTGCGGCCGTGATTAAGTGCGCCTAAACGCATGTTAAAAATTCGCTAGTCTGACCCTAGCCTAAATGGGAGAATTTTTCTGGTTTGGCTATTTTGACCTAGAATTTTCCATTCTCCAGTCATTCTCCTGCTTTTCACCGCCAAAAAATCAGTAAACTTTTTCTGCGTGTCCGAAAATGTCTCCTCTTTTCATACAGACTGCCGCCCCAAGCAGTTGTTTATGGATAGATTAAAGGAAAAGCATTTACCGTCATTTGAAATGTAATTTTTTGTTTTTTACATATTTCTATACATCCTAGAAATCCGCCACTTCACGGGCAGGTTATGGGGACCTCCTAGGCACGATATTTGAAGGAATTTTTCGTTTTTATTTTTAACCCTTATTTCATGGAAAACTCACTGTCCCTTTTTAAAAACGTTTTTTTCTTTTTACTTTTTGTCCTTGTTTCCTGTTCCCCAGGGCACTACCCGGACCCCCATACACCTTTTATGGCAAATATGTAGCATATATGCCCTCTTGGAGGGCACTCTAAAAACCGAATTTTCAGCCCCATTGACTTGTATGGGGTCCGAGTTCGGGTTCGGGTTCGGACCAGAACATTTGGAAAGTTCGGGTTCGGCTTCGAACCGAACTCGGGGAGTGTTCGGCTCATCCCTAGTGGTGGATACATGGAACAGCCTTCCAGTTGAAGTGGTAGAGGCCAAAACAGTAATTGAATTTAAGCAGGCATGGGATAGGCATAAGGCTATCCTAAACAAAAGATAAATCCAAGTAAAGTATCCATGTAATTGGGCAGACTAGATGGGCCGAAAGGTTCTTATCTGCCAACATTTTTCTATGTTTCTATATATTTATTATTATTATTATTTTTGTCTTGTGTGAAAATATCTTATGGGATATGAGGGGAGACGTCAGAGAACTCTTCTTAAAAAGGAATAACACCCTACAGATTATAAATTAGGGAAATGCATGATTTTAACACGTGAAATTGAAATTGGGTCAGGAGGGAGAAGTCGCAGACTTTTATTATTATTATTATTGTTATAGGAATAATTCGCTAAAGTTAGGAAGTAATTAATTGGATCGATCGAATTGTTGTTTTTTTTTTTTACCTGCTGAATTAATTTTAGGTCAGGAGGGCGAAGTCTGCGGACGTCACCTATATATTTAGAAAAAAAGAACCAGGGATAACTGGCTAAAGACAGAAATTAAATAACGGGTGGAAATACTTGTTTTCAGGTGATGAATTGATTTTTTTTTGGGGTAATGTTTTAAAAGGGTTAGAATGTCCCGTTAATGATTCCAGTCCGTTGTCATATTCGTATACGTCGTTCCCTCTTCGAATGTTGGTCATATTGCCGTCGATGGGAGTTCAGAGTCGCCGTTCTTGTCGGACGCTGACGTATCTTATCTGAAATACAGTTTAAGGCGTGATTCTGACAACTGCTGGGAGCTGGAGTTAAATGGCCTGCTTTGTTATGTGGAGGGGGGGGTCCTATTGGAGTCAATGGAATGTGGTTGCTTGGCATCTGAAAACAAAAAAATGAGTCCAAACCTCCCTGTCGGTTTACAGCCCAGACGCGGCGTCTTGTTGTGAGCCAGAGCTTTCAGAAAACACTGCGACCGAATGTCATCTATTTAAATAGATTTTTTTATTATTTCTCCTCGATCCTGGTAGGATCCTAACACCTGACGATTAACCGCTGATTTACTAGTGGGGGAAAGATTTGGGGGGGGGGTGTGTCAGCTGATTTTCTGATTTTAAGTTTTGCATTTTTATTTTTTTCATCCTTTTCTTAAAAAAAAAAATAATTAAGATTAAAAACTTAGAAGCTGAGCTTCTGAATCTCCGCGAAGGAAAGGACGACATGCTTGGCACGGGGCGAACAAACCGCGCCGATCCAACAGAGATGCCCGATTTGCAGCAGGTAAGACGAGTCAGGTGAAATTTACAGCGAAAAGAGAATAAAATGCACCGAGATAAGATTAAGGGAACTGGACTACCCGCCGCGTCTGCAGCTCTAAAGGGTTAAAGTACAACGTTTGTGAGTAGGAATGTAAAGCAGCAGAAATTACTTTAAGTGTGACAAGTGCATGAATCAGACACCTGTCAATCAATGCTTAAAACTGCGTGCGTGCGAGAGTCAGGTCTGGGCACAGATCTCAATCCATGGTTTTATTTACTTTATGTTGTTCAGAACATGCTTTTTATGATTTCTTTCGTTTTTATGTGCGTTTTGTGTCTGAACTCTGTACATTATGTGCAAGTGATTGGAGCTGAACCTTCCATGACATTATAATAGCTGTATAGACCCATTGTGTAAAAAAAAAATATATATATATCATTTTTTCCTTTTTTTTTTTTTTTACAATTTATTATTATTATTATTTTTTTTTAAAACAATGAATCTTCTCTCGGAATGGAAAAAAAAACGTCTAGTGAGCTATTGGCATTAGACAAAGGAAAGTATAGCTCATGTTTTACACATGACTATTATTCAGGTATATTTTATTCGTGTGTGTGTATACACCTCCATCATTTTTATGTGCTGCTGTGCAGTGTATGGATGGATATTTATGCTGTGTGTCTGTATAGAAAGTGTGGGATGCTCTGCTCAAGGGAGATTATATAGTGATACAGTAACCCCCCAAAACAATCATTTTCAAAGATGCACAACATGGAATTATGTTTTATTATATATATTTTATATTTATTTATATATATTTTTAAAAGTCTAAGGGCTCTATTAAATTCTTCACGCAAAAATGCACTGTAAACGCGTGAATTTTTGCGCGAAGCATTAAACGTTAACGCGCGTAAATTATCGCTGGTATTACAATCCTTGCGCATTATTTCATCTGTCAAAAAATAACGCGTGTAAAAAAAGACGCGCAAAACCGTTGCGCGCGCATTAACGTTGCACGCAGAAATCAGTGTGCGCACTGTTTTTTTCACGCGATTCAGCCAATCAGAATTAAGAACCACAATTATCTCACGTTAAGTTTTTGCGCCTGTCAAAGTCAATCTGCGCATATATGCTGCATCAATAATAAAAACACGCACAACTTCAGCATTTTATTGTTTGGGTATGTGTAGAATGTGTAACTATACTGTGCTGTATTCTTTTTTGGGCTGGTGTATTTGGGTTCGGCCAGGACGTTCAGATTTGCTGTTACCACCAGCTTTTCAAAGACGTTAAAAATAAATTATGCGCGCAAACGCTGTGCGTTAAAAACTGCGCATAGATTGTGTTACCATCCGCGTACCAGCGCACCAACGCATTTGCGCTCACAGTACAGTACGTTCGCGCAGGTTCACCGGCGGTAGAAGTTAACGTGCATTTTTTTGCACGGACATTGTAATACGACGTTCAGCGCAAAGGGTTTTGCCCCTCGCGTTAATGCGTTTTTGCACACGCGTTAACGTTGGCGCGAAGAATGTGATAGACCTCATATTTAGGACTCTATCTATTTTGTCTTTTATATATCCTATATAAAATGAAATGCTTTTTGTATGCATTTCATTTCTGTTAAACCATAGTAATCCATATAACGTATCATTCCGTTTCTGCAGATATTAAGCAGTAACGAGGAGAAGATTAAATTGCTGGAAAGACAGCTGAACAAGGAAAAACAAGAGCAACAGAGACTTTCCTCACAGCTGGTGAGCACCCAGAAGGCCATGCAAGCAGTAAAAGAGGTAAAAGCCACATTATTTTGCTTTTACAGAAATGTTTGTGGGTTGTCTGTTAAGGTAATTAAAAAAGTAAAAATAAAGCTTATGGCCATCTCAGTTGTTATGTGAGATAGATAGAAGCAAAGGTTATGACATATCAAGCAGGGGCGGACTGACCATAAGGATCTCAGGGCACTGCCTCCAAGCCTGGGAGGGGACCCCTGAGGACTTGAGAAAGGCTGCTATGACAGCTGAAACTTTGCTGCTGCTGCTGACCTAATAAACTGGTCCTTTTCTTTCTTATTCGGAGGGCCAGGTTTCAGTGACGTGCTGTGAGGTCAGTGGCTGGTGAGGCACTTGCTAGTATCAGAGTCAGATATACACGGGTTATGTAGGTTCAGGTTCAGTGCTCCCCAGGAACTGGCTGCTGTCAGTGCTCCACAGGATCTGGCTGCTGTCAGTGCTCCACAGGATCTGGCTGCTGTCAGTGCTCCACAGGATCTCTTGCTGCTCTCAGGGCTCCCCAGAATCTCTTGCTGCTCTCAGGGCTCCCCAGGATCTCTTGCTGCTCTCAGGGCTCCCCAGGAACTCTTGCTGCTCTCAGGGCTCCCCAGGATGTGCCTCCAGGCACATAGCCCCATGGCACTCCCCCATGACTGATGAGAACAGTCACATGACTGTCCTGTGTCAATCACTGCATGGAGGCCTGCCTCCCATGGAGGTGTTTTTTGAGTTGCTCTAGACCAATGGTGCTTTCCCCAGGATCTGCTCCCCAGGGTTTGGCTGCTGTCAGTGCTCCCCAGGAACTGGCTGCTGTCAGTGCTCCCCAGGATCTGGCTGCTGTCAGTGCTCCCCAGGATCTGGCTGCTGTCAGTGCTCCCAAGGATCTGGCTGCTGTCAGTGCTCCCCAGGATCTGGCTGCTGTCAGTGCTCCCCAGGATCTGTCTGCTGTCGGTGCTCCCCAGGAACTGGCTGCTGTCGGTGCTCCCCAGGAACTGGCTGCTGTCGGTGCTCCCCAGGAACTGGCTGCTGTCGGTGCTCCCCAGGAACTGGCTGCTGTCAGTGCTCCCCAGGAACTGGCTGCTGTCAGTGCTCCCCAGGAACTGGCTGCTGTCGGTGCTCCCCAGGAACTGGCTGCTGTCGGTGCTCCCCAGGAACTGGCTGCTGTCAGTGCTCCCCAGGATTTGGCTGCTGTCAGAGCTCCCCAGGATCTCTTGCTGCTCTCAGGGCTCCCCAGGATGTGCCTCCAGGCACATAGCCCCGTGGCACGCCCCCATGACTGATGAGAACAGTCACATGACTGTCCTTTGTCAATCACTGCATGGGAGGCCTGCCTCCCATGGAGGCGTTTTTCGAGTAGCTCTAGACCAGTGGTGCTTTCCCCAGGATCTGCTTCCCAGGAACTGGCTGATCTCAGTGCTCCCCAGGAACTGGCTGCTGTCAGTGCTCCCCAGGATCTCCCCAGTGCTCCTCAAACTCACCTCCCCCCCCATATGTTGAAGCCTACATTTCCCAGAATTCTTACAATGTAATTGATGGCCGGGGAATCGTGGGAGTTGTAGTTCAGAAACATCTGGGGGGGCAAGTTTGACAACCCTGTTGTAAACCTTTTATATTGACTTTTTTTTACCCATTAAGACAGGGTGAGAATTTTCCTATATACCTTTTCTTTCGTACCTGGCACTGATGGAGTTAAAAAGCATCTGCTCACACTCGCATATTTTGCTGAGATTTGTTTATCTGAACACGTGTTTTTTGCGTTTCTGGGGTGAAATCTACATTTGGGAAGGTTCGGTGACTTTCTTTGTGTCTGCTTTGACGTGGATATATAATGAACATGAACAGACTTGGCTTCTGGCAAAAAAACTACGGTTACATGAAACGTTCCACCTTGCCAACTTCATAAACGTATCATTATTCCGCGATCCACCCAGTGCCTGAGACTGGAGAGAATCGGATCGGGGCCATGGCAGACTTGGTTTTTCTTTGAGCCTAAAAATACTTTATTTTTCGCAAAATGTAAAAATATTTAAAAAAAGAAGCAAAATCTTCAATATACAACACCGAGGCGGAAGGGTCTTTTGGTGGGTTCAGTGGTTTGGAATAAGAATTATGTTGCAGGTAAGAATAGGTGTTTTTTTTTTGTCTTGGCATGCAGTTACTGAAAAGCTCCACTAGAGGGAGGCAATCCATCAATCTTCTTTAAGATGACAGTTTCAGGTATTTGTGCCGCACCCAGAATATAATGAGATATTTACAAAATGTAATGTACGGTATCTGTTCCGGAGTTATCTGAGGAATGTCACTTTGCCGTATAGATAAAAAGTATGTGTGTGTGACGATACTGCACAACTAATGTGACGATGAAAAGTGTTGTTATATACAGGTCAAGCACAGCTGTAATAGTATTTGAAAAATCTAATATTTTAATGTAGGGAAAAATACACGATGCAGTTACTTTTCAGTTTTTTTTGTTTTTATATATGTAGGGCTCTATTACATTCCCTGCGCAACGCGTTAATTTGTGCACGAAGCGTTAAACGTTAACGCGCGTAAATTAACGTTGGTAATACAATCTGCACGCGTTTTTTCATCTGTCAAAAAATAACGAGCTTAAAAAAGACGCGCAAAAACGCGCGCGCATTAACCTTGCGCGCAGGAATCCGTGTGCGGACTGTTTTTTAACGCGATTCAGCCAATCATAATTAAATACCACAATTGTCTCCCGTTAAGTTTTTGCGCCTGTCAAAATCAATCTCAGCATATATGCACAGGATTAATAAAAACACGCACAACTTCTCCATTTTATTGTTTGGGTACGTGTAGAATGTATAACTATACGTTGCTGTATTTTTTTATTTTCGGGCTGGTGTATTTGGTTTCGGCCAGAACGTTCAGATTTGCCGTTACCACCAGCTTTTCAAAGACGTTAAAATTATGCGCGCAAACCTTGTCTGTTAAAATTTGCGCATAGTTTGTAATACCATCTGCGTACCAGCGCACAAACGCATTTGCGCTCACAATGTTAAGTATAGGACGCGCAAAGTACATTACGCTCGCGCAGGGTTCGCGCAGGTTCTCCTGCGGTAGACGTTAACGTGCATTTTTTGCACGGACATTGTAATACGACATTCAGAGCAAAGGGTTGTGCCCCTCGCGTTAATGCGTTTTTGCGCGCGTGTTAACGTTTGCGCGAAGAATGTAATAGAGCCCCTAATATTTTAATGTAGAGAAAAATGCACGATGCAGTTACTTTTCAGCTTTTTTTGTTTTTATATATGTAACATTTTCTGTATATACACCTTCTCTGTGCTCCGGAGTTAATACTTATGGATTTCCAATAAATTAGTGGATCCTTGGATCACAAATCTGCTCTTTCACTGATATAACGCGATATTCCTAGGCAGGCATTGTCTCAGCACCTTGCACCAGAACGCAGCGCTAACTGCAGTGATACTCGAGGTGGCGCAGAAGCGCTTCTGTGAGTATCACCTCATGCAGTCCATAGGACTCTATGGAGGGTTGCGCTTCTGGGTCGCTAGCCCTGTGAAATCTAACTCCCACGAGATTGCACATCGCCGCGTAGGGAGACTGGGAACTATTTGTTCCCAGTCTCACTCTGCTCCCAGTGACCAGAAGCGGCGGATCGGGCCACTGTTCTCGATGAGAGGTGAGTATGAGATTTATTGGGGGTTTTTAGGTGGTGTTAAATGATTTTGCAAAAGCTACATTTTTTGTCTTGTGCGTCCCTGCGGTAACTAGCGCTAGCACTTTGTAATACCTTACTTATCCCCATGTTAAGTATAGGATGCGCAAAGTACAGTAAGCTCACGCAAGCTAGCGCAATCACTGATGCGCTAATGGATTTTTTACGGGTTTAGCGTTAGGAAGGCAATATGGAGGCATGTGTTAAAGTCCCTTATCCTGGCGGTAACGCTTACTCACCCGAATGCTACCGTTAGCGTTCACTATGGAATAATGCCCATGAGGTTGATGCTCGACGGCGCAGTTACAGAAAAGGCGATACCATATGCAAATCAGACTGCTATCCCCCAAAAAGTACGACCAGTACTGAAATGCCAAGAATGTCCTCCCAGCACGACAGATCCTGCAAGCCCAGCAAATGTTTCAGCCTGCTTAAACTTCGTTCAATCCTTCGCTACCCAAAATCCCATTTCTACAAAACTTAATTAACTTTTAAATCAGAGATCTCAGACTCCAGAACTACATCTCCCATGATTCTCTGGTCATCTACTACAATTATAAGAATTCTGGGAATTGTAGGCCAGAAACATCTGGGGATGGGGCTGCAATAAATCGAGGGTCGTCAACCTTGGCCCCTCCAGATGTTTTGAAATTACACGGATGCAATGAGAAAAGAGGAGCCAGCTCAAGAGCTCGCAATCTAAGAGGAGTGGTCAGGGATGATACCTTGGGCCTTTCATCATTCCAAAGATGATAAACTTGGCGCTGATAATAAACAGGTGCTACGGGAAATCTACCAAAATGGACTTGTTTCGACGAGTCCCCACTCACAACACTTTAACAGCGATCTTTCTGCTTTCATTCCAGGAAATGCAAACGTCCACAGTGAAGATGAAAGAGCTGCAGGGCGACCTGAGATGCTTGAAACGTGCGGAACAAGAAAGGAATTTTCTGCGCGTGGCGAATGACGAACTGGAAAGAGTGAACCGTGCGCAAGACATGAAGGTGATACTAAAAACCTTGCTTACCATTTACTTTGACATCACTACTGCTACATTTCCACATTCTATTCAGGTTTCAGATATTACACCTTTTTTTTTCTTTTTGGTCATACCTGTTGGTTAGACCAGCGGGTTATTCAGAGAGCACCGAAATGTTGCTGACATTTCGGTGCTCTCTCGTTCCACGTACTTCCCTGCACTTCGGGGAATCAAAGTTCCCCACTCTACGATGGATTCAACATTCACCGCAGGGTCCCCGAAGTGCAGGTAAGGGACTCGAAACGCCGCCGAAATCCCGCCGAAAAAATGCATCCAATACGATCCAAAGTGTCGGATGACTCGAACTGCCAGAAAAAGCTGACGAGCTGCCGGACACAGCGCTGACCACCCAAGCTGACGAACGGGGTAAAAAAAAAAAAAACACTAACTATTGAAAGTGTCAAAATTGAAAGATTGTTTACAAAAAAACTACTAAAAGAAAATGTCTGGATTTACCATATAAGATCCTATAAATGATACTAAAAAGGTCTGTAACAGAAAAAGGAAAAAGCGCTTAAAAAAAAATAAAACTGATATATAATTTTGCCATAAAAATGCCTAAAGGATCCTATAAAAAAATCTATAAATAAAGAGACTTTTTACTGCAGATTAAAAGAATAAACGGCTTATTACATATTGGATAAAAACGGGAATATTTTTTATCATTGAAGCCTATGGGATTCGCCTGAATAAACCTGCTGAAAGAAAGCACCGAACAGCAGGGCACTATGTCAAATTTCTCTGCTGTTCGGTGTCTCTGAATAGAATAACCATTGCTTCTCTATGGGGGATTTCACTGCCTTCGAACAGGCACCGAATTTGCAGGCAGTTCGCCAAAATTTGGTGAACTGCCTGCTCTGTGAATAGCCCCGAAATGTCACTGGTACGGGGAAATTCACTGTTCAGACATTTCGGGGCCAGGCCCATATCGGCTCTCTCTGAATAACCCTCATGTGTCTTAAGCCCAATAAAAGGGAGTTAAAACACACATTTATTTTACCCTTATTTTGTTCCTGCTTTTTATTATATATAATTTCATTTTCAGAGTTTCAGATTTTTACGATTTCTTTTGTTTCTTCTCCCTGTTCTGTTGAATGTTAAAGGGATCTTCGAGTGGCTGGAGACGTTCTTTCGATCAGTTCGGCGTGTTAAAACAAGCATTTTCCGCATTACTTCCATTATTTATTTCCTATCTTTAGGGCATTATTATTACTATTTAACAGAAAAGTTCCCGTGTTGACTTTTGCTTCTGCCGTTCTGTGTTTTGGGAGTTACCTTTAAATCGGGGGGGTTCTCTGCAGATTTTTCATTAAAATAGAAATAAATGATGGATGTAAATTAGGGGAATTCTTTATTATTACGTAAGTGATAATTATTACATAAGTAACTTACATGATCTTGGCAGACAACATCTGTTGACGATGAGAAAGATCCCACCAGAAAACAAAATCTTGTGGGGCCGAAGAAACGACCACCTGCGAGGCATCACCAGCATTGAGATGGAGGTAGCAAGCAATGCCGTTTTGCTAATTGAAGATCTCGACAGGACCTTAAACAGGGGGTTGTCAAACCCCCCCCATGATTCCCTTGCCATCTATTGCACTGAAAGTATTTGGGAATTGTAGCCAATCAACATCTCGGAGGGGCGGGGTAGGTTTGACAGCTCTGCCTTAAACTCCTAGAATGGCGTGAAAGAGTCCGTCTCCAACTCACATCATTGTATTGTGTGGGATGTATTCAAAGGACATCACCAGGGGGAGATTAGAAGTCTTTTCAGCTCCCTTGTCATACCTTATTCAGCTGCCATCTCTTATCTCCGGTAGCATGGGAATCACAATACACCCCCTGCTGCCTTATCTAAACATTCCCCCCTCCTCCTCATTAACTGGTACACATTGTAGATTAAATAAAGAAGAGCCACAAAGCAAAGCTTTTGGTAAATTTTGCATCATGGGAAAAATCCATCAAATGGAAACAGGAGATAAAAATTTTTTACTTTGAAGTAATTGCAGGTAAAAAGCAAAACCTATATAATTGTATATATTTTATAAAGTGGTTTTATTTGTGACGCACAAGTAATCTAGTTACAGTTCATGAAAGTGGTCGTGGCCCTTAATGGACCCATCGCATGGCACTTGGAGGAGTTCACCAGTGTCACGGTGGCCCATGTCCAGGGAAGTGTTGCGCCTTCAGCCCATGTCCAGGGAAGTGTTGCGCCTTCGACCCATGTCCAGAGAAGTGTTGCGCCTTCGACCCATGTCCAGGGAAGTGTTGCGCCTTCAGCCCATGTCCAGGGAAGTGTTGCGCCTTCGAGCCCATGTCCAGGGAAGTGTTGCGCCTTCAGCCCATGTCCAGGGAAGTGTTGCGCCTTCAACCCATGTCCAGGGAAGTGTTGCGCCTTCAACCCATGTCCAGGGAAGTGTTGCACCTTCAACCCATGTCCAGGGAAGTGTTGCGCCTTCGACCCATGTCCAGGGAAGTGTTGCGCCTTCGACCCATGTCCAGGGAAGTGTTGCGCCTTCAGCCCATGTCCAGGGAAGTGTTGCGCCTTCGACCCATGTCCAGGGAAGTGTTGCGCCTTCAGCCCATGTCCAGGGAAGTGTTGTGCCTTCAGCCCATGTCCAGGGAAGTGTTGTGCCTTCAGCCCATGTCCAGGGAAGTGTTGCGCCTTCAACCCATGTCCGGGGAAATGTTGCGGTCGTCACAGCAGCTGATATCCAGAAAGCCTTATTCCAGGGTACTGTGTACTACAGGACAGAGAATGGTGCTGCCCGCGAATCAGATGCAACATGCAGGAAGGACAACCAATCGCAGCACATGACCAGCGACCCTATAGCAGAGCAGGGCGTCTCCTCTGAGCACCAATAGGAAGTGCTGTGGCTCCATTTAAAGGGCTTCCTTTCTCTTAGCAAGTTGCCCTAGCGTGGTTCCAGTTACGCCTAGTGCCTTGTTGTTACTGCTGCATTCCTATCTGACTGATTTCCTGGTTAATACGATCCCGGCTTGTCTCGACTTCCCTGTATTCTGGCGCCCTGAATTTTGGCATAGTATAAACGGACCTCTATTTCCTTAACCCCTACCTATGTGTGTTTTTGTTGGTCTTCTCTGCTTAAAGCGGCCATTATTAAGGACCGGCTAGCTAGAGCACTGTGGGTTACTTCATTCTGCAGGTTGTTTTACTTTGCACTCCGCCACTTTCTTTGTGTTCGTCATTCTCAGTATTACTGACCATAACCCGGCCATTACTAAGGACCGGTTGGTCAGGGTCTGTTGGCTTATCGTCTGCAAGCGGGGTTACCCGATCCTGACATTACGCTAGGGCCATGGACCCTGCAGACGTGGGTCAGCAGCTCGCTGCATGTGCCTCTCGTGTCGATGAATTAGACCACCGCATGGATGCCTTTGCTCAGGCTATACAAACTATTCTTGTCCGTACTGCCTATTTGCAGCCTGAACCACAGGTGGCGCCCTCTGCCACGGTCCTGCAATCCCACACACCTGAGGTTGCTTTACCTGCCTCCCATGTATCCATGACTTCTCCAATTCGTTTTGGTGGGGAACAGACTGGGTGTCGTGGCTTTTTGACTCAGGTCAGCATTCATTTTGAACTAAACCCTAGAATGTATGTTTCAGATCGTGCCCGTGTGGGATTTATGATAAATCATATGTCTGGTAGAGCCCTAGCATGGGCTAACCCATTGTGGGAAAATGATGACCCCACGGGGTCTATAACTACCACAACTTTGTGCGTGCTCTCAGACGCACCTTTGATCCTCCTGGTCATTGCAAGAGGGCTGAGAGATCCCTGCTCAGAATTAAGCAAGGTTCCAGGTCTGTTGCAGATTATGCCATAGACTTCAAAACCCTAGTAGCAGAGGTTGATTGGACTAATGATTGCCTTGTATTGCTTTTCCAGGAGGGCCTTTCTGATACTATCCTAGATGAGATAGCAGCAAAGAATTTGCCTGAGGAGTTAGAAGATATGATCGATTACATGATTGATAACAGAATCAGGGATAGAGCTAAACACAGAGAGAGACCCAGAAAAAGCGTTGCTAGGGTTCCTACACGAGGTTCCGTTAGTTTACCATCTCGCACTTCACAGGTCTCTGATACCGAACCCATGCAATTGGGACACACCATATTGACAGAAGAAGAGAAATCCTATAGGCGTAGAGAGGGTCTTTGCCTATATTGCGGACTTAGGGGGCACCAACGCCTTAAGTGCCCATCACGCCCGGAAAACGCTCGCACCTAAGTCCTAGGAGGGGACCGGCCTTAGGTGTTCTCACTTTGTGCCCCAAACCGACCTCACTACGATTACTTCTTCCTGTCTGTCTATCATGGGGTCCTGTCAAATTCAATTGTAATGCATTGCTGGATTCAGGGGCTGCTGATAATCTTATGGATAAGTCCTTTGCCACAGGTCATCTTGTTCCTCTGTCCCCTAGATCCAAACCCTTAATGGTACAGGCCATTGATGGCAGGCCCCTTGCCACTCCTGTTATAACCCAAGAGACTAAAGCAATTTCCATGTGTCTTGGGGATCATCATACCAAATCCATAGTGTTTCAAATCATATCATCACTATCTTGTTCAGTCGTTTTAGGTCTTTCATGGTTACAAAAGCATAATCCTCACATTGACTGGGTAAAGGGAAAGGTCGTCGCATGGGGTTCCACCTGTTCCTCCTCTTGTTTTCCCTCTGTTACCTATCGGGTTACTCAATACTCCTACTGCTAAACCTTTGTCTTCTACCGTTCCGTTGCAATATCTGTCTGTGAAACAAGTGTTTGACAAAAAAGAGGCCGATAAGCTACCCCCGCACCGTCCGTATGACTGTGCTATCAAGCTATACCCAGGTACCATTCCCCCTAAAGGGAGAATTTATCCACTGTCCCCAAAGGAACATAGTATCATGGAGGAATATATCCAGGAATCGCTGGAGAAGGGTTTCATACGAAGATCTTCTTCCCCAGCTGGGGCAGGGTTCTTCTTTGTAGCTAAAAAAGAGGGCGACCTCCGTCCATGCATAGATTATACAGGGTTGAATCGTATCACCATTAAGAATGCCTACCTTATTCCTCTAATCTCTTGACCTCTTTGACCGTCTTAGAGGTTCCACAGTGTTTTCCAAATTGGATCTCAGGGGTGCATACAACTTGGTACGCATAAAAGAGGGAGACGAGTGGATGACCGCATTCAACACCCATAGCGGCCACTACAAATATCTGGTCATGCCGTTTGGGTTGTGCAATGCCCCTGCGGTTTTTCAGGATTTTATAAATGACGTCCTTCGGGACTACCTCTCCTCATGTGTCATAGTCTATCTAGATGACATTCTGGTGCACTCTCCTGACTTACATACACATCACGATCACATGCGTTCTGTTCTCGGCACTCTGTTACGAAATGGTTTATATTGTAAGCTGGAAAAATGCATATTCCATGTGACACAGGTTCCGTTCCTGGTGTACATAGTGTCGTCCAAGGGTTTTTTTAATGGATCCCAAAAAACTGGAATCCATCCTATCTTGGCCTCTACCCAAAGTGTTGAAACCTATCCAGAGATTTATCGGATTCGCCAATTATTACAGGAAGTTTATCCCACACTTTTCTTCTGTAATTGCTCCTATCACCTCTATGACCAAGAAAGGGGCCAATACAACCAACTGGTCTCCCGCTGCCCTTAAAGCCTTTGAGGATTTAAAAACGGCCTTTGCCTCTGCACCTATTCTAGCACATCCTAACCCTTCTAAACCATTTATAATGGAGGTCGACGCATCAGAATCTGGGATAGGGGCAGTACTTTCCCAGAGAGACACCTGGGACGCCCCACTTCACCCTTGCGCTTACTTCTCCCAGAAGTTGTCCGACTCAGAGAGAAACTATGATATAGGTAACAGAGAACTCTTGGCTATTATAATGGCTCTAAAAGAATGGAGACATCTGTTAGAGGGTTCGCAAATTCTGGTGATCATTCTAACTGACCACAAGAACTTAGCCTACCTGGCAGACGTGAAGCGGCTGTCCCCCCGCCAGGCCAGATGGTCGTTGTTCCTAAGTCGCTTCAATTATTTGATCACCTACCACCCAGGGTCACGTAATACCAAGGCAGATGCTCTTTCCAGACAGTTCGAGGAAGAGGAACTGCCTCACACCGAACCGGTTTCTCTCATACCCAGTACTCCTATAATCGCCACTGTGTGTATGCAAGTGTCTTCTCAGTTGAGCGAGCGCATTCTGTCCTATCAGAATGCCGCCCCTAGCTCTCTACCTCCAGAAAGATTGTATGTAGGAGAGAACAAGAGAAGGGAGTTATTACAAGTTATGCATGCATCAAAGGTTGCAGGTCACCCAGGAGTCAATAAGACCATTCTCACCGTTTCTCGTCTATATTGGTGGCCCACTCTTCGTGTTGATATCCGAGAGTTTATTGCATCCTGTAACGTGTGTGCCCAGAATAAGACCCCTGCTGATCTTCCAGTGGGTCTATTACAACCTCTCCCTGTTCCTTCAAGACCATGGACCCATTTATCCATGGACTTTATTATGGACCTACCCCCATCTGAGGGTAATACCACCATTCTCACTTCATTGACCGTTTTTCTAAAATGGCCCATTTTGTTCCACTGAAAAAACTTCCTTCTTCAGAGCAGCTAGCCGGTATATTTGCTAAGGAGGTGGTACGGTTACATGGGATACCGCAGGAAATAGTCTCAGATCGTGGTACTCAGTTCATTTCCCGATTCTGGAGATCCTTCTGTAAAGAAATGGTTATCAACTTATCCTTTTCTTCTGCCTACCACCCACAATCTAACGGTGCTGCTGAACGTACCAACCAGTCCTTAGAACAATATTTACGGTTCTTCATATCCCACCAACAAGATAATTGGAGTTCCTTATTACCTTGGGCTGAGTTGGCTAGGAATAACGCGGTACATGACAGCTCCGGTCATACCCTGTTCTTTGCGACCTATGGGTTCCATCCTGCTTTACTACCAGGCACTCCATCTGAATCACCCATTCCTGCACTTAACGATCACTTACGACTCCTACGTCAGTCCTGGACGCGGATTCAATCCGCTTTGCAAAAAGCTTCTTTAGCCCATAAGAAGTTTGCAGACCGCCACAGACGACCAGGCCCTTCTTATGTCCCTGTTCAAAGGGTATGGCTCTCCACTCGGCATATCAAACTCCGGGTGCCCTCTCACAAATTGGCACCACGGTTTATCAGTCCTTACAGGGTCCTCCGACGCATTAATCCTGTCTCTTATGCCTTGGAGTTGCCGAAGTCCTTGAGAATCCCCAACTCCTTCCATACCTCCCTACTCAAGCCCCTTGTCTGTAACCGGTATACCACTCCCGTGAAACAGCCTCCTCCTGTCCAAGTTCAGGGTCAGGAGGAATACGAGGTGCAGGCTCTCATCAATTCCAGGTGGTCTAGAGGCGGATTGCAATATCTTGTGCATTGGAAGGGATACGGCCCGGAGGAACGTTCCTGGGTTGCTGCCTCTGATGTCCATGCCCCGGGGCTGGTCTCCGCCTATCACCGCCGTTTCCCTTCTCGCCCTTGGGCCCACCGTCAGGGGGGAGGGGGTGCTGTCACGGTGGCCCATGTCCAGGAAAGTGTTGCGCCTTCAGCCCATATCCAGGGAAGTGTTGCGCCTTCGACCCATGTCCAGGGAAGTGTTGCGCCTTCAACCCATGTCCAGGGAAGTGTTGCGCCTTCAGCCCATGTCCAGGGAAGTGTTGCGCCTTCGACCCATGTCCAGGGAAGTGTTGCGCCTTCGACCCATGTCCAGGGAAGTGTTGCGCCTTCAGCCCATGTCCAGGGAAGTGTTGCGCCTTCAGCCCATGTCCAGGGAAGTGTTGTGCCTTCAGCCCATGTCCAGGGAAGTGTCGTGCCTTCAGCCCATGTCCATGGAAGTGTTGTGCCTTCAGCCCATGTCCAGGGAAGTGTTGCGCCTTCAACCCATGTCCGGGGAAATGTTGCAGTCGTCACAGCAGCTGATATCCAGAAAGCCTTATTCCAGGGTACTGTGTACTACAGGACAGAGAATGGTGCTGCCCGCGAATCAGACGCAGCATGCAGGAAGGACAACCAATCGCAGCACATGACCAGCGATCCTATAGCCGAGCAGGGCGTCTCCTCTGAGCACCAATAGGAAGTGCTGTGGTTCCATTTAAAGGGCTTCCTTTCTCTTAGCAAGTTGCTCTAGCGTGGTTCCAGTTACGCCTAGTGCCTTGTTGTTATTGCTGCATTCCTATCTGACTGATTTCCTGGTTAATACGATCTCGGCTTGTCTCGACTTCCCTGTATTCTGGCGCCCTGAATTTTGGCATAGTATAAATGGACCTCTATTTCCTTAACCCCTGCCTGTGTGTGTTTTTGTTGGTCTGCTCTGCTTAACCCGGCCATTATTAAGGACCGGCTAGCTAGAGCACTGTGGGCAGTGCCGGACTGGCCTACCGGGATACCGGGAGGTATCCCGGTAGGCTGCTGCAATGATTGTGCCGCCCGCAGCATCACTAGAGAAACTGCGGGCTGGTACTAGCGCGGCCGCCGGCCAGCAGCGGCCGGCGCGACGCCCGCCGGCGAGGAGCGGCCGCCGCCTGTCACTGTCTGTCAGTGTCTGCCCTGCGGGCTTCGTTCGGCCGCTAGTCAGAATGACTCCGCGCTCGGCGGCGCTCGTGACTCTGAGGGAGGAGGGGCCGCTGCCGGGCTGACACTCAGCCGAGAGCCGCTGGCTGCGTCACGTGCGTCCCACCCAGCGAACACAAGGCTGGAAAATGGGACGCACGCTGCATTGGCGCCACCCTCCGGCCCTACAAAGTGACATATTGCGCAGGCACCGCGCTGAAGTCAGACCGAGACAAGCGGAGTGAGTCATACTCACTAGAGCTGAGCTGACCTCACCTCACCGAGGCCGGAGAGTGAGTTAGTGCGGCGGCGGCCGGCGCACAGCACAGGAGGAGCGGAGGCCAGGGAGAGTAGTGGTACGTACACTCTGTGTGTTGCTGCCTAAGAGCTAGAAAAGCAGACTGCGGGGCCAGAAAGGTGATTATTACATAGCATCTATTAAGTGTCCATAAGCAGAGGAATAGAATGAACTAGATAATGAAATAAGGGTAAAAAATATAAATACAAACGTCCTTCACTAAAATATGTTGTGTTGAAAAAGTTAAACAATTGTGCAAAATGTGTATGCAAACACTGTAAAAAAAAAAAAGGTTGCAAAATATGCCACAGATCAACAATTAATATACATAACTGAAATAGCGTGCCTAAAATGCATACAAATAGTGATCCATACTTATATACAATTCTATACACTTGGTCCCCCTAATACATATTATATTAGGTCATAAAAATACCTATCAATGTCAGCTCTAAGAAAAAAAAAACCTGTAGTCTAGCTGCCCATGATGTAATGTGCGGTGTGTATGAGCATATCACAGTGCTCCACAGCAATAAAACTCACAGGAATGTGCAGTGTATAAGCGTGAGCTTTATTGCTGTGCAGCTCAGTGGCTACGCTCACTCTTGCACATTACTGCGAGTTTTGTTGCTGTGCAGCTGTTGTACACTCCTACACACACCGCACATTACTGCATCACAGAGCTGCACAGCAATAAAACACGCAGTAATGTGTGGTGTGTGTATACAGCTCTCCGAAACACTCAAATGTATCCTTCCTGGTAAAATCCTTTATAAATAAATAAATAAACACACCGCACATTACTGTACAGCTCTGCGAAACCCTCAAACACACCGCACATTACTGTACAGCTCTGCGAAACCCTCAAACACACCGCACATTACTGTACAGCTCTGCAAAACCCTCAACACACCGCACATTACTTTACAACTCTGCGAAACCCTCAAACACACCGCACATTACTGGGGCTGGTGTGACATTATTTCCAGGGCTGGTTTTTATCCCCAGTCCGGCCCTGACTGTGGGTTACTTTATTCTGCAGGTTGTTTTACTTTGCACTCCGCCACTTTCATTGTGTTCGTCATTCTCAGTATTACTGACCATAACCCGGCCATTACTAAGGACCGGTTGGTCAGGGTCTGTTGGCTTATCGTCTGCAAGCGGGGTTACCCGATCCTGACAACCAGATAACAATTTTAGGCAGAGGTCAGACGAGCGTACTTTGTGCGCCCGTACTGATCTGCCTCCTGGCGTCTGTCGCAGCGTTGTGACGCTTCAACGGGCTGGCCACACGCTATAACGCATGCACGAATTGCCGCTTTACAGCGGGTGTGCTGCGGATGTTCTGAAAGCCTCCCTGTAGAAGCGCTACGACACGCGTTCGGGGCTGCAGAGCGCGATCCTCCATAGGATTCGCTTGGTCAATGGGCATGAATGGCTTGACAGATGTAGAGAAGTCTATGCAGACTATTAATGCTCATGCTCTGATTTCTCCCCACCTCGTTACAATATGGCACTTACACACAGTCCATGGCATAGCGGACTAGTATCTAATGAGCTCAATGTTTCTGCTTTTTTTATTTCCCCAAAGATTTCAGAACTCGCTGAGGAATGCAAGAGATTACAGACCTTGACTACTGATCGGATATCACAGACTGGGAACCTGTTTGCTGCCGAAGAGAAACAATTACAGGGAACGATTTCCAACCTGGAGAGGGAGATTGATACAATGAGGTAAGACACTGTTTGCACAGCGGACACTTATCATGCTCCAACTTTACTACAATACAAAGTGATTTGGTTACTTTCAGCTGAAAACCACAGGGGTTCTTTATTAACCCCTCCTGACGCCTGAACTCAAGCACTCAGATCTTCTCAATAAATGCAAATGTATTGTAATGCCTTGATGACCAACAATGCTCTATCTGACAGCTGAGAGGAGGGGAGGGGGGGGGGGGGTTGGGCACCAGGGACAAAATGACAATTTATATTTAAATAAAGGGCCACTACCACCAAAAAAATGTAATGATTTATTTTATGTTGCTGATATCTTACATGTTCTTTGTTTTTCTCTTGTATGTTTAGTTAAGAAAATATTTCCCTCTATATGTGTCACTGGGTGCATCCATTGTGTGATCTTTTGTGTTGTAAACGGACCCTCACAGGATCTGTACATCGCTTGGTCCTCACTATGTGATCTTGGCCATAGAATGGAGTGTATGGGTCGATCACCGATTTACATCATTGTATTGTGTGGGATGTATTCAAAGGACATCACCAGGGAATAGATTAGAAGTATTTTAAAATCCCTGGTTTATCTCTTTCAGCTGTCATCTCATCTCAGCTTGAAGAACAATACTCTCCTGCACCCTTATGTAAACATTCCTTCCTCCACCTCATTGACTGTTAAATACTGTATAAGCTAGATCACAGCAATATAGTAAAACGTTTGCACAGATGTTGCATCATGGGAAAAAGTATACATGATGGAAACAGTAGATAAAAAAACCTAACTTTACTTTTCCTTTTTACAGGCAATTACTTCAAACAAAGAAAAAAACAGCAGCGGGTGTTTTCTAATGTGGTTTTATTTGTCCGGTTTCAGCTTTTGTTAGTGGTAATGTCCCTTTAAATTGTCTTGGCAGCTACAGGGTTCCACTAGCTATTGATTTGTCATAGAGGTTGAGTATCCCTTCTCTGAAATGCTCGGCAGCAGAAGTGTTTTGGAATTTCCTTTATGTGAATACACCCACAAGTGCAGCGTGGCTGTAACAGTCTTGTAGGACTACGTAGAGTCCACTTAGATGTTAGAGATCAGACCATGTTCTCAGGCCTATCATTTCCCATATAAATTGTGTCCGTCATTTTCATGGGAGATGACCAAAGATTGACACTTTTTGTAGAATTGATGCCATTGCAGAAATGTCATTGGTTAAACAGAAACTGGCTATAACAGTATAACACTTCCACCACTTTATCAAAACCTGTGTCCATCTCCAGTCTGGTTTATATGTGATAGGTGTTCATTGAATGCTGAACCAGGACCCTTTATTGTTCCTTTAGTTCCTGCTTAAGATTTGTTTTTCTTCTTCCCTAAACTTTGAAAGTACCCAGCTATCAGAAAGCAAAACGAAATGTGAAACGCTCCAAAAGCAACTGCAGGAAGGAATGAAAGAGAAGCAGAACCTGTGGGACGAGACGCTGGAGCTTCGTCAGGAGATCATGAGCACGAGGCAAGATCTTCAAACTAAAAGAGAGGAGAACATCCGGCTGAAGAGAGAGATACTGGAAATGCAGAACAAAAGACCGCCCAGACCCCAGAGCTGTGGAGATGGTGCAGAAGAAAGTGTTCCAAAGGTTGGTCCTTCACTCCCTTTATACTGAAGAAACAAACTGTGGCGTTGACTTTGTATGGAGGATTGAACACTCCCAAATTGGTCTTCATAAGATGATCCATCCAATAAATAAAGAAAAAGTGAAACCAGTAATAAATCCCATGAGGATGAAAACACATTTTGAGTTAGTCGCATACTATGTGTCAGCCACAGAGGTATCTTCATCAACTTAGAACGGAACCAGGCACTCCAGAAAGAATTGTGGCATTTATTGAAGGACTCGCAACATTTCGGTCATGTGGACCTTTCTCAAGCACCTTCATTATATGCCACAATTCTTTCTGGAGTGCCTGGTGCCATTCTTGGTTGATGAAGGTATCATTGGTGGTTGAATCAAATCCCCCGAGGGGGAATAAACCTATAACTTAATAGGAACTTTATTAGAGAAATACAATTAAAAATTGATGATAATTAGGATAGTTGTCAATTGAATGTTGACCCACATAAGTTATCAGTGAAGTAAATTGAAAAATATGAATATATAACCAGTTAAAGGTGAAAAGGTGCGTCCACCAATTGCAAAAAAACCTCAATTGATTGGTATATAAACATACATATCACATCAGGTAGTATAGTTGAGCAAAAATTATATATAAATACGCTCACAATCTACCTTCTGACTAATACACTGGAGGCTCAAAAAACGATGAATTAACCAAAAACACCCAATAAACCAATTGGGGTCAAGGGTAGCGATTATAAAACCCCAAATGATGGGATATTGGGAAATTCCAACAAAAATGAGCACTTAAAAGGGAGGGGTAACAAAAATAATTCAAACCAATTAAGGTAGATACACATAAACAATTGAATGCCTATTCAGGCATAATTATTAACCATCAATTGCCTAAATTGGCTAATTGGTGTACAAGTGCCACACCATCAAATGCCTAAATTGGCTAATTGGTGTACAAGTGCCACAATTATATCGCCCGCAAACTGAGTGTCTGTGTACAAAATCACTTGAATAGTTGTGAACATTCAATAATGAATTAGATAGTTTAACCAGACATAATAAACCATACCTGTCGAGTATAGTTGGCTAATTAGTGTGCAAGTGCCACAATTATATCGCCCACAAACTGAGTGTCTGTGTACAAAATCACTTGAATAGTTGTTAACATTCAATTATGAATTAGATAGTTTGACCAGACATAATAAACCATACCTGTCGAGTATAATTGGCTAATTGGTGTGCAAGTGCCATAATTATATCGCCCACAAACTGAGTGTCTGTGTACAAAATCACTTGAATAGTTGTTAACACTCAATTATGAATTATATAGTTAGACCAGACATAACAAACTATACCTGTCGAGTATAGATTGTAATTATCATCAACATCAATTGCCGACAAAATTGTGCTGTTGAATAGCATATAGTGATGGATAAATACAATATTGTAAAGAGTAATAATGCGGCACTTTAGGATGCTTGCTGGTTTAGCAATAGAGACAATTGCTCAATTTGTATATTTGTATTGGGAACACCTCAAATGTGCTCACAGCACGGGCTAAACACTGGCACATTGATACACACAATTCAGAAAAGCAGGCACAGTGAAGGCCAATTATAGCCAGCAAATGATTTTCTTCAGTATAGGCACGATTGGAAACAACAGCCACCAGGCTCACACTTTAGGATACTCGCTGGATTAGCAATAGAGACAAATTGCTTAGTTTGTATATTTGTATTAGGAACACCTCAGATACGCTCATAGCACAGGCATAAACACTGGCACTTAATACACACAATTCTTAACAATTGGTTTGTTTTAGAATTATTGGCTAATTGGTGTGCAAGTGCCACAATTATATCCCACAAACTGAGTGTCTGTGTACAAAATCACTTGAATAGTTGTTAACACTCAATTATGAATTATATAGTTTGACCAGACATAACAAACTATACCTGTCGAGTATAAATTGTAATTAATCATCAATTGCCGACAAAATTGTGCTGTTGAATAGCATATAGTGATGGATAAATACAATATTGTAAAGAGTAATAATGCGGCGCTTTAGAATGCTTGCTGGTTTAGCAATAGAGACAATTGCTCAATTTGTATATTTGTATTGGGAACACCTCAAATGTGCTCACAGCACGTGCTAAACATGTTATAGGTTAATATAACCTTCAAACTGAATGTTCTCACTAATAATTCTAAAACAAACCAATTGTTAAGAATTGTGTGTATTAAGTGCCAGTGTTTAGCCTGTGCTATGAGCGTATCTGAGGTGTTCCTAATACAAATATACAAACTAAGCAATTTGTCTCTATTGCTAATCCAGCGAGTATCCTAAAGTGTGAGCCTGGTGGCTGTTGTTTCCAATCGTGCCTATACTGAAGAAAATCATTTGCTGGCTATAATTGGCCTTCACTGTGCCTGTTTTTCTGAATTGTGTGTATCAATGTGCCAGTGTTTAGCCCGTGCTGTGAGCACATTTGAGGTGTTCCCAATACAAATATACAAATTGAGCAATTGTCTCTATTGCTAAACCAGCAAGCATTCTAAAGCGCCGCATTATTACTCTTTACAATATTGTATTTATCCATCACTATATGCTATTCAACAGCACAATTTTGTCGGCAATTGATGATTAATTACAATCTATACTCGACAGGTATAGTTTGTTATGTCTGGTCTAACTATATAATTCATAATTGAGTGTTAACAAATATTCAAGTGATTTTGTACACAGACACTCAGTTTGTGGGCGATTAATTATGGCACTTGCACACCAATTAGCCAATTATACTCGACAGGTATGGTTTATTATGTCTGGTTCAAACTATCTAATTCATAATTGAATGTTAACAAACTATTTGCAAGTGATTT
The DNA here is from genome assembly GCA_009667805.1 of Leptobrachium leishanense. Taxonomy (NCBI): domain Eukaryota; kingdom Metazoa; phylum Chordata; class Amphibia; order Anura; family Megophryidae; genus Leptobrachium; species Leptobrachium leishanense. The sequence continues at coordinate 27,670,819 of CM019073.1, read as the reverse complement.
TGTACACAGACACCTCAGTTTAGGTGGGCGATATAAATCTGTTGCACTTGCACACTAATTTATGCCAACTATACTCGACAGGTATGGTTTATTATGTCTGGTTAAAACCTACTAGGTATTTCATTATGAATGTTCACAACATTCAAGTGATTTTGTACACAGACACTCAGTTTGGCGTAAGCGATATAATGGTGGCACTTGTACACCAATTAGCCAATTTAGGCATTTGATGGTGTGGCACTTGTACACCAATTAGCCAATTTAGGCAATTGATGGTTAATAATTATGCCTGAATAGGCATTCAATTGTTTATGTGTATCTACCTTAATTGGTTTGAATTATTTTTGTTACCCCTCCCTTTTAAGTGCTCATTTTTGTTGGAATTTCCCAATATCCCATCATTTGGGGTTTTATAATCGCTACCCCTTGACCCCAATTGGTTTATTGGGTGTTTTTTGGTTAATTCATCGTTTTTTGAGCCTCCAGTGTATTAGTCAGAAGGTAGATTGTGAGCGTATTTATATATAATTTTTGCTCAACTATACTACCTGATGTGATATGTATGTTTATATACCAATCAATTGAGGTTTTTTTGCAATTGGTGGACGCACCTTTTCACCTTTAACTGGTTATATATTCATATTTTTCAATTTACTTCACTGATAACTTATGTGGGTCAACATTCAATTGACAACTATCCTAATTATCATCAATTTTTAATTGTATTTCTCTAATAAAGTTCCTATTAAGTTATAGGTTTATTCCCCCTCGGGGGATTTGATTTAATAAATTGTTTGGTGTTCAATCACTATCCTATTCAATTAACCCTTCCCACGGTGGGTCATCCATCGATTCAATCATTGGTGGTTGGCCCCGTGAGCACCCTTGGATACTGAATTTCCTGACTGGCCGTCCTATCTCCCGCCTCTCCCCCTGCAGACCATCCTAAACACATCAGCCCGGCTTATCCATCTCACCCATCGCTCTGGCTCTGCCGCTCCTCTCTGGGAATCCCTACACTGGCTCCCCATTCACAGCAGAATCAAATCCAAACTACTGACCCTGACCTACAAAACCCTCACTAATGGCGCTCCTCGCTACCTGTCCTCACTAATCACCAAATACACCTCAGCCCGTCCCCTACGATCCAACAATGACCTGCGCCTGGCATCCCCATCATAAGAATTTTACCCTTATTTCTCTTTCACAACTTCTTCTCACTTAAGTTACCTTAATTCCCTCCCAAACCAAGCACTCACCCCCCCCCCACCCCTGGCTCCCCATAAATAAAACACACGACAAAGTATTGGCAGTTTGAAAAGGTCACGTCTTTTATTAATTAAGGACAGAATCATTGCCTTTATGGCAGAATTATTAGCGATCCTCGCTTTCTTGAAATAGGTAACACCAGATAACACTGGTATCAGAAATCCAGCCAGATAACACTGGCAACCGCAATGCACCACCTACAGACCTACAGACCCTCCCCCTCTATCGCCTCTCCACGTGCCAGGGCCGCATATTTCACCGCCACCAAAAATGAGGTCCCTCTTTTTCCGCCACCAAAAAAAGACCGTGACCTTTTCACTTACGTTACACAAGGTTCTTTATCAGCCTTCAATGTCGCCAACAAAAAGGTTGTTCCCTGCCAGACAAATGGACACCGTCGTTCCGAAACCACTCCTCCTGCCTTATCACTATATTCGGGTGCTCTAAAACCCTTCCCCCTATCTCCAGCATAACCTTTTTTGCTGCCTGGTTCAACTTCTTTTTCCCGATATATCCCGCACCCTGTTCCCTGCAGTTTCTCCACACTAACCTAGAAATTGCACTCGAGCAAACCATCTGAACATCCGGCGTATTCCTTCCCAAAGCACCAAAATGTCTCCCGGACCCTATTCTGTAAATCTACCATTGTCATAGCACCTATGACATTACCCCCTAAATGCACTATCATAATATCCGGCTTACCCCACCTTCTTCTAGCTGCCTGCGCTACTTCTAAAAGCTGCGCCCACCCCATACCCTTCTTCCCTATCCACCTAATGCCCCATCTCCCCATTTTTTAATATGCTCCTTAGGGTAACCCAATTGCGCCGCCATGGTGGCTGCACCAATTCTGAAAGAATGTGGGGCAATGCAATCCCCCTTCCATCCCAGCAACACTACAGCCTTTTACAACACTGCTTTAAATTGAAACCTGGACAAACTGGTTCCATCCTCATGCCTCAAAAACATATGGCAGTTTGCAGGAGCTGCCTCCAAATAACCTCTTACCCATAACACTGGGCATACCTCACCACCCAAGCTGCCACCCAAACTCCTTTCCCCTCTCTATCTGTTTTTGACCTTCTTATTCACACCAAAACCGGTCCATCCGTCACTCGCACATCCTCCTTTCTCCACCCTGACTGAGTAGAATGTCTGCCTGGAGCAATCAGTTCCCCAATCCTAAGCGCCGCTAAAAAGCTTCGGTACAGCCTGAGGGCTGAATCTATATCAAGCTTGGCTAGCTATGTCCCCCTCGCCAGCTACCCTTACCAAATTCACCACCTGTACGAATGAATGGTAGCTAACAGAAGCATCTTCCTTACTTATTGCCTATGCGAAGAACGGCCGCCCCAAATGTGTATTTGTATTTATTTTCCTTACATTTCATTACCCTGTGTATAATGTAGAGTATTGTATTCCCTCTGTATAGCTTAACCTCTGTATTATGATCCAGTCTTTGTATAGTATACACCCCCCCCCCTGTAAGTAATGGATTCCTTTTGTTTTCACATGCTTTCATCAGCCCCTCCCCCCAGCAACTAAGGTCACTGAGCTCACTGTTATCTGATCCATTGTTCCTAGCTGGGTGTGACTCCATTGTCTCTGCACCTTTCCTCTCTGTGTGTGTCCCTTGCAAAATGCAAATAAACGCAGTCTCCGTTTTGGGTTGAAAAGAGCAAGGATCTTCTGTACACTAATGCCTGCATTCTGCATTATCCTCCATTTTAAGACTCCTCAGCCCTGGAATCCTTTACCAATAGTACGAGGCTACACATGTGAAAGTCTTTAACCCCCGTCCACCAATGAAACGGATTCTTGCTTAGTATATTAATCTATAGGCCTGAGGTTAAATCAACCTAACCACAATAATGAAACCGCATTTGCTAACATACACAATCACTGTTTAGTTGATAAGCCTCTTCAGAAATTATAACAGATACATTTAGATGTGTATTTGGTTATTAATTGTTATATATTCATAAATCTGGCAGAAACGATCTGGATTAATTTAGTTGCGCAAATGTAAGCTTAAAACAGATTGTACAGTTACTGCCGCAGCACTTCCTCATTGACAGCAGACCATGTGACTTTTTGAGGCTTAAGATGGTCGCCAGCCATGCGGTCACTGATTACCTACGTTTATAAGATCATACAGACTATACAAATAATAAGGTATGATTAAGTATTACAAAATGAAGCAAATATCAACGAGCATATTCTAGCTAAAAAATGCAAATCAATACAACGGGTAAATTAGCGCGTATTTAACCAAATAGATTACACACACATTCATAGTATAATGTCAAAAGAGACAAATTCACAGAATTGGTACACTTAATACTCATCCACTCCTAGGCTTTCTTATGATGATGGTACGAGTGGGAAAGATGAGGGCGTTGCTGCTCATGTTTACTCTATTTTGGACATAAGTCTATCCTCTCCCTCAATAAAGACAAAGTTAGCGTTCTGAAATAATTATTTACTCAATTGTAGCAAGTCCTCAAAAAAGATTGTACATTACTGCTGTGTAACTTCAAAAATTGCATCAATTAGAATAGTGAACTTAAATACAGTATACAAGTTAATTTATTCATCAGTTTATTGCTTAGTCTTTGGGGTTACTCCAAAATTATTTAAACATCCAGCGATCATTTGAATAACCCTGTAAATCATAACCTGAATAAAAGCCCAGCATGCGAAGCTGCTTGAGAATCCACAAAAGGTGTCACTCAGTAATGCACGTATGGTGCTTTCTCATTCGGCACAGTATAGAGTTACACTGAGCAATGTTCAGTGATTTCAGTCTGTTATATCAATGTCCTTTGTGTGATTTCAGTCCCTTATATCAATATCCTTTGTGTGATTTCAGTCCCGTATATCAATGTCCTTTGTGAGATTTCAGTCCCTTGTGCTATCTCCATGTGCTATGGCGAGGTCTTTGTGAGTTCAGTGTGTTATAGCGAGGACTTTTGCGTGACTTCAGGGTGTTCTAGCGAGGCAGTGTGTTATAGAGTGCGTGATTTTTGTGTATTATAGCGAGGTCCTACATGTGATTTCACTATGTATAGTGACATCCTTTTGTGTGTATAGGGAGGTCGCTTGTTTGATTTCACTCTGTTTATAATGGGTTGCTTTGTATGATTTCGGCCTGTTCAGTACAAAATGACTGCAGCTCATGTGTGATTCTTAAAATTGACCGTCAGTCATTTGCTAGAGTGAGAACTTTAACTATAAGGCACAGCAGTCCTCGGACAGACAAAGGTAAAATTACTGAACCCAAATGCACCTAATAACATACAAAACAACAAATCACTGAATTCTGGCAGAGTTATACCAGAACAATTAACTATTCATAATTACTACAGATACTACACAAAATTAAAAAGGGAATACAGTATTGCAAAGTGTGACGAATATCAAAAAGCATCTACTAAATAAAACCTACAAATCAATACAATGGAAAAACCTGCAAGTAATAATAGTACTAGGAATATATATATATATATATATATAATTTAGCAGACTATAATAATAGGGTATACATAACAGATTCATACAGCAAGTAATATTTATCCAGTCGTTGGTTTTCATAGGATGATGGTGATGGTAAAATGGTGCTGGCCAGAAAGAAAAAAGGTTAGAAATGATTTTTTTTGCCTCTTGCGATCCTTTTTCCTTCCAACTACCCCTCCTCCCCCTTTTTGTTTTCTGTCCTGAGTCCAATCCCAGCAACAAACTGGGAACAAAGGGAAACTCCTCCCAACTTTCTGCTTCCTGCTCAAACATATCTGCCCTGAGACCCAATCCCAGCAACAAACTGGGACACAGGGAACTCACTCAACTTTCTACTTTTTTCTCAAAAAGGGAAATTTCTTAAGCTTCGTCGCTTCCAATTCCGTCTCTCCTCAGTACTTACCTCCTCACATGCCAGATTGCAGGACTCTTCTCATGCGGACCAGACCGTCCCCAATTCTTGTTTCATTTAAACGCTCCCTAAAGACCCTTCTGTTTAGGTGAAGCCTACCACCTGACTCCGTAACAAGACATCCGACCGACCCAATAACGGTCCTCACCTCTCACTGCATTAACAACTGCAGTCCTCCCCTCCTGTTTCTCACCCATCACCCATCTAGATAGTATGTTCCCATGGGAATTGGGCCCTCATGTCCTCCTGTATCTGTTGTCAGAAATACTGACCTGCCTCCTGTATTGCAGAATTGACCTGTCTTTAACCCATTGCACCTTTGTAAAACGCTGTGGAATGTGTTGGCGCTTAATAATTAATAAATAATAACAATACTGAATTTTTATATATTCAGAGAGCACCAAAATGTCGCCGACATTTCAGTGCTCGCTCGTTCCCTGCACTTCGGGGAATCAAAGTTCCCCACTCTGTGGTGAATTCAGCATTCTCCGCAGGGTCCCCGAATTGCAGGGATGCTGCTGCCAACTCGCAGAAAACTTGCCGCCGAACATCGGCCGCAAACACAGCACTGACCAGCCGCAGAAGTAAGTTGACAAGCTGCCAGACGGGTAAAAAAAAAAGAGAGTTGAAAGTGACAAAATTGAAAAGCTGTTTGCGAAAAAAAACATACCAAACGGAAATGCCTGGAATTTACATATAAGGTCCTATGAGTGATAATTAAAAGGGCTGTTACAGAAAAAAGAAAAACTGCTATTAAAAAGAAAATGGGAAAAAAATTTTGCTTAAAGAATCCAGAAAAATGCCTGAAAGATCCTAAAAAAATTCTTTAAGTAAAGAGACTTTACGGCAGAATAAAATAATAAACAGTTTATTAGATATTGATTTATAACGGGAATATTTAACATTGAAGCTTATAGGAACCTACCGAATGAAACCATCGAACGGCAGGGCACTTCGGCAACTTTTCACTGCTGTTCGGTGTCTCCGAATAGATTAACCATTGCTTCTCTATGGGGTTTTCACTGCCTTCAAACAGGCACCGTACTTGCCAGCAATTCGCCAAAATTTGGCAAACTGCCTACTCTCTGAATAGCCGATTAGCACCGTACGGGGTCCCTGTTCGGTGCCATTTCGGAGCCAGATCGTCTCTCTGTGAAAAACCCCTATAGACTTTTCTGTGACTGCAGCTCCCTGCTTAGAGGAATGGCCATAGAGTTATGTGACATACTGCTGTCTGCAAGTCGAGTGAACAAACTTTGGTCCATGCTCCATGAACAGTAACAAATGGTTGTTCTTTGTATGTGGAATTTCATATCATTTGTTGATGTGAAGACTTGCATGAGATCTTTCAGGTTTAACTTTCTGTAAAATGCAGGTATCAGTCTACGTCTAGTTTGTTATTGTTAGGTTTTTATTTCCTATTTTAAAATATCTGCCGCATTCACAAAACGTCACGTTGGCTCCGAAGTGCGCTTGCTCTGCATAGGCTCCATCCTAATTGGAAGAGTCGCCAGTGGAGATCGTCAGCAACATAATCCAACCATCTCTCTTCTGATCAAGCGTGCCAGCGCCTGTATCTTGGCTGTAACAGCTAAACTGTACTAACTGTGCATCGGCTTGGCGCGTCTTACAGTGTATCTGCACAAACATGAGCGCATCTCTTTTAAGGTCAGTTCAAGCTGCAGGATCCCTTAAGGGAGTCATTGAAAGAGCATCTGTGGTTGCCAAAGTTGCGAACACTGCCAAAATTGCCATTGTTGCCACATCTGCAAACTGAAGTGGTTCACAAAAGGGAAATCCAAACAGCAGCAGGAGAAGCTTCACTGTGAAGTTTCTCCTGCTGCTGTTTGGATTTTCCTTTTGTGAAACGTTGGTATTTGTCATCGTCGCAACTATGGCAATTTTCCCCGGTGTTTTCAACGTCGTCAGACACTAACGCTCTTCGAATAACCCCTTTTGTGCTGTTTGGGGGGTCATCTTTCATTTTGATCTGTCAACAACAAAAATGGTAACAGTTGAACCTTCTGGGTTGTGTTTGTGGGTTTTCTTTTGTGTTTTGTACACCATATACCATGTACACCCAGATAGATTTGCTGTCCCAAGTCTGGGCTTGTTTCTTCAATAAGCTCTGATTATACCGTGACTGTAGGAACAGGTACCTTGGCCGCACTTCATTAGATTGTTCTCACATCTGCTGGTGGCATGTACGCTGTTTAAATCAGGGCAGGGCAGCCTGAGGCCCGCGGCTCCTAAAACGTCCATATAAACTGTGCCTGCGAGAACTACTATGAAGAAGAAAGAAGCTTTCCTTTGTGCATAACCCACTCTTCCTACGATCATTAGATCCAATGGTGCTATATTTTTATGGTGTTTATATTTTCGTCAACAGCAGTTACTTGGCTATTTGTTTATGTTTCTTTGTGTTTTTGTTTTCTTTTTGTGTTTCTAAATTTTCAAAGTTTTTTTTTTGTTTCCGTCTAAGACCCCTCTCTCTCAGAGTTGGCCGGCGATTGTAAAGAGGGAAGCTGGGGCTTTACAATAACACACACAGCTGTTTCACATATAGATTTATTGGGTGTCCTGAAGTAGCTGCTCAAAGCGTGTCCTCAGATGCCCTCGGCCCTGCATTACGGAGCAGGATATTCTTCCTATGTCTGGAAATAGGGTTGATTGTCTATATACTGTGCACACTACTACTTCTTTTAGTATATTCTATTTAAGGTTTTGCAGAAAGCTATACTGAGTGTGTGTATATATATATGTAACGTTAGTCCAATAAAAATGGTATCACTATGTACTGCTATACAAAATCAAATCAAAATAAGCTTTATTGGCAGTACCCAATCCATTTTAGCATTGCCAAAGCATATGGGGAGGTTATATGGGGTGGAGGGGGGCTAATGGGACATATATGTGCAATTGAATACTTTCAATCCGAGCTCCTGAAAGTCTGGAACACCCATACCCCACTGCGCAAAGTGCGAGTAAAAGGGGCCCACCTCCCCTGGGTTACAGCTGACCTCACACATATGTACCAGTTTAGAGACTCCCTGTGGTCAACTTTCAAGAGTACTGGATCCATGAACGATCACTGCGAATACCGAAAATGCCGGAATGCATTCACAAAACAAACAAAAATGGCTAAAGCCCAATACTTCAATGAAAATTTAAACAATAACATCAAACCCTAGAAATTTTTGGAAAATCATAAGTAACATACAAGCACCCCCCGTCCACTACCAACCGGCTGCTGTCAAAGTAAACAACCAAACTGTACAACACCCCCTAGATGTAGCAACTGCTTTTAATAATTATTTTGTTGGATGTGCCACCACCCTGATTGCTAAGCTAGGAAATGACACGCAATCAGAAAGGCCGCACGCAGGTCAGGCCCCACCAACTGTGCAAAGACCCTGTAACGCAGAGAAATTCAGTTTTAGACCAGTGCCTGTCAGTGTCATCACTAAACTTCTCTGTAACCAAAAAATGAAATACCAAGCTGGACCTGATCAAATCCTAGCAATGCTGCTGAAAATCAGTGCGCCAGTAATTGCAAAACCTGTTGCAGCGCTAATCCATGAATCACTGGCAACTGGATACATACCCAAACTCTGGAAGACTGTAAGGGTGGTACCTATCCATAAAAGTGGAGACAATATTTTGGTATCCAACTACCGCCCAATATCACTGCTCCCTGTAATGTCAAAAATTCTGGAAATGTGTCTACGCTCAATTACGTGATTATTATCAGTATCGGAACTATTTAACCCCAGATCAATCAGGCTTTCGTCCAAAACATTCAACTACAACTGCCCTTTTAAAAGTTTGTAATGATATCCAAGCGGGCATGGAACAAGGAAACCTAACTGGAGCATCTTCCTTGATTTTGCCAAGGCCTTTGACACAGTAGACCATGGCATCCTATTATAAAAACTTAAAAACTCTGCTATTGGTGATAGCACGCTAACCTGGTTCCAATCATATGTGTCTGATCGGTCACAATATGTGTCCATTTCTGACAGCACTTCCCTTCCCCTCCCAGCCACGTGCGGTGTACCCCAAGGCTCAATACTAGGCCCCCTGCTATTCACGATATTCATAAATGATCTGCCCAATGTCTGCAAAGCCTCAACTGTACACATGCAGATTGTACAACAAATGCTTATGCCAGCCATTGAATACGGAGATGTAGTGTATGCAGCGGCCCCGCAAACACACCTCCAGAAACTTACCACATTGTATAACTCATGCTGCCGCTTTGTGCTACAATGTAACTACATGACCCACCATTGTCACATGTTAAAAGAACTAAACTGGCCATCGCTTGAATCTAGACGCACCCTTCACCTTTCCAACCCTGTGTTTAAGAAGTTTTCTGGGAAGCTGCCACCCTACCTGAATAGGCTGATTGCCCTAGCAGTTCCCTCATCCTATAACCTCCGATCCATGACCAGCACCTTACTTGCAATACCGCAATACAAAAAGAAAGTGGCTCGATCCTCATTTTCCTACAGAGCACCGCAAATATGGAATAACCTCCCAGACGCCATCAAATCTTCCCCCAGTCTAAAGTCCCTTAAGAGTTCCCTATTAACATACCTCAATACGGAATGCACCTGTAAACATGTAACCTAATGACTTTATTTCCTACATATTTAATTTTCTGTTAATCTGTATATTTGTTTTTGTGTTAATATCTTGCATTTTACTATTTTGTATTTCTGTAACAATTCAATGTTCTTGAACCCAGGACATACTTGAAAACGAGATAAATCTCAATGTATCCTTCCTGGTAAAATCCTTTATAAATAAATAAAATAAATAATATATGGGGGGGGGGGAATGGGCAAGTCCATGGACATTATCAGGGGTAAGGGATAATGTGAAGGGGGATGGGGGCGAGTCCGTGTTGGGGATTTATAAGTCCAGGATCTCTCATGTTCCTCTCAGTCTGTGATATTCTGCGACGTATTGGGCAGATATTTTCACCACCAGCTCCTCTTCTCCCAGTATGATGTGGAGTTTCCTCGTCTCTTCTATAGAAGTGAAGTCCGGGATGAGAGCGGAGAGTCTCTGGAAGTGAATTTCCCTCAGTGCTGAGTACTTGGGGCACTGTAGGAGGAAGTGGACCTCATCTTCCAGGGCCCCCTGGTCACAATGCTGGCACAGTCTATTCTCCCTGGGCTTGTAGGTCTGTCTATGCCGCCCTGATTCGATTTCCAGGCTGTGGGCGCTCAGTCTATACCGGCTCAAGATCTGTCTGTCCTTGGGGTCTTGTTGTAGCTCCAGGTTTTGGGCCAGTTTGTATTCCCTCTGTAAGGATTGGTAGTTGGTGAGTTTCTGATAGTTTGCTATATCATGTTTCCATTCTCTGATCTAGTTTTCCCTGGAATCGTTACTTAGGGCCTTTATATGATCTTTTGTCAGGTTGCATTCATGGGGGCTTTGGATGATCAGGGTGGATATGAGTTGTTGCAGCCCACATGGTTTGGGGTGGTCCTTGTTGGCCAGTAGGGCTTTATGGTGGTATGAGTTGAGGCTGCTGATGTTTAGGTGGTCCCAGTTTGATAGCGCCCTCTTCTGTACTGCAAGAAGTAAGGGGAGTCTGCCCAGCTCAACCCGGCAAGCATTGTTAGAGGTGCTCTGATGGACTTGGAGGAGGTGCTTGCAGAATTTCAAATGGAATATTTCTGTTGGGCTGATGTTCCATTTGGGTTGGTCAGGGTAGGTGATGGGGCCCCATACTTCACTGCCATAAAGGAGGATTGGAGTGATGACGCTATCAAAGATTTTAAGCCAGACTCTTACAGGCGGTTTTAGTTTGTAGAGTTTTCTTCTGATGGCATAGAAGGTTCTACATGCCTTGTCTCTTAGGGCCTCTATGGCTGGTTTGAAATTTCCCGATCGGTTTGTTTCTAGGCTGAGGTATGTGTAGCTGTTGGCTTCATCAAGAGTGCAGTCATTAAGTGTGAAAGAGGAACTCTTGGTTTTTGCGTTCTTCCTTTGGAAAACCATGACCTTTGTTTTCCTTTGGTTGATGGGTAGTGCCCATGCCGCACTGTATTTTTCCAGCACTTCCAGGCTGTCTTGTAGACCTCTCTCTGTTGGTGACAGTAATAGGAGGTCATCTGCATACAACAGGAACTTCATCTCGGTGTCATGTATACTCGTGATTTTGGCATCTGGACTACCACTAATGTGTGTATATACTGTATTTTTCGCTCCATAAGACGCACCTGACCATAAGACGCACCTAGTTTTTAGAGGAGGAAAACAGGAAAATAAATATTCTGAAATCAAATAGTGTAATAATGGATATACTGCCCCAGCTCATGGATACTGCCCCCAGCTCATGGATACTGTCCCCCAGCTCATGGATACTGTCCCCCAGCTCATGGATATGCCCCAGCACATGGATACTGTCCCCCAGCTCATGGATATGCCCCCGTACATGGATACTGTCCCCCAGCTCATGGATATGCCCCAGCTTATGGATATGCCCCCCAGCTTATGGATATGCCCCTCAGTTTATGGATATGCCCCAGCACATGGATATGCCCCAGCACATGGATACTGTCCCCCAGCTCATGGATATGCCCCAGCACATGGATATGCCCCAGCACATGGATATGCCCCAGCTCATGGATACTGTCCCCCAGCTCATGGATAATGCCCCAGCTCATGGATATTGCCCCAGCACATGGATTTGCCCCAGCTCGCTCATGGATGTGCCCTAGCTCGCTCATGGATGTGCCCCAGCAGCTCATGGATATGCCTCCGCTCACCTGTCGCCGCCGCGTTAGGCTCCCTCTGAGCGTGTGTCCGGCGGCAGGAAGCTTGGGCACTCGCCTGGGGGAGCCACGTGACCGCGATCTCGCGAGATCGCGGTCACGTGGCTCCCCCAGGCGAGTGCCCAAGCTTCCTGCCGCCGGACGCACGCTCAGAGGGAGCCGAATGCGGCGGCGACAGGTGAGCTGAGTCATATCATGGGGCATTCGCTCTATAAGACGCACCCACTTTTCCCCCCACTTTTTTGGGGGAGAAAAGTGCGTCTTATGGAGCGAAAAATACGGTATATATATATTTATTATTGCAGAAGCCATTTGCTCATCACAGCAATTCAAGGAACTGCATCCCAGAACCCCTGTGCTACATTCCCCATATGCAGCAAGGAACTCTGGGTAGGCCATGCAGATGACATCTGTCTCACTTTTATTGCATCCTGGGTCTGATTTTACACCGAACCCTTAAATCAATGCTATGCCACACTAGAAGGCTTTTTTTAGCAGAGATCAGGTTTATACAACTGGTCAAAGCCACTCCTGGACAGCGCTGTTTCGGGTTTGTTGGACCCTCATCAGCTAGGAGCTAGGCATGACCAGTTGCAGTGGATGTTTGGACCCGTAGGGTAAATCAGTGTTTACAAGGGTTGTGGGGAAGGACAAAATGTGAGATGCAGTTCTTTGAATTGCTGTGATGTGCAAATGGCTTCTGCAAAAATACACGGAATTAATAATTGCGTGGAGGCTTTTTATCTCACTTTTTGTCCTTCACCACAACATATATATATATATATGTATGTAAATGTAGCGGGAGGCACTCAGGGTCTTGTAAAAGTGCAACATTTATTTAAATCATGTAAAAACCAACGTTTCGGCCCCTTGAGGCCTTTATCAAGGTTATTAACCAGCCCAGTATGGTGCAATTTCGTGGCAGTTCGTCTATTCTGAATGCTGCCAATTCGCCAAATACTGACGAATTGTCATTGAGATACCTGCAGTTCGACCCAGATCGCTGCAATTCGGTGATTTTTGGCTGCAGCAAAATTGTCCCATAGAGAAGCAATAGTTAATCTATTCAGAGACGCTGAACTGCACCGAAGTGTCAGTGAAATGCCCTGATTTCCAGTGATTCAGTTCGACAGGTTTAAACAGTCGAATCCCATAGGTTTCAATGTAAAAAAAAAAAAACATTATTGTTTTCATCTATTTTTTTATTCAACCGTTTATTCTTTTCATTTTCATTTATTTACTTTTTGGCCAAAATTTTTGATTCAAAATTTTTTACATTATATTTAAAGGTGTTTTTTTGTTTATTCTGTAACAGACCGTTTTATAATCTTTTGTAGGACCTTTTTTTATTATTTCCATACATTTTGATGCATTTTTACTGGTTTAAACACCCTTTAGAAGAATAGCAGAGTTCCGTTTTTGTGTTTTTTACTTTTTATTTTATGACATGCTTTACAATCTGGTTTAATACACCAAATAAAATCTAGGCCTTGTAGTTGACATGTAATGTGGAAATGAAGACACACCGGGGGTTATTCAGAGAGGTGCTCTCATTCCCCGCACTTGCCTGCACTTCGGGGAATCAAAGGGGAAAAAGCCGACGAGCCGCCAATCACAGCGCAGAGCAGCCGCTGGAAAAAGCCGACAAGCTGACGAACAGGGTAAAAAATAAAAAAACAAAACAATATGATTGAAAGTGTCAAAGAAACTACTGTTTGCAAAAAAACTACTGATCGAAAATGCCTGGAATTTACATATAAGATCCAATGAATGATAATAAAAAGGGCTATTACAGAAAAAAGAAAAGACGCTTTTTAAAAAAGCGAAAGTAATTTTTTTTTGCCAAAAAAATGGCTAAAAGATCCTCAAAAAGTCTATAAATAAAGAGACTCTTTACTGCAGATTAAAATAATAAACGGTTTATTAGATATTGAATAAAAACTGGAATATTTTTAACATTGAAGCCTATGGGATTCGCTTGAATAAACCTGTCGAATGAAACCACCGAACAGCAGGGCAATTCGGCAACTTTTCTCTGCTGTTCGGTTTTCTCTGAATAAATTAACCATTGCTTCTCTATGGAGGATTTCACTGCCGTCGAACAGGCACCGAACTTGCAGGCAATTCGCCAAAATTTGGGGAACTGCCTGCTCTCTGAATAGCAGAATGGCCCCGTAATGTCACTATACGGGGAAATTCCCTGTTCGGTGACATTTCGGGGCCAGATCAGCTCTTTGAATAACCCCTAAAGTCTCTCTTTAGAAGAGAGATAATATAACATAAATAATGCTGTTTTCTTGCTGCGGGCGTGTGGGGATGTTGCCAGTGGTGTCTTTGTTATGTATGATGAGATTACACAGCTGTCTGCCTTCACACTTCAGCTTTCTCACTTCTTTTCTGTTAGCAGTTTTTAACAGGAGACACGCTGATCCAACAGCAATATGAGGAAATTCGTCAGCTGCGCCAAGATCTTTACATGGTTCAGAACGTGTGCAGCTCAGCCGAGAAAGAGCTGAGGTACGAGAGGGACAAAAAAATGGACGTTAAGAAGCAGCACATCTCTCTGCAACAGGAGAACGTGAAGGTATGCCTGCTGGAATACAGCTATAGCAGGTTCTTCAAGAACCGTAAATGACCAGAAAAGCCTTGTCTCCTATATCAGAATGATGCCTCTACAAATATGTCAACATGTAAACAGCTCTGATGCTGCGTAAGGGGTTATTTGTCCATGGAGATGCCCATATGCTACATTTAACGCACCATAACGGCAACCCTTCCTTGTTCATTGTCCAATATCAACGTCTAATCTGAGTCATGGACATGTCATGTGAACAGGACCACTGATAAGACCTTCATCTTTTGATGTAACCATTGTGTCTTCCCTGGAATTTAAATAAGTATTGCTCTATTACATTCTTTGCGCAAAAACGCTCGCGCAGCGTGTTAATTTGTGTGCGAAGCGTTAAACGTTAACGCGTGTAAATTAACGCTGGTATTACAATCCGAGCGCATTTTTTCATCCGTCAAAAAATAACACGCGCAAAAACACGCACGCATTAACGTTGCGCGCAGAAATCGGTGTGCGGACTGTTTTTTCACGCGATTCAGCCAATCAGAATTAAGAACCACAATTGTCTCCCGTTCAGTTTTTGCGCCTGTCAAAATCAATCTGAGTATATATGCTGCAGCAATAATAAAAACACGCACAACTTCTCCATTTTATTGTTTGGGTATGTGTAGAATGTGTAACTATAATTTGCTGTATTTTTTTTTCGTGCTGGTGTATTTGGTTTCGGCCAGGACGTTCAGATTTGCCATTAACACCAGCTTTTCAAAGACGTTAAAATTATGCGCGCAAACGTTGTCCGTTAAAATTTACGCAGAGATTGTAATACCATCCGCGTACCAGCGCACAAACGCATTTGCGCTCACAATGTTAAGTATAGGACGCCCAAAGTACATTACGCTCGCGCAGGTTCACCCGCGTTGGACGTTTACACGCATTTTTTGCACGGACGTTGTAATACGACGTTCTGCGCAAAAGGTTTTACCCCTCGCATTAATGCGTTTTTGCGCACGCTTTAACGTTTGCGCGAAGAATGTAATAGAGCCCGTAATGTTACTCAAGTGTGAAAATCTCTGACATGTCCATATCTCTCTTGTCTCTCCATCACATTTTGCATTAAAGGTCCCACACTTATTTCTTTAAGACTTGACCCCTGTTTGTACTCCCACGATTTCTGCCCACAAATCCGCGGTCATCTCGCAAAGAACCCAGCACACCACTCTGCAATTTGATATCAACCTTCATTTTCGGTATCCGTTCTGGGTTTTTAAGGGACCCGTTGCTCATCCCGACCACTTCATCGATAGTTTTAAAGTGGTCAGGATGTGAGAAGTGCCCCCCCCCCATCCCAGCTGCCCTGATCTGTAGATATCGCTGAGTGAAGTGAAGTTTCCTCCATCCCACCCAGCATCACCAGCAGCCAGGATTCTTGAATTTCCCAGCTGTCGGTCACCAGAACAGTCACTAATGATGTCAGCACGCAGATAGCGTGGTGATGTCACTCTCTCGAAGACTAATTGCAGTAGCGAGTGGCAGAGCCGGCCCAAGACATTGTGCTGCCTGCAGCCAAGGATGAAATGCTGCCCCCCCCCCAACCACGCCGCCCAAAATACACCCACGTCCAGCCAGCCAGGGCCTGTGACAAGGGGCACCAGGTACAATGACAATCTACGCTGTGCCACAAGGCCAATCTATGCTGTGCCTGGTGCCCCTCCTGTGCCAATCTATGCTGTGCCTGGTGCCCCTCCTTTGGCACAGTGCCAAAGGAGGGACACCAGGCACTGCGTAGGTTGGCACAGGAGAGGCACCAGGCATGGAATAGATTTGCACTGCGGCTGCCACCAGTGGACAAGCAGTGAATATATTGCAATCAGTGATAATAATCTACCTTTGTTGTCATTTCAAACCAGCTCAGCGCAGAATTAAGTCATGTGAACCAGAAGTTGGCGTCCGTCAGAGTGACAAGCTCCAGTCTTGAAGCCGAACTGGAGAAGAGGCAGCAGAAGGTGAAGGAACTGGAGCTGGAACTATTGAAGAGGACCCAAAGTACTAAAGTGCAAAGCAACTGGCAAGAGAAAGTCGAGCATGAAAAGTCCAGAGCCATCCACTCTGAAAAGCTGGTGAGTGCGACGCTAGCTGCTTTCCAATGCTTATTTTCCCTGAAATCAGCTAAATTTGCTTCTGTCTGTAACTGAGGCCGAACGTCTCGGAGGTCTTGTTTGCTCTGCTTCCTGCTGGATAAAGATTGAAGCATATTGATGTGACATGGCTTCCTCGTTTCTTTCCAGCGGTCTCCAGGTTAAAGGGAGATTGTGTCTTTCAATGCAAATTGTACCCATATAGATATAGTGCCAGTCAGGGCAGCCATCAGGGGGTGACAGCCCATGCTATGTTCAGGGGCCCTGGCCAAACCTTGTACAGTTTGACTACGTGCCACAGACCTAGGGATACCCCATGCCACCCAGAACTGGCCCACCAAGATATCAATAGATTTCCAAGTGTGACGCAGCATCTTGGGCCGGTAAGAGCCCTCTGACTCCGAGAGGGAGTAATTAGTATAGTCTGTACCAAGTAGACCAAAGCTCTTCCCCAAGGGAACACTTTTTATCACCTTACTGGAGAGGAAAGGTTTACTGAAAAGGGCAGCTGATGGAAGGGGGGCCGACTAATAGTTTAGTAGGGGACCCTAAGAATTCTGATGGCAGCCCTGGTCCCAGTGTCAAATGAGGCTTTGGTTTGGCCTCCGACCTTAACACCAGCTCGAGGGGACAGTATTTCTCAGTGAAATTATCAGGGTTATTCAAAGAGAATCGAAAAGTCACCACACGTTCGGTGACTTTTCGTTCTCTTCAATTCGGTGTGATTCGGCGATCCCATTTCAGCGACCCTGCGGTGTATTCAGCAAGCACCACAGGGCCGTGCAGGGAAAAGCTGCCGCAAACCCGCCTAACACTCACCGCAAAACCCGGCGAACGCACACCGAATCCCGCAAAAAACATCTGGATTAACCCCGCCAAACACGCTGGAGAAACCCGAGCAGCCGCTGATCACACCGCAGAGCAGCCACCGGAAAAACCCGAAACCGCAGACGAATGGAGGGAAAAAAAAACATTACACTTGAATGTTTGAAAAGTGAAACATTGTTTGCAAAGAAACTACTGAGCAAAAATGTCTGAAATTTACATATAAGATCCAATGAATGATAATAAAAAGGGCTTTTACAGAAATAAGAAAAAACGATTTAACAGAAAAAAAGTTTCTCAAAAAATCACGAAAAATGCCTTAAAGATCCTAAAAAATCTATAAATAAAGAGACTCTTTACTGCAGAATAAAATAATAAACGGTTTATTAGATATTGAATTAAAACGGGAATATTTTTAACATTGAAGCCTATGGGATTCTCCTGAATAAACCTGTCGAATGAAACCACCGAACAGCAGGGCAATTCAGCAACTTTTCACTGCTGATTTTTGTTCTCTGAATAGATGGAGCATTGCTTCTCTATGTGGATTTCACTGCCCTCGAACAGGCCCCGAACAGGCACCATATGTGCAGGCAATTCGCCAGGATTTGGCGAACTGCCTGCTCTCTGAATAGCCGAATGGCCAGGAAAGGTAACCGAACGCTGAATTTCACTGTTTGGTTACCTTTCGGCCACAATTCGGAGCTCTTTGAATAACCCTGATTGTCTTCCGGTTGGAAGACAATCAGGCTTTGTAATAGTTTGCGCTTTCCTGCGCAGGTGTACATTAACGTCTCCTATACTAAGTATAGGGGACATTTCATTTGCAGGAATCGCTGCATTCGACCCGCCAGTTTGCGGCACGAATGGAATAGCAATTCCCGTCAATAAGATAACTACAGGAGACGTCGTTATGTGTAGCATTATGTGTGACGTCTCCTGTAGTTACTTTATCGACAACTGTGGAACAGAGCCCCCAATCCACCTGCTGCCGTGAAACTGTGTAGAGTGATAGATATTGTTACTCGTGCAGCAGCTATTCACGCAGTTTGTCTCCCATTATATTCACAGATAGACACCCTCCTTGCCACAGAAAATATGGTATTGGATGTAGGATGGGAACCGTCAGATAAAAAGGTGATAATGGGGCAAAAAAAATGGAAATAGGAATGAATGTATGATATATCGTTCAAAAATCTATATTGTAGAAAAATTAGAAAAGAATGTATCTGTGCACAGATAAATTAATTATTACATACAGCACTTCTCTTAAAAACACAATCCTATGTGTCTGGCATGGAGATATTAAAGTGGCAAAAATGTGTTTCACGATCCATGGAAAGGTTGTTAAAATCCACATAAAACTGGTGCATTTATTTGTGTTTTATAAATTTATTACGTAAAATATACAAGGTTATTCAGAGAAAGGTGAAACTCTGGAGAACTTTTGGAGAATGGAAAATACTAGATCAAAATAGCTGATTTGGAAAGTGAGATAAATGGGAGAATTTTTCTGGTTTGGCTATTTTGACCTAGAATTTTCACTTCGCCAAAAGTTCTCCAGAGTTTCACCTTTCTCTAAATAACCCTGATAATTTATTACGTATTTAATTAGTAGTCTGATTGAGAGCGCTGCGGAATATGCTGGCGCTTTATAAATAAAGAATAATAATAATATATATATATATCAATCAATCTCTCAATGTGCCATTCAGTCCGGAGATCGAGATAACTCTGATCTTCAAAGTAACCTTCAGGTGCCCGATATCGAGTTATCTCGATCTGCAGCTGAACAGAACAAAAGCAAATTAAATGAGTTTATCGCAAACAAATTTTGTTTGCTTTTGGGCTCCAGAACATGTCCCTAACGTTTTAGCACTGTAGGCATGATGCCCAAGATGCTATTTTAATAGACCTTCCCCGGCTGATAAAACATGGAGCCACGACCTGCAAGTGTAGTAACCCCATTTGGCTGGTAGATGGCGACATCGGTCTGCCAAATAGGTTATTACAGTAAGGAATACATTGGGAATATTCCCAAATATTGCTATCTATAATTAAATAAAATCATTTTCAAAAAAAATCACTGCTTCCTGACTGGATTTTTAAACAATTACTTAGTAGTGAAAGGGTTAATATAGACCTCTGAACATCATTTCCATCATATTTCACTCACAATATGCAAGCAAGGCCCCGCTTTGAATAACAGTGTTATTCAAAGAGCACCAGAATTCCACTGGAATTGTGGTGCTCTTTCTTTTCCCCGCACTTGAGGGAATCCATTTCACTGACCCCGCGGGGAATTCGACATTCACCGCAGGGTCTCCGAAGTGCAGGGAAAAGCCTCCAAAAGCATCCGAAAAGACCTTGGATCGATCCGATAAGCCGCCGACAAAAACGCTGAACGCATCTGGAAAAAGCCGACAAGCCGCCGAATGAGGTAGAAAGAAAAAAAACACTGCAACTAAAACGCGTTTGCAAAAAAAACCATTGGACGAAATTGCTTGGAAACAATATCAGGTCCTAGGAATAATAATAAAAAAGGTCTGTTACAGAAAAAAAAACACGCTATTTTAAAAAAGAAATCAGGAAAAAAATCCAAAAAAATGCCTAAAAAATAAATAAAAGGACTTTTTGCTGCAAATTAAAAGAATAAACGGTTTAATAAATATTAAAACAGGAATATTTTTTACAATGAAACCTATGGGATTCGCCCGATTTAACCTGCCGAATGAAAGCACTGAAAATCACTGACATTTTGAGTTCTCTGAATAGATTAACCATTTCTTCTCTTTGGGGAGTTCACTGCTGTCGAAGATCACCATATTTCACTGGCGATTCGCCAATATTTGGCAAACTGACAGCTTTTTGAATAACCGAATGGCCACGAAGTGGCACTGTATGGGGAAATTCACTGTTCGATGCAGTTTGGAGGCCAGATCGTGTCTCTCTGAATTTAGTGCTGTGCATCATGGTACTGACACATCTTTAATACCTTTATCTTTATCTAAATATCTTTAGTCTGTTTTTGGATGTAAATGTGATTGTGAGAGGGGGCAGCAAATATATCACTAACTTTACTGAAGTGAAGGTTCTTGTGTAATATTTATTGCTGCCGTTGCTCTGTTTCATTGCTTTTTAAGGGAAGCTTTGCCAGCAGATTAGCCAAACGAACAATGTTTACCTAACTTTAAATAATGTTTTTCGCTGGTAACATTATCTCCCTATTCCATATCAAGCCACGTTTGTTTATGATAGCAGGCCACTGTATTACACTTTTTTCTTCCTGTGACTGTTTTTATACAGAACATGTTTGAGTTTGTCGTGATGTGTTAAATGGCTGTATTCCAGGAAAAGCTGAGTTTCGCACTCACAGCTCCCACTTGACATTTTTACTCTAATAATAGCTGCTGTATGTGTGCGGTGAGTTTGAGAAACTGTAAGGATTACATCACGCGTTAGGATTGTCACATTTCACTGCTGCACACGGGAACCAGGGAGAACAGGTGTGTGTGCTTTATCAGAGTTACAGAGTTGCACGAACATACAGTTACAAGTATTTAGAAAGCGCCAATAAGTTCCGTAGCGCTGTACAAAGGGTGAGACAATAACAAATATAGATACAATTTAATTGTTACATTTGTATTTTATTATTTATGAATTTTCTTTTCTACTGAAAATGGTCTTGTTGGGTATGATTGGAAAGGCCAGACTCTGCCCTTTCCAATGACATCTTGATTGACCACATACAACGCAGGGAGATACAGTGGTCCGAAGAAGTGGAGGAAAGCAGGTTGCTGATCCTGGGGGGGGGGGCACATGGGGAGGCAAGGAATTACAGGGGGGGCAATCCCCCCCTGGCCTCCCTCTAGAGACGCCTATGTAAGAGAGCATAGCAGCTGTGATGTAGCAACCGTTCACAGGAGTGCATAGCAGCTGTGATGTAATAACCGTTCACAGGAGTGCAATAGCAGCTGTGATGTAATAACCGTTCACAGGAGTGCATAGCAGCTGTGATGTAATAACCGTTCACAGGAGTGCATAGCAGCTGTGATGTAATAACCGTTCACAGGAGTGCATAGCAGCTGTGATGTAATAACCGTTCACAGAAGTGCAATAGCAGCTGTGATGTAATAACCGTTCACAGGAGTGCATAGCAGCTGTGATGTAATAACCATTCACAAATGCAATAGCAGCTGTGATGTAATAACCATTCACAGGAGTGCATAGCAGCTGTGATGTAATAATTGTTCAGAGGAGTGCAATAGCAGCTGTGATGTAATAACCGTTCACAGGAGTGCATAGCAGCTGTGATGTAATAAATGTACGATGTCCAGTTGAACTTACTTGAATTACACAACCCTCCCTCGTTACTTATTTCTCTATCTGGTCCGAATTGAAAACACCATTCTGGTGGGTACACTGGTCCTGTTATTGGGTACCCGGGAGTGAATGCCTCTGGTTTTTCTCGTGGTGCATCAAAAGCATGTATTGTGACATTTCCCGACGCAAACTTACTTAAGTTCATTGGAACAGAAGCAAATGGTATATGAATTGTCTCTGGATGCAGTCTACTACACACCCAGCATGCGGTCTGCCCAGACTTTTTAGCATAGTCATATTTGAATTGCACAAGTAAATGTCCTCTCGGCATAATCTCGGATATCGCCTCTCGCTTCTGTCTCCACATGGTACGGTTCTCCATCACTGGGTGCGTACCATTCCAGATATGGGAGATATCCACTTTCTTGGGGGTGCTTGAGCACCTGGGGCATACTCCATGTGATAGTCCATAAATCAAATTTGCAAGGTACAAGATCAGTACCACAAATGCCCCAAATGTCAAAATCCCTTGGGCAATTCTTTTTACAGTCACATAAACCCAATCCCTCCCCACCGGAATTTCAAAAACAAAAGACATTTCTGGTTGATCAAGGGTCGGGTCCCCTAAAAATAGCCCTTGGGGTATCCCCCGGGGGATCCCTTTGCTCCTCCGTTGGTGGGTGGTCAGGCATTATTGTGTCCGTCAAAACACCCACTTGTTGAGTCTTTTAGGTGCTCACAACTGTGGTCTTTGTCAGCTTTAGCGTCAATGGATTGGTCTCGTTGGTGACGACCTTCCACTCAGGTTCAGGATTGGCTGCAGCTACCTTCAGTCTGGAGTGATGTATCCACGGCAACCACCTCGGCAACCTTCACTGCTGTAGGGGTTGATAACAGGACAAGGTAAGGACCTCTCCACTTTGGGCCTAGTGGGTCATTTTTCCATTCCTTCACCCAAACCGAGTCACTTGGACAATACTTATGCAATGGGGGATACAAAAAGTGAGGTATATTATCTCCCACCCAAGTATTCAATTTCTGCATTGATTTACCTAACAGTACAACCTGATCATTTAGTTTAGTTTCCCCCAATGCCCGAAGGTCCCCCCTTAGTCCATTAATCAGAGGGGTAGGCCGTCCGAACATAAGCTCGTACGGACTTAGCTTCAATTGGGGGGTTGGCCTGCACCTAATGTGCAATAGGACTATTGGCAGCACATCAACCAGCCTAGTGACGTCTCTTGGCACAGCTTGGACATCAAAGTTTTTAGTGTGCGGTTCATTCTTTCGACTTTTCCCGAGCTTTGGGGCCGGTAAGCTGTATGTAGCTTCCAGGTGATGCCCAACAGGCGGGCGAGCTGTTGTAAACAGTTCTGTAGGAATGCTGGGCCATTATCCGACCCTATCTCGAGGGGAAGTCCATAGCGTGGTATTATTTCTTTCATTAACCTCCTCACTACTTCTGTTGTTTTCTCTGTCCTCGTCGGTAAGGCTTCCACCCATCCAGTGAGAGTACACACCATTACCAGTAGATATTTATATCCCTTGCAGGGTGGCAGCACTGTGAAGTCTATTTGTATTGACGCCATTGGGGACAGCCCGATTGGCTGTTTCCCTGGAGGTTGAGATGGGCCTGTTCTTGGATTATTCTTGGCACATGTCACGCACTGCTGGGCTATTGCTTTGCAGATTACTGACATCCCTGGCACATAGAAATGTGGTTCCAACTGTTGTTCCATCATCTCTCTTCCTCCATG
This sequence comes from Leptobrachium leishanense, assembly GCA_009667805.1. Taxonomy (NCBI): domain Eukaryota; kingdom Metazoa; phylum Chordata; class Amphibia; order Anura; family Megophryidae; genus Leptobrachium; species Leptobrachium leishanense. Next base: position 27,647,222 of record CM019073.1, on the reverse strand, counting down.
GGTACGTGCGTGAAACGCTCTCACGATCTCAGGTGCCAATGTCGCTGGCAGGACTATTTGTCCGTTCTTCAACTGAAACCATCCGTCTTCTCCATATCCACCTTGTTCTTCTGATAGCCATTTCTTCTCTTTTTCTGAATACACAGGTGTCCATTCACTCAGTGGCGCCGGTAGGAGTGCAGCCACCACCGGTGTTGCTTTGTATCTTGCCAATTCTTCCTGGTTTCCCCAGATAAATTCCTCTTTTGGAAAATAGTATCGCCAGGCAAAGAATAGCAGATCTTGTCTCTTCTGCGTATCTCTCACTGCTGGTACAAAGAAGTTCATCACACATTTTCTGCTCGTTCAACTTCGGTTACTTCTGTATCTTCTCCATCCTCCCCCACTATTTTTACGCCGAAGAATTTCAGCATCATCTTGTATGCTCTGCGGAGTCTTTGCTGAACTTCTGAGGTGTCAATCATAAGACGTGTCTCTTGAGGGTGAAGAGGAGAGGAGTAGAAATTTCGGCCTTGGGACCGTGTTGGGAAGAGCCACTGCATATAGTCATGGTTTTCTTCCAGCATTTCGTAATTGTTATGCCATTTTTGCAGAATGGTTTCAATGAATTCGCCTTTCGGTTCGAATTTTCTCCAATTCATATAGAATTCGTAATTCAGCATGGGGAGTTGATCATCTTGCTTGCAGAGCAGCACTCTGGATATTTGGTCAGGAGGATTTAGAGGTTTAGCAGCAGCTTTTGCAGCTTGGTCAGCGCGTCTGTTGCCTTTTGGGATTTCATCATGACCTTTCTGGTGGCCACAACAGTGCATAATACTGACGGCACTTGGTTTCCACACAGCGTCTAGAAGGGCTGCTATCTCAGCTGCATACTTTAACTGTTGTCCTGATGACGTGAGCATTCCTCTTTCTTTGTATAGTGCACTATGTGCATGGACAGTCATGAAAGCATATTTGGAATCGGTGTAGATGTTTACTCTTTTGCCTTCAGAGATTTCCAGGGCCCTGGTCAGCGCTATTATTTCAGCCAGTTGTGCTGACGTGTGTCCTGGCAAGGGGTTTGCTTCAATGATTCCTTCTGCTGAGACAACTGCATAGCTGGAGACTTTCTTCCCATTATCCATGTAGCTGCTACCATCGGTGAATAGCTGTAGATCGTATTTGTCTAGGGGTACGTCTTTCAGATCTGGTCTACTACTGAATACTTCTTCCATGACTTGGAGGCATTCATGATTTGGATCCTCTTCACAGTCAGGCAGTAGTGTGGCTGGGTTTAAGGTAGCGATGAGGTCCAGATGAACCCGTGGATTCTCACACATCATAGCTTGGTACTTCGTCATCCGGCTATTGCTGAACCAGTAACTTCCTTTTACATCGAGTAGGGCTTTGACCGCATGTGGTACCTTGACATGAAGAACCTGTCCCAGGGTCAGCTTGTCTGCTTCAGCTATCAGCATTGCAGTGGCTGCCACTGCTTTCAGACATGGGGATAGGTAGGCAGGCCACAGGGTCAAGTTGCTTGGATAGGTAGGCCACAGGCATAGGCCACGAGCCAAAATTTTGGATCAGTACTCCTGTTGCAGTCTGGTTATGCTCATGCACATACAGCTGGAAGGGCTTGCTGTGATCTGGCAGACCCAGTGCTGGAGCTTCCATCAGGAGAGTTTTTAATTTCAGGAGAGCTGTGGTTTGTTCTTCTTCCCAGAGGAAGGGGTCATGCTCTCCACCCTTTGTGGCTTGGTGGAGAGGCTTGGAAATGTCTGCAAAATTGGGGATCCATAGACGACAGAAGCCTGCAGCTCCTAGAAATTCACGGATTTGTCTCCTTGTCTTTGGTTGAGATATACGGCATATCACTTCTTTCCTCTCAGCTCCCAGAGCGCGTTTAGTACCTGTTAATTGAAAACCTAGATACTTTACACTTTGTTTGCATATTTGTGCTTTCCTTTTGGACACTCTATAACCTGCTTGGTTTAATAGAAGCAGCAGGGCCTTTGTGGCAGAGAGACAGTCTTTTTCTGTAGGGGATGCAAGCAATAAATCATCTACATATTGTAGTAAAACGACTTTGTCTGGCTGAGCGTTGAAGGACAGGAGGTCCTGGCTGAGCGCGCACCCAAAAATTGTGGGCGAGTTTTTGAAACCTTGAGGGAGGCGTGTCCAGGTCATCTGATGACGCGCTCCCGTAGTAGACTCCTCCCACTGAAATGCAAAAAGGGGCTGGCTTGCTGGAGCCAGACGGATGCAAAAGAAAGCGTCTTTTAAATCAAGCACCGTGTAATATTTTGTATCGCCGGGAATTAATGCCAATAAATTGTATGGGTTGGGAACCACAGGGTGTAGAGTTTCATTGGTGGCTTCATTGACGGCCCGTAAATCTTGGACTGGGCGGTACTCTTGTGTGCCCTCTTTCTGTACTGGCAACAGTGGTGTGTTCCACGGTGACACGCAGAATTTCAATATCCCGTGGTCTTTAAGTCTTTGCAAATGTGTCTGAATATTCTGCTTGGCTTTTTGTGGGATATGATATTGTCTTAGAGCCACAGGCGTTGCGCCTGGTTTCAGATCAACATACACTGGAGGAATATTTACAGCTAGTCCGGGCGGGTTTTCTTCCGCCCAGACTCCAGGGATTCCCAAAAGTAGTGTGTATGGGTCTGGGGCGGCCGGCGGGGTTGGTGCCGTGCGCCATTCTTCTTCTCTTGGCATACTTACTGCAATTTTTACAGGTTGGGTATTCTGGCTGGCTGGGCTGTACTGCCGTGTAGAGCTGCCACTCTCCGGCAGGTCCAATCTAGCGTGACCCCCGGGAAGAAATGTAATTTGGGTTTGCAATTTGCAAAGGATATCCCGCCCCAGGAGTTGGATGGGACATTCGGGCATATACAAAAATTCATGTTCCACATTGTGCCCACCCAAACTACATTTTAGAGAAGCAAGAAAGGGATACTTAGCAGATACCCCCATTGCTCCCATTATATCAACCTCATTTCCCATTGGGGGTGCAATTTGCTGTGTTACAACCGAATATTCGGCACCAGTGTCAACCATAAAAATTTTGTCTTTGTCTCCCACTCTCACTGTGACCGTGGGCTCGTGATTACCGAGCGGGATGGGCCCAAGTCCGTGTCAATATATACCTTGCCCTTCAAATGACGTTCCCGCCAAACCAACAAACCCTGTCCCGGCACCATCACTTCTCTCATATCTCCCGTTTGTTACCTGGCCATTGGAGGCCAGACCTCCCGATACACCAGCCTCTCCCTGTACCCCAAATTTAGCCAAAAATGCAGGACATTCATTTTTCCAGTGACCTTCACCCCGGCACCACGCACACTGGTTGCGCCCTAGGGGCTCCCCTACCTCTTCCTCCTCGGCCCCTTGCTCTCCCTCTCTCCAGGGCACCTCTTCCTCCTCCGTTACCCATGTAACCGACCACACCGATATGCCCTCTTTGTTTCCTTATCTACGCCCCCTTTTCTTCTAGATCCCGGTTATGAAACATTTTATTAGCAATTTCTACCAATTCGCTAATACCTTTACCTAAAAACCCATCTATCCTCTGTATTTTATTCCGTATGTCTTTTTGTGACTGACTCACAAAGGAAGAATTAACCAACCTCTGATTTTCCACCGCCTCAGGGTCAATAGGACTATACATCCTATATGCATCTAGTAATCTTTCTAAAAATGCACTTGGGGTTTCTTTAAAATCTTGCACAATGTCCGCTATCTTCCCCATGTTCGTGGGTTTCTTCCCTCCCGCTTTAACACCCATCATTACCGCTGTCCGGTATGTTTGTAGATGAGCAATACCTTCACTGGTATTGTATGGCCATTTGGGATCTGTTTTGGGGTAGTGTTCCTCTGCCCACGCTTCTGGCTGGGGCTTGCTATCTTCTACGGCTTGGGCAAGTAGAATTTTTCGCGCGCTATTGTTTATTCGGGCTCTTTCCTCAGTTGTGAACATTGTCAGCAATAGTTGTTGACAATCTGCCCATGTGGGGTTATGTGTAAGCATGACTGACTCTATCACACTAGCCACTGCTGCGGGATTAGTGGAGTACAGCGGTGTGTGCGTTTTCCAGTTGAATAAATCTGTCGTTGTAAATGGGACATATGTGTATTGTACTGGCCCAGGTCCTCCATTTTCCAGTAAGGGACCTGGCACCTCCCGCAAGGGCATTTGCATTTTACTCTTGCTGGGGTTGTGCTGGTATGGCTCTCGGGGTTTATATATATTGTTCGCTGCGCGAGTGGTGGCCCCTGGATATACATCTCCACCCTCATCCCCACTGTCCTCTGGGGTTACCCGTTTATATACGATCCAATCGGGCATTTCAATCTTTTCTGGTAGGACCTCTCTGTCTCCTCCACCCGTAGCCCTCTCCTCTTCTTCCTCTTCCTCGATACCACGAGCCGGAGCAGAGGGAGCTGGCCGGGAAGTAGCAGCTGCCTGCTCCCCCCTCTCCGCTTGCGCAAACGCGGCACTCAGAGCCTCTCTGGCTGGCCCATAAAATGATGGATAGGGCGGGGGAAGGGAATCAATCTCCTCCGGATATTCTACCAACACAGTCTTTTCTTTCTCATTATTTGGGGGTACCTGTTTCTTGTTTTGTCCCACCATCATTATGAAATGACTTTTATCTTTCACACAGTACTTCCATATATCTATATACGGGTACTGATGAGGGGGTGCCCATATTTTCCGGTAATATATGAGTGCACCTTCTGTATTAGCTCCGGGTCCATAGACCCCTGTTCTGGCCACTCAGAGACTAACAGTGGCCATACTATTGCACACAACAATCGCAATTTCTCCTTATTCAAACTCATACCATAATCATGTGTTGCATACAACACTTCAAAATTCCGCACCATATACTCCAAGGGCGTCTCACCCTTCTTAGCCTTCTTGGGTTTGGACGACCCGTTACCCATTATTACTCTTAAAAGCAGTAACTTTTTCACAATGCAGATATTACTTTCAGCAAAAACACTTGAAATCAACTGTCTGGTACTTCAGTCAACAATTCTCTTGAAACGTGTTCGCTTCCTCCGTCAGTAGCCAACTGCAGTCGCCTGAGCCGAAAACGTACTTTAGGAGTCCACTCTCAGATTTGCTTCCTTGCTAAGCAAGTAGGCGCACAATCACTCACAACACTCTCAGCAGCACTCACAGCACGTACTGTACCAGATACATTCAGCACAAAACGATACATAAACAGTTCTACTCTTTCTACTAGCCGAGGGCACGCCGTCCCTCCTCTTGGCTCCTTATACCCAGTTAATTGATCTCTAACTCTTGTCTGCTTGTGACTATGTGTACCCCGTTCTATGGCAACACTCCCGTCTGCAATTCCAATTTGCCTATGGGCAATCTACCCACTCGGCACCACTCCCGCTGCAGCTACCGCTGGCCCCAATTGGCCCCCTTCACTACACGACGTACACACTAGCACTGACTCAGGGCTCTCAGCCCAGTCACAGAAATCCCTCCTCCTTTCCTTGTCCACGTGCAGAAGCTTTATTTACAAACACTGACTATGACAATGCAACTCCACGTGGCTACCCTCTCCCTCACATACAGAACTACCTTTAGTCAACATCCGATCCCCCGGGTTCAGACACGCGCTAGCCACTCTGGCTCCTTTGCTTGTCCGTGCTGTCAGCGGCGGGTTCGGTATGTCAACGAGACCGTGGCCGCGGGTCTCCTTATCCAACTATGGTCGAACGTTCCCCTTATACCGGTATCTCCAATACACATACAAACATAGAAGACACTTTACCTATCGCCGCGCTGCTCGCTGTTTCCTCAGACTCGGGGTGTCCCAGCTTCCCGGGCCGGGAGTCCGTTTGGGACGAGACGAGGTCCACTGAACAGGAAATCCTGCTTGGCGCCTGCAGATGTCAGCTCACCTTCAACGGACGCCCAACTGGCGGGATCACTCGCACCTGCAGTCAACCGCTACAGTGTCCAGCAGTCGTTGCCGTACCGGCAAAGGCCCGAATCCCGGACGAGCCCCCAGAAATGTAACCAGAATCCACTTGGTTCACACGGGACGAGGCCGGGCCGGCACGGACAAGGATTGACTGAACACGAGTCTCTTCAGGAAAGGCAAACTTTATTGTGACGTCACAACAGATGCTCAAACAGGATTCAATCGCAAAGAATGAGCCCCTATCTCGCAGTGACATGAGGTTTTATACCCCGAATACATAATTAGGTGCATCCCAATTAGCCCACCTCCCGGTGACACTATCCCACCCCACGTGGGTCCGTACCTCCCTTAATCGAATACAAAGACATTCCATACATTGGTCATAAATTGGCAAGCTTCATGTTAGTTTGACAGAAAATTATTTGCTACTACTCTGGATCCTGCCTGTGCCCACCTCCCTCAGGCTTGTTTATTGTTTGTTTTAGATAAGGCCTAGCCTGGTTTTCACACTCCCCTTTGTCTGCAGCTGCAGGCTCATCTGACCTCGATGTATCTTTCCTTCGTCCTGTCACCTCGTGCCAGCTACGGTCCGGATCCTCTACAATTTAATTGCTTCTCTGCTAATCTACCACATTCCTACGATTCTATGTAAACCTCCTTCTAATTTCAACTAATATCTACCTAGTTATATTCAAGTGAACCAATATTCTGAACAAGATGGCCGCCTGGCTCATAATGGCAACCATCTTCTTGCCTGAATCTCCTTCAATAACAATTCACAGGGTATCACAGTAGATGAGATCTCACAGTTTAATGCTGGACTGAGTACATAGATATGATGTCACCAGTTTGCAGAGCCTGTGATGTCATAATGCTGAAAAGGAAGACATCACGTTAGTAATTGTGCCCTGTATTAGAGGAAAAGGTAACAACTAAAATGTATCCGTATCAGAAAGCAAAATCCAGAAAAAAGTGTTTGTCATCAGGGTCTAAGAGAAGCCTAGCATCTGGGATGATGTCATTGTAATTCCCAAGGAGCAAATCGTCTATTACTAATGTGATGTCATGAGTAAACATAGCACATTGCTGCTTTTGTATCTTCATGGTGCAAATACTGGACAATACTCTGTATGATCAATAAAAGTGGCAATGGATTATCACTGCTGTGCTGCAATCACATCCCATTGACGGGGGTGTCTAGGAGCAGTAATGTCACCCACAGCCCGCAGAGGCACAAAACCTCTGGAATGCAATCCTAATTATTAAAGTCGTGTATTCCCTTATGCTTGTAAAAAAGGCTACTTTAGTCATTTTATGTTTCTGTGATTTCATGTTCACGTCTCATCCCCTGCCCATACGGTGCAGATATACGCTCTATATCAAGGCTGTCAGACACACGGCATTGCAGATGTTGATGTCTACATTCCCAGAATTCCTTCCATGCAATAGATGGGCAGGGAATCATGGGAGTTGTAGTTCAGAAACCTCTGGGGGCGGAGTTTGACAGCCCTGCTCTATTGTCCATATATATATGAATATGACCTGATGACGATGAAAGTTGATCTTCCTTATAAATGGTTGACTTTTGACTCAAACTTTCAGTATGACCCCACCTGTGTCCCCCTTTTCTCATCCCTTTTTTAGTTCTTTTTTGTTTGGATTGATTATACATGTCTGTATGATATGTTTGTGTATATGCTTATATATATACAATATTTGCATTTACTGTACTTCTCATATACACGCAAATGCATATATTTGCATTTATAAGGCTATCCTAAACAAAAGATAAATCCAGGTAAAGTATCCATGTAATTGGGCAGACTAGATGGGCCGAAAGGTTCTTATCTGCCGACATTTTTCTATGTTTCTACTTATGTAAAGTTACAGTCACTTAGCGCCAACAGAATCCTCAGCGCCTTACAATGAGGGAGTCTCGACATGAGATGGGACATAATATAAACACATAGGGAACAGATGGCCCTGCCCATAGGATAATTGCTCTACTGATACAGAACCTTATACAGCCAGACATCCCGTGAGCTCACAATCTAAAGGACAACGGAAAGAGAAACAAAAGGGGAGCAGGGGGAGTGTGGAGCTGTTGGCTAGAAATAATACAGCAGGGATTGCACTGAAAACTTGGACTAGAAAAGTGTAATTATTATTGTATATATCTGAATCTCCCATTTCTTCCCAAAAATCCTAAACTGTATGGGCCCATTTACAATCTTCGCGCAGCACATACAGTTGTGTTCAAAATTATTCAACCCCCACTGAAATTGAGTGTTTTGGCCAGTTTGACATTGATTTTGATCATTCAGTCATCTTGCTTACAATTAAATCAAAGAGGCACGTGTAGGTCAGACAAATATAACATAACATTTATAATGAAATAACCACAAATGTCTTTTCTGTGCTCACATCATTATCAGTTTTATTCAACCCCCAAGTGACATTCAATCTTAGTACTCAGTACAACATCCTTTACAGTTATAACAGCTTTTAAACGTGAAGCATAGCTTGACACAAGTGTCTTGCAGCGATCTACGGGTATCTTCGCCCATTCGTCATGGGCAAAAGCCTCCAGTTCAGTCACATTCTTAGGCTTGCGCACTGCAACTGCTTTCTTTAAGTCCCACCAGAGGTTCTCGATCGGATTTAAGTCAGGTGACTGCGATGGCCACTCCAAAATGTTCCAGCCTTAATCTGCAACCATGCTCTAGTGACTTGGAGGTATGCTTGGGATCATTGTCCTGTTGAAAGGTCCAACGTCTCCCAAGCCTCAGGTTTGTGACGGACTGCATCACATTGTCATCCAATATCTCCTGGTACTGAAGAGAATTCATGGTACCTTGCACAAGCTGAAGCTTCCCTGTACCTGCAGAAGCAAAACAGCCCCAAAGCATGATTGACCCCCCGCCATGCTTCACAGTAGGCAAGGTGTTCTTTTCTTCATAGGCCTTGTTCTTCCTCCTCCAAACATAGCGTTGATCCATGGGCCCAAACAGTTCTAATTTTGTTTCATCAGTCCACAGAACACTATCCCAAAACTTCTGTGGTTTGTCCACATGACTTTTGGCATACTGCAGTCGACTCTTCTTATTCTTTGGAGACAGCAAGGGGTGCACCTGGGAGTTCTGGCATGGAGGCCTTCATTACGCAGTGTGCGCCGTATTGTCTGAGCTGAAACTTTAGTACCCACATCTGACAAATCTTTTCTTAGTTCCTCAGCAGTCACACAGGGACTTTTCTCCACTCTACGCTTCAGGTAGCACACAGCAGTCGAAGTCAGCATCTTCTTTCTGCCACGACCAGGTAGCGTTTCAACACTGCCCTTTGCCTTGAATTTGCGAATGATGCTTCCTATGGTCTCTCTTGGTATGTTTAACATCTTTGCAATCTTCTTATAGCCATTGCCCTTCCTGTGAAGAGTAATCACCTCTTCTCTTGTCTTCCTGGACCATTCTCTTGACTTCACCATGTTTGTAACCACACCAGTAAATGTCTAGAAGGAGCTGAGTATCACAGTCATTTTAAAGCTGCCTAATTGGTGCTTATTATGCTTTATTGCTGCTCCGTGACATCCACAGGTGTTTTCAATACCTGATTGAAAACACTTGAATGAACCTCTGTTCTTCAGAGTGGTAGTCTTTAAGGGGTTGAATAATTGTGTCAATGAAGAATTCACAAAAGAAACATTTACTACTGTATTACAAAACCAATTGATGTCATTTTAGTTGCATATGGTTCTTTAAAAAGTTCTTGTAGGATTTCATGCTGAATACAATTACAAATGTACACTAAATTCCCTAAAACCCTTTACAGCATTGGGGGTTGAATAATTTTGAACACAACTGTATGCGACTGCAAAACCATTTGCGTGCAACGTCGTATTCCTATCTATGCGCAACGAACGTGCGTTAACGTCTACCGTGGGTGAACCTGGGCGAATGCAAATTCTTGCGCGCATCCTATACTTAACATTGTCAGCGCAAATGCGTTTGTGTGCTGGTACACGGATGGTATTTCAATCTGCGCGCAACGAAGGTTTGAGCGAATTTTCATAACGTCTTTGAAAAGCAGGTGGTAACTGTAAATTTGATCGTCCTGGCCGAAACGAAATACACCATCACAAAATAAAAAATACAGCACAGTACAGTTACATATTCTACACATACCCAAACAATAAAATTAATAAATTGTTTTATTTATTTTTTCCTGCAGCATATATACTCAGATTGACTTTGACAGGCGCAACAACCTAACGTTAGAAAATGGTGGTTCTTCATTATGATTGGCTGAATCCCGTGAAAAAAACAGTCCGAACACAGATTTCTGCGCGCAACGTACTTTGCGCACAGTTTTGCGCGTCGTTTTTACGCACGAAAATTTTTGATGGATGAAAAAAATGCGCTCGGATCGAAATACCACGTTTAGTTTTCGTGTGATCACGTTTTTTTTCGTGCGCAAAAAAAATTGCGCTGCAAGAGCGCAATTACGCTGAGAATGTAATAGAGCTCAATATGTCTACGAGGCAGGTGTTCCGTATCCTGCTGAAAATACAAGCGCACGTGGCTGACCTCGCTGGTTTTGTTTAGAGGCTTTAGATGAGCGTTGTGTGAATTATCGCAATTAGTATCAATTCTCTGTCTCTCCAGGTTGTAGAATTGCAGCAACACTTAAGGGCCTCTGAGCATCACTTGCAGCTTCTACAGACTCAGGTCTCCGACAAAAAGCGTCAAGAAGAAGAATTAAAGAAGGCGATGGAGAACGAGACCAAGCTCCGAGCTCAGCTTCAAGAGGAACAGCTGAAAGGGTAGAGAAACCGATATCCGTAACATGATTCAGCCATGTTTGCTCCATGTTAGCATCATGATAATAAAACAAAAGGGGTTATTCACAAAGCGACGAACTTGCCACTGAATTGCGCTGAACGGTGAATTTCTCCGTATGGTGCCATTTCGTGGCAGTTCCTCTATTCATTAAACTGTCAATTCGCCAAATACTTGCGAATTGACGGTGAAATACAGTGCAGTTCACCGCAGGTCGGTGATCATCGGCAGCAGCGAAGTTGTCCTATAGCGAAGTAATGGTTAATCTATTCACAGAACGCTGAACTTCACTGACCTGTCAGCGAAATGCCCTGATTTTCGGTGTTTCAGTACGACAGGTTTAAACAGGTGATCAGGTGATTCAGCAGCCTGCCCCATAATGCAGCGCTAAGCCTGAGGATACTTGAGGTAGCGCTAACACGCCGCCCAGAGCATCCCCTCCTGGAGTCCATAGGACTCTATTGAGGTTTCGACTGCCGGGCCAAATGACCTGCAGGATCTCACATCTCGTGAGATCCTGCAGGTTGGCAAAGTGATTGCAGAAGGAGCCTGGGGACTTCTTTTCCCCAGTCTCACTCTGCTCCGGCGGCCAGAAGCGGCGGATCAAGCTGCTGTTCTCGCCTCGGGATGAGAAGTGCATATCTGATTTTTGGGGGTTTACAGTTGGTGATAACTGATTGCGCAGAAGTGGTATCAGTTAGCACCGACTCCAAACTGTGGTTAACTTTTCAGTTAACTGCAGCCATGAGTAATTAGTGTTAGGACTTTGTAACCCTAACGCTAATTAACTCTTTTCGCTCCCCATGTTAAGCATAGAGAGCGCAAAGTACAGTAAGCTTGTGTTGAAAAGCGCAAGCTCCGATGTGCTAACAGGTTTTTTAACCTGTTAGCGTTCGGAATGTAATATGGGCGGCCCCGCGCTAGGGCCACTTAACCTAACATTACAGCTCACACAGCTGCACGCTAACATTAGCTTTAAGAATGTGATATTGCCCTTTATGTTTAAGGTGCAATTAAACACCACCATAATACCCCTTTAAAGGTCAAACACAGTGATCATCTAGATCAGTGTTTCTCAACTCCAGTCCTTGGGATCAGTACAGGCCAGGTTTTAAGGATCACCTTAGGGACATGCAGACTGAATCCTGCAATCACTGAGCAGCAAATCAGATCACCTGTGCTGTGCATCAGATATATGCAAACCTGGCCTGTTAGAGAGACCTGAGGATCAGAGTTGAGAAACACTGATCTAGATCCATGTGTAGTCCCGCTGTCTGGGCTTTCCATGAAGCACAGATAAACTTGCACTGCTAACACTGGTTTTATTTTTATTTCAGAAAAATCTCAGAGCAAAGCATTGAGGATTTAAAGCAGGCAAATCAAGCCCTTCATGAAAAAGAGACTTTGCTGATCCAAAATAACTCCATGCTTCAGATTAAACTCAACCAGAAGGAATCCCTCCTCCAGAGTCTGGATGATGAAAAGAATGCGTCAGCAAAGGAGGTGTGTTACAGGCGGGAGATACTTTTATTCTTTATTTTATTTTTTTAGGCCGGTGATGTTTTGACTTTCTCTGAATCTTCACAAGTGTAATATTTAACCATGAAATATAACCAACTGGAGCTTTTTATTGTTACTGGGATTTGGAGAAATGTATTTTATGATGATGGTCCAATCGAATGTCTTTAAAATGATTCTAGAGCTACCCTTCTTGTAGCAGAGATTCTTGGGTATGCAGCCAGGTCGGGATTCTTTACTCGCCCACTTGGGTTGGTGCTTCCCGTTGACAGGCATACATTCGCTATTTCACGGATTTTAAAAAAACGTGAGATCTGAGTTTTCCCACGGAAACCACAAAAGCCACAAGAAACCGGGACCACCCAGTGGCACCACGATCTCTTCACCATTATATGTTTAGAAACCCGCAGGTGACTGGTACGTGTACACGTAGTCCATAATGGAGTTGCATTGAAATACCCCCTTCCCAATAAGATCAACCTGGTGAATCCGAAACACGAGCAGATAAAAGATGGGAAATAAACCCAATGGGTCTCCAACAAACATGCAACCACACAAAAGGTGCAGAAAAAAATTCAGTTTCCACAACGAAAAGATCAAGTATCTAACTCCGAGTGCTGAGCGTCTACTGTGAGGCCGTCCCCTTATCAAGGTGGAGGCACGCCTTAATGAATGTCCATACTGTTCCTTTTCCCACTATGAGAATCGTGTGGAATGCCCATGGAACATGGGCATTCCACATGCAGCATTCTGCCGCTTGGGGTTAACGAGGATGTCGATCCCACATCTGTTATTGCAAACAAGACATGACAGAAACATCCCGAACAATCTGAACATTCTGCAGATGTCACTTGTCGACGCACAAGTCACCAAAACCGCAAAACGATCTATCTGTGGGAACATAAAAGGGAATTTAACATTACATGAGTAATAATGGTTTCTGGGCTGGAAAACTCATATGTGCAGTCACCTTGACTCTTGTTCTGGGCATCGGAAGATACGTTTAACGTGTGGCCACCGCGAACAGCTCTTTTTCCTGGCAATTACGACCATTATCACCAGCTGAAAAGCCCCTCCCTCCCCCCAAAAATCAGATACACCCTGCTCATCCAGCGGTGAGAGCGGCAGCCTGATCCGCTGCTTCTGGCCGCAGGGAGCAGAGTGAGACTGGGGACAAATAGTCCCCAGTCTCTGTCCATGATCACTCCGCGGCCCTGTGCAATCTTGCGAGACCACATGGCCCGGATGCACAAGCCTCCACGGAGTCCTATGGACTCCAGGAGGTGATAATTGCGGTGGCGCATTAGAGCTTAGCTGCGTTTATGGGGCAGGCTGCTGGATTCAGCATTTGCCTCGTAATCCACTTGTATAACGGGGACGCTAAGGGGAAATTTGCGAGTGCACATTTTTCCCCTTCGTGTCGCCGTTTTAGTGAGAGGCACATAATAGTGCCCTTAAATGGGGGCCCTGAGTGTGGAGGGGTGGGGGCTTAACCCAAAAGACTCTGATCAGGGTTTTACATTGATACATAAAAAATACAATAAAAAGGATTTGGAAAGCGCAACCAAGACTTGTCATTAATTATAAGTATTACTTCCAAAATGACCTCAGATTATAAAAGCATTGCGAGGCTGCGGCTGCCAGGCCGGTTTCTGACTTCATTGTGGCTAAAGCTGCTACTGACATGATTTATGTGATAACTGTATTTACATTTTTACCACGACTGAATACATTTCATCTCGCTCCATAAGACGGATCCTGAAATGATGAGTTGACCTGGACATCAATAGACCCTGTGATGTACTGGATAGGTGCTAACGGCGGTGCCATTCTTTTTGCTTTTCTAGCGCATCTATTGTGAAAATACCAACCAGAAACTTTCTGAGAAACTGTCGCAGGCCCAGCAGGAGAAGAAGGAACTGCATAAAGAATACACTAAGATATTGACTCAACTGGATGAATATGTCAGGTCGGTCAGTGAATACAGATTAATACGCATTGTTGCGTTTGTTACATACAGTCCATGTAGGAAAGTAAGCCTCCAAATTATTTTGGAGGGGCTATAACTCTCTGGGAGAAGCTTCATATCGCTGTATCCACATTATGTACTGCTAAAGTCTCAGCTACTGAATAAAGGAAATAATGCATAGGGGTGTGCCTTAGTTTCGTAACGAATCTCAATTTCGTTAATTCGTATTTCTGAAAGTACTTCCGAAATAACGAATCGATTTCATCCGAATTGAAACGAAACGGTATGAAACAAATTTGATTCGTTATAATGTTTCACAAGAGAACCATTGATTAAATGATTCCTGAGCAGGATTTGATTCATTGGGGTTTTATTTAGTGATCCGAAATTCGAATCGAGATCAAATATGGAATCGATCCCAACTTACATACATACAAGTCAGTACTAAAGCAAACAAAATTATGAAACAAATCAAATTCGTTTGACTGTTTCACAAAGGACCCCTTCCCTGTAAATTGGCCTGTGGTGCTGAATCTGTTGTCAGCACCAGAGGCCAATGGACAGCGCAATATGTAACCCTAGCTTGTCTTGTAACAGCAAAATTAGATTTATTGGGGCTTTATTTAGTGATCCGAAATTCGAATCGATATCGAATCGATCCCAAAATAAAATGTAACAAATTAGAAAACAAAATTCCAAAATGAAATTATTTTGAAACAAAATAATTTTTCAGCTGTGCACACCTCTAGTATCTCACAGAAAATCCTTTAAATGCAGATCAAAGTTTTCTCTAGTACCGCTGAAAGGGCCACTACCACCAAACAATGAAATGTCCTTATTGTGTTTATTTGATGTTGCTTTGTCTTCCTCTTGACTGTTTAGTTAAGAAAATATTTTACTCTGTCAGGGTTATTCAGAGAGCGTGAAAAGCAGGAGAATGACTGGAGAATGAAAAATTCTAGGTCAAAATAGCCAATTTGGAAAGTGAGATGAAAGGGAGAATTTTTCTGGTTTGGCTATTTTGACCTAAAACTTTTCATTCTCCAGTCATTCTCCTGCTTTTCACGCTCTCTGAATAACCCTGTATATGTGTCACTGGGTGCATCCATCGTGTGATCTTTTGTGCTGTAAACTACCCCCCCCTACAGTGGGCTAAATTCCATAGTTGACGCTACTGTTAGAGTTCGGATGTGTAAGCGTTAACGCTAGGGTAAGTGACTTTAACGCATGCCTCGCATATTACATTCCTGACGCTAAACCCGTGAAAAATCCGTCAGCGCTTCGTTAATGGAAAGTGATTTTTCCATAAAACCTCCGGATCCTGTCGGTGGTTTTATGGAAAATCACTTGGCAGTGAAGGGCTTAAATCAACTTACCATAACAGATTGATTCGTAGCAATAATACGCTAAATTTCCTCTCTAATTCTGCTTTAGAAAGCGCAACGAAAAGCAGCTGCGATACAAAGCCAAACTCAACAGAGCAAAAGAAGCTCACAGCAGCGAAGTGAATCAGCGGGATTTACAAATCAAGCAGCTGGAGATGGAAATTGCGTTGTCCAAGAGCCAAAGCAAAAAGGTATTGCGGAGACGGGCCTTGTCATTGGTTCTTTACCAGATCATTTCACTTTAAATGGCGCGGAGTAATTAAACAACGGAATTGAGGACAGCCAGTACGCTGAAACGTCGGTGTTGGTTAAGGCTGGGTTCACACCTGCGCGTTTTTTAACGTGCACAATATGCATGTTTTTTTACGCGCGTATTGCGCAAATGTTAAAAACGCGCATTGCAGCGCGTTAGCAGCCATAGACTGCAGAGTGAACGCGCTGCAAATACGCCCCAAAGAAGCTCCCGTACTACTTTGGGCGTAGGACATTTTACAGCGCGTTCCTGCGCGCTGTAAAACGCCCAGGTGTGAACGGGTCCCATAGGAAATCGTGGGATTTCCGTGTTTCGGTGTTTTACAGCGTGCAGGAAGGCGCTGTAAAACGCTGAGGTGTGAACCCAGCCTTATTGTGCAAAGCTCCTAATAAAACACTTCTTCATGATTCTCTGGCAGCTATTGCATTTATAGAATTCCGAGAAATATAAGCCACTAACTTTTTTTTTTGGAGTGGGGGGGGCAGAGATTCCTGATTTAAGCTGAGTAAACGTATAGAGCTTGTTAATATATTGTGAGTACTGTATCCTGTCAAGACAGTCTCCTCCTTAGGCTGGGACCTCATTGCTACAAACCATAATAAAATAAAATAGAGAGTACATTTCTAATTCAGGTTGAGTATCCTTTTATGTGTCAGAATTTTTTGGAGCCACCAACAGAAAAATCCAACCTGATCTAATATAATGGGACAAAATTATTAAACTATTATATAAAATTGGAGAAAGAAACCAATAAGTGCAGCGCTCAATTGGCATAGATTACCTTTTCTATGCACTCAACAGTAGTCCTATATTCAGTCAATATTGATCGTATCACTTCTGAAAGAGACACAATAAAATTTCTTTAGTGCAACACTGTTTTATCAAAATTTATATCTAGAGAAAGGTGCAAAAAAAACTCACAGAGAGCCACCCTGGCTCTATTATGAAAGTAAATTGACTCTTTACGGCCGTCCTCAGCCCTTTCCCGAACAGGATGTCCGTTATGATTTCTTTAAAAGACAAATATCAATTTGTATAAAATTAATTGTGATTGTATAAAATTACCTGCAGGCCATGTATATATATATATATATGTTAAGGGTAAAGTCCGAAGTTGGGTGAAGCCAACATTACCCAAAAGCGATGGATAAAGCTGCAAAAAATTCAATATTCTGTCCTTACCCGTACACCGGTGGCCACAATTGTGTATACACCTTACATTTTTACAAACTTTGCAGTTTAAAGTACTTTTTATATAAAAATCTCTAAAAATGTCAGAGCACAACAAGTAAAATGTAATATAGTAAATAAATGCTTTAACAACAAAAAATCTTTAAATAAGTTAAATTTTGGCTGGAAATGTCCCATGATGCATCTTGGCTATTATAAAATACTTTATAAATAAATAAATATAGCATAAAAATGATAATTTCGAGTTTGTCACAATGTGTTTTTTCAATAAGGCCTTTGGCCTTAACTATTGCCCGACACCTTCTAGGCATTGACTCTACAAGTATTTTGACATCCTTTCCTGTGATCAAATGATACCAGCAATTGATTATAGCCTCAATGAGTCCTCGCTTGTTGCTCGGATTCTTGCTCGAGATCATGCGTTTCAATCTTGACCACAGATTTTTCCATGGGATTCAAGTCAGGGCTATTTCCAGGCCAGGGAAGCAGGGGAATTTTCTTGTCAACCAAAACTGACACAATCAGAAGGTGTATCCACAATTTTGGCCATTAGTGTAGTAATCTGTGGACTACCCAATTCCCCCCCCCCCCCTTGAATAAAGCTGATTTTAGGGCTAGGTGTAGGGTTGTGTGCCACTGTAAAGTCTCTGAAAGCACATTAACCGGCGGCGTTTGGGTAAATGACGCTTTGATGTTTGGTTTCCTTTCAGGGTTTACCTAAAGCCGCTGGATAATGTCAGGTTTACCCGTAAGCATAAGAAAACCTACACCATGTTTTAGATATCTCATTATTCTATGCAAATATTAACCACTTGGCTGCTATGGACGCGCTCAGCGCGTCTGAGCACAGGAGGCAGAAAACTGCCGGATTCCGGCGGATTGCTGCGCCCCCCCGGGGCGGGCTGACATCTTGGATGTCAGCCCAGCACTCGGGAGCCCGGCGGGGACATTAGATGTCATCGCGGCGACATCTAATTCAGGCGCCCCCCCCCCCCCCCGCATGTGCGGAGGAGGCGCCTGAAAGGGAGGGGGGGAGGGCCTTCGGACCTCTCTCCCTCCCGATCGCCGGGGAGCAGGGGGTTAATACAGGCACCGCTTGGAAGGGCACAGCCTGCCCTTCCAAACGGTGGCTGTCATTAACCCCTGGGGAGCCGGATCACGAATCGGCGCTGAAAAGCGCCGGTTCGTGATCCTTTCCCGGAGCTGGCCGACATCTTGGATGTCGGCCAAGCCTCCGGGAACTCCCCCTGAGGACTGGCGTCATCATGCATAGCACGATGATGCCAGTCCTGGAGTTAACCCCTAGCTGCCACCAACGGTGGAGATAGGGGGTTCTAATGAACCCCCTATCTCCCGATCTGTGGCAGCTAGGGGTTAAAGTTTGGTACTGCTGGATCGGCCAGAGCATGGCCGTTCCAACGATACCAAACACGACTGTGAAAAAAGTTTTTTTTAAAAATTAAAAATAAAAAAATATTTTAAAAAAATTATAAAAAAAAATAAACAAGTTTTTGGGGGTTTTTTTGGTTCGTTAATGCAGCAATATTGTTCCCATTTCAATTATAATGTGAACAATGATGCTGCACTAACGATTTTTGTATGCGGTGCGTTTGTTTAAAATCGCGTAATTTTCCCCACAAAAAAATGTAACGAGACCCCATCTCTAATTTTTTTAACAAGCGCACCCCATACAAAATATAACCGCAATTGCTCGCATGTTAAAATGTGAAAAAAATACACTTTACACGTTGTAAATTATTGAAAATTCATATTTTATTGCATTTTTTGTTATAATATACAGACAGGACATGACATATACATATAATAATGACATATTATGAATCTACCGAGTCTGACGGAAAGAACGATATATAATATGTCTGGGTCATATACTAAAATAAGCCTTCAAAACACGTTTAAACATGATGAGCGAAACTGGTAAAAATGACCTCAGCACAGAGGCGTGAAACGCCTCAGCAGCGAAAGGGTTAAAAAATCCAAAGCCCCTTGCTTTGGTCCCGGGCATTTCGGATCCGGGATACTCGGACTGTATTCACGTGTAACGGAAGTGTTTCATGCATATGAAGGTGTTTATGCAGTGAATTAGCCGATATAATGTCATTACTTATTGAATCGTTACAGGATCAAGAGTGGATCAGTAAGATCACGGCAGAAAACGAAAATCTTTTCAGGGAAACCAGAAACATGTTACGGAGGCTCAGTGACCAAGAAGCCACGGAGAGGAATTGCCACTGGCAGCTGTTATCATGGCAAAACCGGTAAGAGGAGTTGATTTAGGTTAAACCCTTAATCAAGGCTGTCAAAATCTGCCTCCCCAGATGTTTCTGAACTACAACTCCCATGGTTTCCTGGCCATCTACTGCATTCAAAGAGTTCTGGGAATTGTAGGCTATTAACATCTGGCAGGCGAGAGTTTGACATCCCTGCCCTAAATGAAAGGACGGGTGAATATACATTAAGCTGGCCCTGTGAGCACATACAGGGTTATTCAAAGAGAATCTAAAAGTCACCGCACGTTCGGTGAGTTTTCGTTCTCTTCAATTCGGTGCGATTCGGTGCTCCCATTTCGGCGACCCTGCGGTGTATTCAGCAAGCACTGCAGGGCCGTCATAGTGCAGGGAAAAGCCGCCGCAAAACCCGGCGAACGCACACAGAAACACGCAAAAACATCTGGATTAACCCCGCCGAACACGCCGCAGAAACCCAAGCAGCTGCTGATCAGAGCGCAGAGCAGCCGCCGGAAAAACCTGACACCGCAGACGAATGGAGTGAAGAAAAAAAAAAAGTACGCTTGAATGTTTGAAAAGTGAAACGCTGTTTGCAAAGAAACTACTGAGTGAAAATGTCTGAAATTGACATATAAGATCCAAGGAATGATAATAAAAAGGGCTGTTACAGAAAAAAGAAAAAACTATTTAAAAAAAGCGGAAAAAAAGGTTTTGCAAAAAAATCCCGAAAAATGCCTAAAAGATCCTAAAAAAATCTATAAATAAATAACTTTTTACTGCAGAATATTATAATCAAGAGTTTATTAGATATTGAATTAAAACGGGAATATTTTTAACATTGAAGCCAATGGGATTCGCCTGAATAAACCTGTCCAATGAAACCACCGAATGGCAGGGCAATTCGGCAACTTTTCACTGCTGGTTTGTGTTCTCTGAATAGACAAAGCATTGCTTCTCTATGGGGGTTTCACTGCCCTCAAACAGGCACTGTATGTGCAGGCAATTCGCCAGGATTTGGCGAACTGCCTGCTCTCTGAATAGCCGAATGGCCAGGAAAGGTAACTGTACTATGAATTTCAGTGTCCGGTTACCTTTCGACCACAATTCGGATGTCTTCAAATAACCCTGATCGTCATATTTGTATGTTTTTTTTGGTTTGTTTATTTTTTCCACATTCATTATGTTTTATTGATATGTATTATATGTTATACATAGGGCACACATTCTTGATGAAGAAAACAAGCAGCTACAGGAGGGTCTGTTACAGCTTTACAGCCAGGTTGGATCACTGGACGGAGTCTTAAAGAAAATCCAGGCCCTTAACCTAGAGGTAAGTATGTACGATGTTACCAGTATGGGGCCATGTCTGAATTTGGCACAGGCTGTGTTTGATATTCACAATTAATATCGTGTTCTACTTTGTTACATTTGTAACTATAGGGACTATTCACAAAGCACCGACATTGCTGCAATTTTGGTGCTTTGCTTTTCGACACATTTCAGCTCACGTTGTTGATACCATTTTATTTATTTATTTATTTATTTATAAAGGATTTTACCAGGAAGGATACATTGAGATTTCTCTCGTTTTCAAGTATGTCCTGTACGGTGAATTCACTATTTAGCGAATGGTCACCGTATTTTTTTGAAAATGGAGTTGCCAAAGCAGTTATCGGATTTCAGTCAAAACTGCCGAATTGGAAAAAAGAAAAAGGAACTCTCCTATTCCCCTAATAGGTGTTTAAATCAATAAAAATGTAGTAAAAATTTGTCTAAATAATAAAAAAAGGTTCGTAAAACCATAATAAAAAGGTCTGTTACAAAATAAAAAAAAGTATTTTAAAGATTAATAAAAACAAACCTGTCTTCTAAAAAAATACAATAATGTCTTTTAAAAAATAAGAAGGGTTTTTGCAAACAATAAAAAGAATAATCAGTCTTTAAAAAAGAATTAAAAAAAATATGCCATTAATTACATTGAAACCTGAGCGATTTATCGTGCGATTTTTGCTGTGATAACGCTCATATTTCCGCGCGATATCGCTCTATGTAGCTTCTCCAATGCATTTCAATGGAGCTGTTCACAGCTCAATGTCGCTTGTAGCTCGACGCTGTAGTTCGGCTCGGGGACATGACCCTTTTTTCTTCGATTCGCTGTGATTTGCATTGAGAAACATACAGTGGTGTCGTGCAATATCTTGCATAACGGCGATATTGAGTGATATTATCGCTCAATGTCGCGTATATGAAAATCGTGTGGGGGAAAAAAGATTTTCACAATGAGCGACATGAAAATCGTGTGTTTTTCCGCCCGATTTTCATATACGTGACATTGAGCGATAATATCACTCAATATCGCCATTATGCGCATTATTGCGCGACACCACTGTAGGTCTCTCAATGCAAAGAGAGGAAAAAAGGGTCATGTACCAGCGACGAACTGCAGCGATAAGCTACAAGCGACATTGAGCTGTGAGATGTGACCAGCTCCATTGAAATGTATTGGAGAAGCTACATAGAGCGATATCGCACTGAAATATGAGCGTTATCGCAGCACAAATCGCACGATAAATCGCTCAGTGTGACTCGGCCCTTAGGGAATTTCAAACAAAGAAAATCAGGGCATTTCGCCCGAATTTCAGTGCAATTTGGCGTTCTTTGAATAGAAGACGCAATATTCTTGGATAGATATGGAACAATTTCGGTGCTGCTGAACGCCGCCAAACGGCACGATATTTCGCCGTCAATTCTCCTGTATTTGATAAACTCACAGCTTGGCGAATAGAGGAATTGGCCCGAAATTGCAACTTCAGTGAAATTCACCACTTAATGCAATTTCGGGTCCAAATTGGAGGTTAGTGAATGACCCGTTATGTATTTTTCATGCATGTTAGGAGAAATAGGATATCGGAGCCAGAGCTGTGGTGCTGTGCAGTAATTCACGTTTTGTTGTGGTGGTTTGTTTAGTGTTTCATTTCTTTTCCTATTTTTCCTTGGCTGAAAGGAAATTACCAGAATGATCCCTCCAGAATGCCTGCTACTTCGTGACTCTCCGTTACGTGTACCCACGGCAAGGTACGGTTTTGTCACTGTACGGGTATAATTGTTTAACGCAGTCAATGCTGATTTGTGTCGATTGTATGACATTTTGATGACTGTCCTTTATCTCATATGTTTGAGAGCTGCAATTTATATGATGCTCATTGAGTCGAAAGTTGGTCTTAACATCACAGAAAAAGAAACATCTGGGCTCCCAGGGTTAGCCGTCCAATGAGCTCTTAAAGGGACACAGCAGCCACCATGACCATATAATACATTTTAAATGTTAAATGTTAAATGTTAACGGGTGACTTTGAGCACTTTCAAAGCCACTGGCTGCTGAAGCAATCATCTCGCCCCTGTTGGAGCTCTGACAGTCACGGCTTGAAAGGAAGATGCCCATTCCAGAGCAGAGCGAGGGAGCAGGCAAGGAGTCAGGAACGGTTAATATTTTCCTACACATGTTTAACCCCTGATTGTCCCTTTAATATGAACCTGTCATTTAAAAAAAACAAAAAACTTTTCAGTTTCCAATATATCTATATGCTGTAACTGCCCAGCAGGAGAAGCAGAAGGACCATATATAGGAGGCTTGTCCTGGTTTCTGCTGTTACTCATCCCTCTGCATAGAGTCTGTGCTGTTACTCAATTATTAGCATAGACAATCTTCTGTTACTCTCTCCTCAGCTTGCAGGCTCTACTGTTGCTCAGTCCGCTGCATTGAGTCTGTGCTGTTACTCAGTTCTCAGCATTAAGGCTTTGCGGTTACTCAATCCTCGGCATACAGGCTCTGATTTTACTTAATCCTCAGCATACAGGCTCTACTGACATGCAGTCCTTGGCATAGAGGCTCTGCCGTTACTCAGCTCTCTGCATGGAGTCTGTGCTGTTACTCAGTCCCCAGCATAAAGGCTTTGCTGTTACTCAATCCTCAGCATACAGGTTCTGCTGTTACTTAATCCTTGGCATTTACAGGCTCTACTATTAAGCAGTCCTCGGCATAGAGGCTCTGATGTTTCTCAGTCTTCGGCATACAGACTCTGTTGTTACTCCGTCCTTTGCATAAGCTGTATGGGCTTATTGTATTTTGTTAATTTTTGTATTTTTTGCCTAGTAACAGGGGCCTCATATTTGAGCTTGACTTAGGCCTCACTAAATCTAGAGTCACCTCTGCCTAGATGTAAAGGTAATTGCATTATTTTTTTGTCGGCTACTGTTGACTGGAATAAGGACCATACTCAGTGCATGTCCTACTGTTTCATGTTCGATGTATGAAAAAGATGATTATTTGTCAAACAATAATATCATTTGTTTTGTAAAACCTGTTTTAATTCCTCTTTCATTTCTAGTTTTTCAGCCGTCGGGCTCTCTGGTCATCTTGGGATGAAAGCTATTAAGGACACAAATCAAGAAGGGTCTGTAGAAAGCCTGTGTTTATCTCATCCCAGTATCTCAGAGATTGGATATCTGAATGTAGCATCACCAGGGTCTGCACCTGCATCCCCTGAGCAGGCGCCAGCCTCAGATCCGTCCTGTAAAGACGTGTGAAGGTTCCTGCATGTGTTCTCATACAGACTGACTTCTCGTCAGGTGGTTCTTTGGTGCCTTCTTCAGAAACAGTGCAGACGAGCCGCTGCTAACGAGGGACTGACATTTCATGATGCAGCAAATCGCTTAGTGACAATCGAGTGTTAAGAAGTATATTTTGTAAAAAGTGTGCCACTTTAATAATGTTTGTATTTTTATATTAGTTTATTAAATCCTGAAAATATCATCCGTCTCTAATTTATTTATAATGACTTAAATGTGAGCACTACATCTGGATCTCATCTGATGGACCATCCATAGACCACCCACCCCGTGAGTGATCTGAAGACCTTGGGCCTTTCGTAAAGCATCGCTTGCTCAGCAAAAACTCTTTCCTTGCCATTTTCCCCCTTTTTTTTTTTTACACAACAGTGTATCTAATTAATCACTGCTAGTAACCCTAAACCCTACAAATAAACCCAACCCTACAAATAAGCCTAATCCTGGAAATAAACCCAACCCTACAAATAAGCCTAACCCTGGAAATAAACCTAACCCTACAAATAAGCCTAACCCTGGAAATAAACCTAACCCTACAAATAAGCCTAACCCTGCAAATAAATTTAACCCTACAAATAAACCCAACCCTACAAATAAGGCTAACCCTACAAATAAACCTAACCCTGCAAATAAACCTAACCCTACAAATAAACATAACCCTACAAATAAACCCAACCCTACAAATAAGGCTAACCCTACAAATAAGGCTAACCCTACAAATAAACCTAACCCTACAAATAAACCCAACCCTATAAATAAACCCAACCCTGCAAATAAGCCTAACCCTGCAAATAAGCCTAACCCTACAAATAAGCCCAACCCTATAAATAAACCCAACCCTGCAAATAAGCCTAACCCTGCAAATAAGCCTAACCCTACAAATAAGCCTAACCCTACAAATAAACCTAACCCTACAAATAAACCCAACCCTACAAATAAGGCTAACCCTACAAATAAGGCTAACCCTACAAATAAACCTAACCCTGCAAATAAACCTAACCCTACAAATAAACCTCACCCTACAAATAAACCTAACCCTACAAATAAGCCTAACCCTACAAATAAGGCTAACCCTACAAATAAGACAAACCCTACAAATAAGCCAAACCCTACAAATAAACCTAACCCTGCAAATAAACCTAACCCTGCAAATAAGCCTAACCCTGCAAATAAGCCTAACGCTGCAAATAAGCCTCACCCTTTAAAAAGGGACAGGCCATATAATGGTTTATAAACTATAGTAACGGTTGCTATAAATTGGATGGTGTAATTCAGGTCAGTTGGCTTTTCTTTGCCTGACTACACATCCAACGATTTTTAATGTACCGTTATATCCCTCTTAAGCCCAAAGAAATAGATATGCAGAACGAATTCCAGGTCATTCAGGATGTCCTGTGTATATTAAGCTTTTCCATTTTTTCCTTCTGGCATGTTGTATGAAGATGGAAAATATGGAGCATCTGGCAACCTTAGTTTACTGAAAGGATCACTAGGTTGGCTGGGCCTCCTGGGAAATGTAGTTCCAAAACATTTGGAGAGTCAACGGCTCCAGACGCTATTACAGCCGAGCCGCAAGGATAGTTTTGCTGTTACGCTCACTGCTATACACGCACACTGCATGAAAGGGGCTACCAAGGGGTTAATTAGCTCACTTATAGAGGATTTAAAACTAGATTATTATTGATTTAAATATTATTACAGTATTCTTGAGTCCATTTTGGGTTCACAACATTGTTTTTAAATATTTTATAAAATGTTATATAGGGGGAAAATGGGGTTTAATTGGTAAATTTCTGGGCTCTTGTCACACTGGCCCAAAATGCGCTATTGCTTTCCAGTCACTGACTAGATAGAAACAATTAGACTAGGCTTAATCGCATCTGTCCTACTTAAGTACTGGGCACTGCCAGCTTGTTGATTGCATTGGCAAAGAAAGGTAGGGTCCAGCCAGAGCTGCCGACATTCACCTGTAAGGTGAGATCACAAGGGCTGGCCTGTAGGAGACAGCCAATAGCAACGCACAGGTAAGTGTGACATGTACACTATAAAGTGCGCTTCCACTTAGAAGGATGCCCAATGTGCAGCACTATCCACCTCCCGGAAGGCTGTCAATCTGCTCACACTGGGCAGCCTAGCCTCCTCTTTAACCCCTCTTCCAGTGACATCCTCTAAAACAGGGATCTCAAAACTCTGTGCCCCCCCCCCCCATATATCAGCACTTCAACTCCCTTGCTTCTCTGGCCATTTGTTGCATTCAAAGAATTCTGGGAATTGTAGTCCAGAATCTGAGGTTTGAGATTGCTGCTCTAAAACGTCGGCAGGCGTGTCATATCTCATCATAACAGAGGGACAAGCAACTTGACCCTCCAGATGTTTTAACTTCCATGGTGGTATTCCCGAGTGTGACTCGGGGTTAAATTTCGCTACCGCGAACGGTAACCCCAAGCCACACTCGGGCTGTATACTTACCGCATCCTGCGCTCCCTCGCTGTCTCCCGCAGTGTGATCGCGACGACTTGCATCCTGGTAAGGCTCCCTGCAAGTCAAGAGATGCAGGGGGCGAGACCAGGCAGCAAACTAAAAAAAAAATTCCATGTAAAATCCTAACAGCACTTCTCATGAACGGTCACTAGGTGGCAATAACAGATCAGAAACAGACCATACACATGAAGATCTCTTACATGAAAATATAATTACTGATAGACTGTATGCATTATAAATGTTGCTGTATAAATAAGAGTGTACATAATTGAAATAATATATCATACCAAGGATGTTTACACTGAGGCAATATGCGGAGACTAATATTGCACCCTTGCTTTCTGAAAGATTTCAGTGTTTTTGGTTTGATTATATTATTGAATATAATTTATTTGCATTATTTTGGATAATAAATTATTATTTGGCGTTTCAAACTTTATCTGACTCCGTGTGTTTACTTGACGCTTGTTTGCACGTTATTTCAGTGAGTTATTCCTACGGAATACAGGCTTACTATATAAAACAACAAATTTCCTTTCCAAAAAAAGTGAAACGCTTTTAGACAAAAAAATTTGAAAAAATTAGACCGCCAGGGAGGTTAAAAACTACATCTCCCATGATGTCCAGTTACTCATTACTTTGTCTGAGCCTTGATTGAATGAGTACTGGAGCATCATGGGAGGTATGTAGTTACAAAGTATTTGGAAGACCAAGGTTGCTGCCCCCATGCTCCAGGGGTCAACCAGCCAATCATTGTGGAGGTTGCTTCTGCATTCTGATGTAATGGCTGGCCCTGTCACGCTGTACATTTTTGAAATTGCTGGATTTATCAGCCTTTCCATTTAACCTCCCTGGCGGTATTCCCGCGTGTGACTCTGGCTTAAATCTCGCTACTGCGAACGGTAGCCCCAGACCACACTCGGGCTGGATGTTTACTCACCTCGTCCTGGCTCCCTCGCTGTCCCCCACAGTGTGATTGCGGCGAGCTGCTTCCTGGAAGGCTCCCTGCGAGTCACACGATGCAGGGGGGCGGGACCAGCATAAAAGAAATCTTTTTACAGTTTACACTTTGGATTATACAGTGTAATGTTTATGAACGGCCACTAGGTGGCAGTACAGGATAAGAAATAGACCATACATCATCTCACCCTTGTTTGCAGACAGATTTCAGTGTTTTTTGTTGTATTTTATTGAATATCATTTATTTGCATTATTTTTGGGATAATAAATTATTATTTCATGTTTCAAACTTTATCGGACTCAGTGTATTTACTATTTATTTATAAAAGATTTTACCAGTAAGGACTCTTGATTGCACGGATTTCAGTGCGTGATTCCTAATTATTACAGGCTATGTACAAAAACACGTTTCCTTTAAAAAAAAAATTGAGACGCTTTTAGACACGAAATTTTTAAAAAATTAGACCGCCAGGGAGGTTAAAAACACTTCTCTTTTATTTTTTCCTTGTGTGTCTACAGGTTTCAGATTGTGCCAATGATATGTAGAAGACACAGGGCTGCTGTCCCACCTACTTGTGTTCATGATCACAGTTTATAAAGGATACATTTTTTTGTATACAGCATGCCATGATTTCCTGCAGTTCCTTAGAGGGCCTGTGTGTGTGTGAGAATGGAGCCGCCTTCCTCCCCCTCAGGTATTATTACACACCCAGAGCTGCATGTCATGATGCTGCCCGTGTAATGAGCTGCAGGAGCACTGCACAAGCTTCACGCAGCGGATACCGGATATTACGTCACTCGTCCGACCCTTCCGGAATTTGCCACCGACAGACATGGCGGCATCGGCTTCCAGCAGCGTCAATCCCATCGTGTTCTTCGATATTCACATTGGCGGACAGGTAACGTCCGCACAGCGAGAAATACCATTACCCCGCAGTGCTGCTGTGACAGAGTAATGTGTGTGTGTGTGTGTGATTAATGAGGTCGGTGTCAGTCCGGCTCATGCAGCGTTCCAGAGAATCCATTCAATGCTGAGACCATGAATGCCATGCACATCCCATGATTCACAGCGGCTCCATGTGCTGCACACTGAGTGCAGCTTCTTTCACGCAGATACAGTACTGTCCCTTCATTCACAGAGTGCGCTGCCGTCCCTTCGTTCATATACAGAGAGAGTGCCGCCGTCCCTTCGTTCATATACAGAGAGAGTGCCGCCGTCCCTTCGTTCATATACAGAGAGCGCTGCCGTCCCTTCGTTCATAGAGCGCGCTGCCGTCCCTTCGTTCATACATAGAGCGCCGCCGTCCCTTCGTTCATACATAGAGCGCCGCCGTCCCTTCGTTCATACATAGAGCGCCGCCGTCCCTTCGTTCATACATAGAGCGCCGCCGTCCCTTCGTTCATACATAGAGCGCCGCCGTCCCTTCGTTCATACAGAGAGAGCGCCGCCGTCCCTTCGTTCATACAGAGAGAGCGCCGCCGTCCCTTCGTTCATACAGAGAGAGCGCCGCCGTCCCTTCGTTCATACAGAGAGAGCGCCGCCGTCCCTTCGTTCATACAGAGAGAGCGCCGCCGTCCCTTCGTTCATACAGAGAGAGCGCCGCCGTCCCTTCGTTCATACAGAGAGAGCGCCGCCGTCCCTTCGTTCATACAGAGAGCGCCGCCTTCCCTTCGTTCATACAGAGAGCGCCGCCTTCCCTTCGTTCATACAGAGAGCGCCGCCTTCCCTTCGTATATACAGAGAGCGCCGCCTTCCCTTCGTTCATACAGAGAGCGCCGCCTTCCCTTCGTTCATACAGAGAGCGCCGCCTTCCCTTCGTTCATACAGAGAGCGCCGCCTTCCCTTCGTTCATACAGAGAGCGCCGCCTTCCCTTCGTTCACACAGAGAGCGCCGCCTTCCCTTCGTATATACAGAGAGCGCCGCCTTCCCTTCGTTCATACAGAGAGCGCGCCGCCGTCCCTTCGTTCATACAGAGAGAGCGCCGCCGTCCCTTCGTTCATACAGAGAGAGCGCCGCCGTCCCTTCGTTCATACAGAGAGAGCGCCGCCGTCCCTTCGTTCATACAGAGAGAGCGCCGCCGTCCCTTCGTTCATAAAGAGAGAGCGCCGCCTTCCCTTCGTTCATACAGAGCCGCCGCCTTCCCTTCGTTCATACAGAGAGAGCGCCGCCGTCCTTCGTTCATATACACAGAGAGAGCGCCGCCGTCCCTTCGTTCATATACACAGAGAGAGCGCCGCCGTCCTTCGTTCATATACACAGAGAGAGCGCCGCCGTCCCTTCGTTCATATACACAGAGAGAGCGCCGCCGTCCCTTCGTTCATATACACAGAGAGAGCGCCGCCGTCCCTTCGTTCATATACACAGAGAGAGCGCCGCCGTCCCTTCGTTCATATACACAGAGAGAGCGCCGCCGTCCCTTCGTTCATATACACAGAGAGAGCGCCGCCGTCCCTTCGTTCATATACACAGAGAGAGCGAAGAGGTCCCTTCGTTCATATACACAGAGAGAGCGAAGAGGTCCATTGGTTCATATACACAGAGCGAGCGCGCCTGTGTTCATACAGAGAATGCGCCGCTGTTCATAGCTCGCCACCATCCCTACGTTCATACATAGAGAGCGCACCGCCATCCCTTCGATCGTCTGCACGCTGAGCCATTGTTTGCCCACTGAGTGTATGAGAGGCAGCAGGTGAAATCTTTACATTTTATTCCTGCAGCCGCACTGAGGAATTAACTCAAAAATTCACAGCAACATAAATATGTCTCAGAGGCCGAGAATAAAAGGGTGTATCAGTGCACGTCTCATAAAGGTGTGCTATGAGGAAACACAAAAATATGTGACTTCAATGTCCCTGTTGTTGATACAGTGAGTGACGTACACAATGTCTGCCGTTGATAGTGAGTGATGTACACAATGTCTGTGGTTGATACAGTGGGTGACGTACACAATGTCTGCCGTTCATACAGTGAGTTACGTTGATACAGTGAGCTTGGAGCGTGTCTCCAGTTCAGTGAATACAATGTGCTGTCCCTGCTCTTTTTCACTGGACCTAATGCAGGTCTGAGAAAGCCGGAGCTCCTGGACATGTTTCCTGTTGTGATCGAGAATCTTTGTTTTGCGGTCGTGCATTACACATGCGTTTAGCAGTTTTAATGTTAACTTTTATGTCTTTAGGAAGTTGGCCGACTGAAAATTGAGCTTTTTGCCGATGTTGTGCCGAAAACAGCAGAGAACTTCAGGTACATTGAGTGAGGGGTACACGGGTCCTTTACCCCCTGTGTGGCCGACTGTGAATAATAATCTCATTATAAAAGAGAAGAAGAGAAGAGAGGGTGAAGCGCCCACCGGAATGGTATCTATCCCACTCGCTGAATGCTGTGTAGGGGGTTTCTCTAAATACCCGAGTGGCAATTTCGTAGATAGAATAACAACACAGCGCTTAAAGAGACCGAAGTCCAAAAAAGACAGTGGGGTAGATACTCAATATGTCCATAAACTGAAGTCGTTATCTTTTAAGAGGAGATCTTCTCAAAGCAGTATCGATGGAGTATGTACTGTAAGGAGAAAACACAAAAACAGAGGACCAAAATTGCGCAGTAGGACAGTACCACAGTGAGAGTATTGTACATCAATTATCAACTCACATTCTGTGGAGCCCACAACCGGCTCCCAGGAATAAGGCGAGCAGGGACTTTATATAGGTTGCCCATAAAACCTTCCAGCGACTTCTTCAGGGTTCACCAGAGTAAGGACACTGTGAGATATTTGACAAAAACCAAAAGGCACCTCCTCGTGCGGTAAATCACACCAATTTTGTATTTTAAGGAGATAGCCAAATTCGAACTCACACACTATTGAGCCTCTATTGGCTCCGTCACAATACACTTAGGGAATCGTAAGGTGTTCCCCGGACCTTCTTTGCAGGAGTTATGGAGGCAGACAGCAATAAATTTAAAAAAAAATTAAAACATTTATTTGCTTTTAAAATGGATAGACCATATCTACCAGACTCAAGACCAGGACGCGTTTCGCCAACAAAGGCTTCCTCAGCTGGTTATTAACCAGCTGAGGAAGCCTTTGTTGGCGAAACGCGTCCTGGTCTTGAGTCTGGTAGATATGGTCTATCCATTTTAAAAGCAAATAAATGTTTTAATTTTTTTTTAAATTTATTGCTGTCTGCCTCCATAACTCCTGCAAAGAAGGTCCGGGGAACACCTTACGATTCCCTAAGTGTATTGTGACGGAGCCAATAGAGGCTCAATAGTGTGTGAGTTCGAATTTGGCTATCTCCTTAAAATACAAAATTGGTGTGATTTACCGCACGAGGAGGTGCCTTTTGGTTTTTGTCAAATATCTCACAGTGTCCTTACTCTGGTGAACCCTGAAGAAGTCGCTGGAAGGTTTTATGGGCAACCTATATAAAGTCCCTGCTCGCCTTATTCCTGGGAGCCGGTTGTGGGCTCCACAGAATGTGAGTTGATAATTGATGTACAATACTCTCACTGTGGGTACTGTCCTACTGCGCAATTTTGGTCCTCTGTTTTTGTGTTTTCTCCTTACAGTACATACTCCATCGATACTGCTTTGAGAAGATCTCCTCTTAAAAGATAACGACTTCAGTTTATGGACATATTGAGTATCTACCCCACTGTCTTTTTTGGACTTCGGTCTCTTTAAGCGCTGTGTTGTTATTCTATCTACAATAATCTCATTATGTTCACTACAAACCCCCAAAAGCAGGAGATCTGACTTTTTTATTATCCATCGTTGTCACATTTACTGTATTTGACACAAAGGCCTTTTCTGCCTGTATGCTGATAATGCAGACCCTGGGTGAAATTATGTGAGATAAGGGACACAATTCCAGCAATGTTTTTGTAAAGGATAAGCAAACACATGAAAATTTGCAAACGAGCAAATGTAGTTCTTTTAATGATACAGCTATCCCAGAATAACAATATCTGTGCAAAGTTTCTATTTTATTCCCTATATGTTAATGGAATACTCTTATTAAAAATCCCCCCCCCCCCCCCCGTCAACAGCATCTACGTAATTATCTTTTAGTTTTAAATTTTTGGTGAATTTACTCCCCTTTTGTCCCTTGCCGAGCACCGCTCCTTCCCTCCCAGTTAAGGGATTTCCACAGAACTGATTCTTAGGCTGCTTCTTTCAGGACTCCAATTGTTTGAGATAAACAGGATGGGACGGTGGAGATTAGCGTGCAAGGTACAGGATGGGACGGCGGAGATTAGCGTACAGGATGGGACGGCGGAGATTAGCGTACAGGATGGGACGGCGGAGATTAGAGTGCAAGGTACAGGATGGGACGGCGGAGATTAGCGTAGAAGGTACAGGATAGGACGGCGGAGATTGGCATGCAAGGTACAGGATGGGACGGTGGAGGTTAGCGTGCAAGGTACAGGATGGGACGGTGGAGGTTAGCATGCAAGGTACAGGATGGGACGGTGGAGATTAGCGTACAGGATGGGACGGTGGAGGTTAGCGTGCAAGGTACAGGATGGGACGGTGGAGGTTAGCGTGCAAGGTACAGGATGGGACGTGGAGGTTAGCATGCAAGGTACAGTATGGGACAGTGGAGATTTGGCATAGAGGGAGCGGAATAGAAGGCTTGAATGAGCTGCTAGTGATGGATGGATAGGGTAGGTGATTGCGGCAGGATGGGGTAAGAATAGCCTGTCATTGATGGAGGTGCCAATATTTGGAATCTGTGTTTTGGTTTTTAATCTTGGGAGAATGATGGTCTTTTTACCCATCCTTTTCACCATCCTCCTGGCACCAGGCAGATCAAGGCACGCTCATTCTCTTCTTGAAACGTGTTCCATCTGACTTGGTCTTCTTGGTGTGGCTTATTGGTGATTTGGTTTAGGTGCACTGCCACATTTCAGAACTCCATTATCTAGGAAATGACATAATCCGCTTCCCGATAACACTGTGTGTGTGTTCGTCTTTCCAAAAGGTCAAGGTACTCAACGTGTAATCGCTTTCCACCCGCACAGCGTTTCATTCGGTTTCTTCCTTGATTATTCAGAGACACACATGTTCAATATTCTTATACATTTCTTTTTCTTTGATAATTTTAAATAAGCATTCTGAAATGCACATACACACCGCACGTTACTTTGAGTGTTATTGCTGTGGAGCTTTGATGCGCTTATACACTGCACTTTACTGAGTGTCATTGCTGTGTTGCTTTGTGATATGCTCTCACTGCACATTGCTGTGAGTTTTAGTGCTGTGGAGCTCTGTGATACGCTCATACACACTGCACATTATTGTGAGTTTTATTGCTGTGGAGCTCTGTGATATGCTCATACGGGATACAGCACACATGGATTTCCAGTGGTTTTATGAAACGTGATATTTATCTTATTTGTGTTTTCCCTTTTGTTTGCCCCCATCTAATTCTAAAAAGGGGCAAATGTCATTAACTGGACTGTTGCAGGAAGGCATTTAGCTGTGAGGATCACTCATTCGTGCATAATATTTTTGATTCTTTTAAATTATTCTTCGTTTGGGCACACCTGGTGCCATACAGATCGCACAAACCCTCTGTCACTAATATTTATAGGCAATAAAAGGCCACATAAATCTGGAGAACCGGACCCTGTGAAGAGGATGTGTTCCATTGACCTCTAGATTGTTATTACACAATATTGTGAATTACTGCCCTTGTTTAATAAGTTTTTATGTAACTTAGTTTCAATAAAATATTGAATCCTATATTTGTTACTGGGTGCATCCATTTTGTTTTAAACTACCACCCCACGCCCTCCTCATTGTGTGGCATTGAGCATAGAATGGAGTCTTTAGGTTAATCTCTGACTCAAATCATTGTATTGTGTGGGTTGTATTCAAAGGACATCACCAGGGTGTAGATTAGAAGTCTTTTAAACTGCCTGTATTAGCTCGTTCAGCTGCCAGCTCTTATCTGGAGTAGCCCTGACAACACAATACATGCCTGCCTTATCTAAACATTCCCTCCTCCACCTCATTAACTGTTAAATACTGTAGAAGATAAAGCACAGCTACAAAGTAAAACTCACCATAGTATTTTGGTAACTGTTGCATCATTGGGAAAAATACACAAAATGGAAACAGGAGATAAAACAAGTGACTTTGTTTCCTTTTTACATGCAATTACTTCAAAGAAAAAACAGCAGCAGCAGCGTGTGTTATTATAAAGTCGTTTTGTTTGTAATGCAAAAGTAATCCAGTTACAGCTTGTGTACGTGGTAGTGTCCCTTTTAATTCTATTATTTATGCTGAAATTGATATGTTCTCCAGCAATGTTTTGTGTTAAATTTTGTTTCTGATTTCAAATGAACCAGTGAAATTCACTCTTGGAGCTCATTAACATTCATCTGGTTTTTTTTTTTGGTTTTTTTCAGGCAGTTTTGCACGGGAGAATTCAGGTGTGTACCTTTTTTATTACCTTTCATGAGATTAGTAATTATACTGTATTTAATTGCTCAAGAATGCAAATCTGTTCCCAACAAAAACACGTGTTTACTGCTCATTTACTCTTCCCGGTAACTATAAAGTGTGTGTGTGTGTGTGTGTGTGTGTGTGTGTTTCACCGATTTATATGAAAGTTCTAAACAGAAAACTCGGTATGCGTTCTGCCGAAAACAGAAATGAGAAGGTAACGGCAGTGGTATTGCTCATTTTATTTGTGACAAATGGAGAATGCCATTGCTATGGAACAAAAAATGTAATTATATTTTTTTCCTTCTTTTTACATGGTCCTGTTCGGTATCATTAAAAAGGCCAGACTCTGACCTACATTTTATGAAAAATTTGACTACATATAAACAGCTGCGGCATTTTTTTTTTTACTTCTATATTGCAGTACCTGGGGCCTTTCTAGTCTGATTTTCATGAAATTCCTCCAGTATAATATCAGTTTTGTATCATAAACCTGTAATTTTGTTTGTGTGTTTTTAGGAAGGATGGTGTACCTATAGGCTATAAGGGAAGCACTTTCCACAGGTGAGTACGGAACTTATCTCAGTTTATTCATCTTGATGTACAGATATATAATGTGTGTATATATTTAAGGTGCCGGACAAAAAAAAAAAATCCCCTCCGGCTACCATACCATTAATTTTGATCTGGGCTTGCTTTACTCAGGTCAGGTCTACCTTCAGCAACCTTATGTGCTCAGAAAATGAGCAGGTTTTTCCTTCAATGGGTTTTTTCTGCCTTGATGTGGCGTGCATATTCCAAGATGGCAATGCCAGGATTGATCGGGTTCAAATTGAGCATGAGGCATACCGTATTTTTCCGTGTAGAAGACGACTCCTACTTTTCTAACCCAACATTAAGAAAGCAATATTTGAAACCAAAAACAGAACACATTTAACGTTTTTTTTCAAAGTATTTAAATACTAAAGGCAGGGCTCAAAATTTCAAGTCCCAAGCTACTAGCCAGACATTAAAAGTTACTTGCCACCAGTTGCCCCACCTATCCCCTGCCCTTAACCCCACCCTTAACCCCTCCCCTAAACACGCCCTCTTAAAATATCTTACAAAATGACAGTTAAATGTTTTATTCAGAATAAAGTTACAAAAATAAATAACATTAACAATTAATGTTAATTACATTGGCGCAGGTCCCCTTACGTAGGCACAGGTCCCCTTACATTGGCACAGGTCCCCTTACATTGGCACAGGTCCCCTTACATTGGCACAGGTCCCCTTACATAGGCACAGGTCCCCTTACATAGGCACAGGTCCCCCTTACATAGGCACAGGTCCCCTTACATAGCCACAGGATATGCCCCAGCACATGCATATGCCCCAGAACATGGATATGCCCCAGAACATGGATATGCCCCAGAACATGGATATGCCCCAGAACATGGATATGCCCCAGAACATGGATATGCCCCAGAACATGGATATTGCCCCAGCACATGGATATTGCCCCAGCACATGGATATTGCCCCAGCACATGGATATTGCCCCAGCACATGGATATTGCCCCAGCACATGGATATGCCCCAGCTCATGGATATGCCCCAGCTCATGGATATGCCCCAGCTCATGGATAATGGCCCCAGCTCATGGATAATGGCCCCAGCTCATGGATAATGGCCCCAGCTCATGGATTGTGCCCCAGCTCATGGATTGTGCCCCAGCTCATGGATATGCCCCAGAACATGGATACTGCCCCAACTCATATGAATACTGCCCCAACTCATATGAATACTGCCCCAACTCATATGAATACTGCCCCAGCTCATATGGATACTGCCCCAGCTCATATGGATATGCCCCAGCTCATGGATACTGCCCCCAGCTCACACATGAATACTGCCCCCAGCTCACACATGGATACTGCCCCCAGCTCACACATGGATACTGCCCCCAGCTCTCACCTCCACCCGCCGGCGTTCTTCAGCTGTCCCAAGGAGGCGAGCGGCCACTGATATGCAGCTTGGTCGCTCGCCGGGAACCACCTGACCAGCTGCTCAGCCGGTCAGGTGGTTCTCATCCCAGGCGAGCGGCCAAGCTGCATATCAGCCGCTGCTCGCCTCCTTGGGACAGCTGAAGAACGCCGGCGGCGATTCTCCCTCCTGGATCCGCCCCTGGCTGCAGCGTGCCTCCCACACTCATAACACGAGTCTGGGAATGGCATGCTGCAGTGGTTCACATGGGTGGGCAGGTGACCCGCAAACGCGGACATCACGGGCCGCGCGGGAGGGGGCCCAGCGCTGATCAGAGACAACTCCGGATTCGGACTCCAAGAGTCCGATACCGGAGCTGTGAATAAAGGCGGCGGCACACTGAACCTGGCCCCAGCACGGGTCAGTCCGCCCGACTCACCCTCAGATAATTTCCACTCGCCAAATGCGAGCAGGCGAGTGGAAATTTTGAGGGCTGCTAAAGGCATTTTTAGTAATTCGGTAATAATTTTTAAGATACTGGTACATACGATACTATGATGTTATGCATCACACTCAGCTTTGGGCACATCACTTTCTTCAGCCTCTATTGCATCACTGCTTTCTTCCTTATCACTCTTCGTTCCAGACTTTTTTATTTTCTGCCATTTTCATTAGACAGTGCTCAAAATACCGGTGTTGTCACATCTGCACAATGCCTACACACTACTGCCTCCAATAGGATGCTTTCAGAATTGCAATTGGTTAGTTCAGCATCAGATGTCTATGACGTCTGTTACCTAAGGCTCGTGATTGGAGGAAGCCTGTTTGCAGAGGGAAGGCTCGTGATTGGAGGAAGCCTGTTTGCAGAGGGAAGGCTCGTGATTGGAGGAAGCCTGTTTGCCATAGGAAGGCTCGTGATTGGAGGAAGCCTGTTTGCCAAGGGAAGGCTCGTGATTGGAGGAAGCCTGTTTGCCAAGGGAAGGCTCGTGATTGGAGGAAGCCTGTTTGCCAAGGGAAGGCTCGTGATTGGAGGAAGCCTGTTTGCCAAGGGAAGGCTCGTGATTGGAGGAAGCCTGTTTGCCAAGGGAAGGCTCGTGATTGGAGGAAGCCTGTTTGCCAAGGGAAGGCTCGTGATTGGAGGAAGCCTGTTTGCCAAGGGAAGGCTCGTGATTGGAGGAAGCCTGTTTGCCAAGGGAAGGCTCGTGATTGGAGGAAGCCTGTTTGCCAAGGGAAGGCTCGTGATTGGAGGAAGCCTGTTTGCCAAGGGAAGGCTCGTGATTGGAGGAAGCCTGTTTGCCAAGGGAAGGCTCGTGATTGGAGGAAGCCTGTTTGCCAAGGGAAGGCTCGTGATTGGAGGAAGCCTGTTTGCCAAGGGAAGGCTCGTGATTGGAGGAAGCCTGTGTTACATCCTCAGCCCCTGCTGTGCTTCCTGGGGGGTCTGGGCAAGGTTTGGTGCCAAGGGCTGGTCGTTTGCCAGCACCTTGTACTGGCCAAGTGGCCTCTGAAGGGGCGGGGCCTGGCATGGTTACGAGGAACCGCCGGGTTTAAAACAGGGCACGATGAGTTGCCTCGTCGCCCTGTCGTGGAGTTCTGTTCCCGCATCGCTGACTCATTTTGTGCATTGATTTTTGTTGCTAACCCATTTCTGTATACGATCCCTGCTCCTGCTTTTTGACCCGGCTTGTTTTGACTATTCTCTTGCTGCTCGATTTAAGATCGCCTGTGTGGTGCTTTTGGTGGTTTAACCCCATGCTTGCGGCTGGGGTGTTTACACGTTACTGGGGTATTGTCCCTTTTTAAGTTGTGGGTATCGTCTGTGGCCTTTATTAGGTTCCTATACCCAACCCAGGGCTCATGTTCTCCAGCCACACATGTATTTAATAACTGCGATCGACAAGTACTGTTTATACGCGTCTCATGTTCGGTGTGCTCTCACCATCAAATATACTCAATACTGTATTCAAGACAGACCCCGGGGTGTATGTATCGCCGCTGAATTTCTTAAGGTACCGCTGATCTGCTCCCGATTATCAGAAAATGTTAAAGCAGCTCTTTTCTTGACTGCCCTGCAGTCCGTGCAATTCACCAACTGTCTGACGTATCTGTATTTCTGAACGTGCTCTATCGGTCTCTAAACCTTTTAGTGCTTAGTAGCAACTCAGTATTTTGTTCATCCTCGCTGCCTCAAGTGTATAAATCTGCATATGCCAAGCAGTGTTTAAACGTCAAAGAGATTTATCAGTCCTTAAGGATCTCAACTCCGCTACTCTCTAGTGGGCGCTACTCCCCCCCCCCCCCCCTTACAGCCTGTTTGCCAAGGGAAGGCTCGTGATTGGAGGAAGCCTGTTTGCAGAGAGCAGGCTCCTGATTGAAGGAAGCCTGTTTGCAGAGCGCAGGCTCCTGATTGGAGGAAGCCTGTTTGCAGAGAGCAGGCTCCTGATTGAAGGAAGCCTGTTTGCAGAGAGCAGGCTCCTGATTGGAGGAAGCCTGTTTGCAGAGAGCAGGCTCGTGATTGGAGGAAGCCTGTTTGCAGAGAGCAGGCTCCTGATTGGAGGAAGCCTGTTTGCAGAGAGCAGGCTCGTGATTGGAGGAAGCCTGTTTGCAGAGAGCAGGCTCGTGATTGGAGGAAGCCTGTTTGCAGAGAGCAGGCTCGTGATTGGAGGAAGCCTGTTTGCAGAGAGCAGGCTCGTGATTGGAGGAAGCCTGTTTGCAGAGAGCAGGCTCGTGATTGGAGGAAGCCTGTTTGCAGAGAGCAGGCTCGTGATTGGAGGAAGCCTGTTTGCAGAGAGAAGGCTCGTGATTGGAGGAAGCCAGTTTGCAGAGAGCAGGCTCCTGATTGGAGTTTGCAGAGAGAAAGTGTAACGGGCTTAGTAGCGCCCAGAGTAGCGAGGTTGAGATCTTTAAGGACTGAAATATCTGCTTGACTTTTATACACTGCTTGGCAGACACAGATTTATACACTTGAATCAGGAAAAAGGAGCGGACAACTGAGTTGCTACTAAGCACTAAAGGTTTCAAGACTGATAGACAACTTTAGAGCACATTCAGAAACACGAAGATACTTCAGACAGTATGTGAATTGTACGAGCTGCAGGGCAGTCAGGAAATGTGCAGATTTGACGTCTGATAATCTGGAGCAGGTCAACGGTACCTTGATATTCAGAGGTAACATACACCCAGGTGTCTATCGCTGGTACAGTATCGAGTATATTTGGCGGTTTGAGCACACTGAACATAGGTTACAGATAACTGCGAACAAAAGATACTGTTTTTCACATAAGTGTGTGGCTGTGAAACATGAGCCTTGGGTTGGGTATAGTAACCTAATGCGGCCACAGACGATACCCCAAAACGAGAAGGGACAACACCCCCGAAACGTGTTAACACCCCAGCGGCAAGCATGGGGTTAAACCACCAAAGGGTCACACAGGCGATCGCAATTGAGTAGCAAATAGAATGGTCGAAAACAAGCTGGGTCAAAAATCAGGAGCAGGGATCGTCTCCAGGAATGGATTGGCAACAGAATCAACAAACAGCTTGGCGATACAGGAAATGAACTTCACGACAGGGCGACGAGGCAACTCCTCGCGCCCTGTTTTAAACCCGTCGGCTCCTCGTGACCACGCCAGGCCCCGCCCCCTCAGACGCCGCTCGGCCATTCCCTGGTGCTGGCACTCGGCCAGCTCTTGTCACAGGACCTTGCCCAGACCCCCCCTAGGCAGCACAGCAGGAGCTGAGGATAGGACAGAAGGCTCGTGATTGGAGGAAGCCTGTTTGCCGAGAGAAGGCTCGTGATTGGAGGAAGACTGTTTGCCGAGAGAAGGCTCGTGATTGGAGGAAGCCTGTTTGCAGAAGGAAGGCTCGTGATTGGAGGAAGCCTGTTTGCAGAAGGAAGGCTCGTGATTGGAGGAAGCCTGTTTGCAGAGGGAAGGCTCGTGATTGGAGGAAGCCTGTTTGCAGAGGGAAGGCTCGTGATTGGAGGAAGCCTGTTTGCAGAGGGAAGGTGTTAGCCGTTTTGCAGCGCAACCGCGGGGTTCACCAGTGTAACGCCAGTTACTCCTGCGGTATCACATTCTGGTCTGTGGCCATTGAAGCAAGCGCTGTAGCGTGAGCTGAACACGGTAACACTAAGAACAGACCCACATCTGGTACAGTTCCTCCTGTGTATAAGACGACCTCCTATTTCTGTCTTAACGATTTTAGACAAAAGTATAGTCTTATACATCGAAAAATATGGTGATTTTCACACATGGATTGGCCACCACACAGTCCAGACCTTAACCCCGTTGAAAATCTTTGGGATAATGTGCTGGAGAAGACTTTACGCAGCGCTGCGACTCTCCCATCATCAATACAAGATCTTGACCACAAATTAATGCCACTCTGGACAGAAATAAATGCTGTGACATTGCATGAGATCATCAAAACTATGTCACGACGAATGTGTGACGCGATCCCAGCAAAAGAAGGTCCAATTAAGTATTACAGTGTGTGGCGTTTTTTTGGCTAAGCAGTGTATCGTGTGTATGTATTCTAGGTTTCTGGAGGTTATTAGCATGAGGACGGATGATCTGAAAGTTCTCCTGAATGGCTTCAAAACCCCTTTTCCCCAGTGCTGGAACATGTTAAGAACAGACCTTTCTCTAACAGCCACTCCCTGCAGTGCATAGAGCAGTGATTATTGATGTGCGCTGCAGGTTATGGATGTCAGGGATGGGCTAATCTGTAATGTTTGGAAATTAAAAGTACTGGCTTCGATCCTTCCGAATGTGGAACCGTGTGATAGATATTTTGGATGCTCGCCATTTTTTAATCTGAGCGCAGTCGGCATTCTTGTGTGTTTTTTTTGTTTTGTTTTTTGTGGGTTTTTTTCCTCACCGTACCATAACAATGCTTTTTTTTTGTCTCTAGTAATTGTAAACACTTCATTGCTACACAGAGCGTACCTCAAAGCCGCCCTTGCCAAAAAGCGACCCCTTTCTGATCTCCAGTTATAGATTTAGAAGAATGTTCAAGTTTTCAATGTGTTTACGGGTCGGCCACGTTTTCCCCGACACGCGTTAATATTGTGTTGGTGGTAATGGTGTCACGTGACAGGCCTCACTTTCTGTCTGTAGAATTCATGTTTTGCTGGAAGGAAATCACGTTGCTTGAGTCGGAGAAATAATTCCCTTTCTGCAGCTTATGAATTGTACATACTGCAGGGGAGCACTTTCATGTGCCATTCATTTACATATAGTAGTTTAATGTGTCCTGGAAACCCTAGTTGCTGCTCTCCTACACTGCCAGAGGAACCATACGGTGCTTAGTTGAAAAAGATAGGTCTTTTTATTGTTAATGAAAATTTAAAGGCAATAGGGCCATATTCTCCTTTTTATGTCATTGTGTAATCCACATATACAAGGTCAGCAACCTCGACCCCCCCCCCCCCCGCCCCATATGTTCTAGTACTATATCTCCCACAATGTTCAGGTACTCATTACCTTCCCTGAGCCTCATGGGAAATGTAGTTCCGAAACATCTGGAGGCCAAGGATGCTGAGACCTGTATTTGGCGCATCTCCAAACCTATGCCTTGCTCGGCGGAAGTCGCCATGACTAGAAACTCCACTTATCTGGCACAAATAAAGCCTGTATGGCTGAAACAGTCTCCGAGCACATTTTGAGATCTCTGGCATGTTACCATGGTGCGTGGATGAAAAGCCCCTCACTGCTTTATCTGCAGGGATTGGACTGCGTTTTGATCAAGCTCAATGTAAAGGTGGGCACCCCCTAAGAGCAAGGATAAGATTTAATTGTGGTAATAATGCCCCCTCTCCCTTTTCTCTGTACTTTTTCTTATGAGTAAAGGCCTGCAGAACAAATATTTATCTTTTTTGCTAACTATTCATTCCAGTTTCAATACACAGCTTTAAACCATTTCAGATAGTGACAGGATATAAAGATCAGACGTTACAAAACGTGATTGTTGATATGCTCTGGCTACCAGGAACATGTTACCTGTCAGACAAATTAGGAGGATATTACTTTAATAAAGTGCTGCATCGTTTTAAAGCCGGATGTAATGCCAAAGCTACATAGTTTCACTTTGTGAGAAACAATACTTTCTTACATGGGCAGTGGTTGGATCGGGGGCAGTGGTTGGATCATGAGCAGTGTTTGGATTGGGAGCACTGGTTGGATCCTGAGCACTGGTTGGATTGGGTGCGCTGGTTGGATTGGGAGCGCTGGTTGGATCATGAGCAGTGTTTGGATTGGGAGCGCTGGTTGGATCCCGAGCGCCGGTTGGATTGGGAGCGCTGGTTGGATCATGAGCAGTGTTTTGGATTGGGAGCACTGGTTGGATTGGGAGCACTGGTTGGATTGGGAGCACTGGATCTTGAGCAGTGGTTGGATTAGGAGCACTGGATCATGAGCAGGGGTTGGATTGGGAGCACTGGTTGAATCATGAGCACTGGTTGAATCATGAGCAGGGGTTGGATTGGGAGC
Source organism: Leptobrachium leishanense (assembly GCA_009667805.1). Taxonomy (NCBI): domain Eukaryota; kingdom Metazoa; phylum Chordata; class Amphibia; order Anura; family Megophryidae; genus Leptobrachium; species Leptobrachium leishanense. Next base: position 27,603,912 of record CM019073.1, on the reverse strand, counting down.
ACTGGTTGGATTAGGAGCAGGAGTTGCATTCGAAGCACTAGTTGGATTATGAGCAGGAATTGCATTGGGAGCACTGGTTGGATTATGAGTAGTGGTTGCATTGGGAGCACTGGTTGAATCATGAGCAGGGGTTGGATTGGGAGCACATGCTTTAGATGAATTTGTCTAGTTTTGGTTTTGTAACCCTGTTTATTGGATCGGGTAGAGGTTCATACACTGATCGGCCACAACAATAAACCCACCTGTCTAATATCGTGTAGGTCCCCCTCGTGATTGCAAAACGGCTGTGCTGCGTTGAGAAATGGACTCTAAGGTCTCTGAACCTGTCCTGTGATATCTGGCACCAAGACATTAGCTGCACATCCTTTAAATCCTGCAAGGTGTGTGGTCAGGCCTCCATGGATCGGATTCGTTGTTCCAGCACCTCAATCTGAGATCTGGGTAATTTTGGGGCCAAGGCAACACCTTGAAATCTTTTTTTGTCAAGTTCGTCAAACCTTTCCTGAACAATTTTTACCGGGGAGTAGGATGCATTATCCTGGTGAAAGAGGCCATTAGGGAAAACCATTACAGGGTGTACGTGCTCTGCAACAATCTCTAGGTAGGTGGTAAGTGTTACGTTATTCTGACACCACCTGATCGGGGTCAGGGTTAACTTTTTCAGCAATTTGAGCTACAGTAGCTCCTCTTCGTGATTGGACCAGACGGACTCGCCTTCACTCATCAGTGAGCCTCAGGAGCCCATTACCCTAATGTCGGTTCAACAATTGTCATTCATTGTACCATATAAATCCTTAATACATAACTTGATTTTAGACCAGGAGGAGCTTGATGTGCTCTTTTATTTTGCATACAGCGTACAGGGTGTCCATAAAACCTCTTTATAATTTTAAAAAATTTCTGAAGACGAATGAAAAGACAGATAAGCGACAATTATTACAAAATGAGATGTGTATATATTTAAGGCTTTTTTTGCCTCTTTTAATACCTCTATATGGGCACATTTAGTTGCGTCAAGACGGTACTGGATTTCTTGCCATGTTGGCTGTATCATACCCTCATCAATGGTGGCAATGGCATCAGTGATCCTCTGCTTTAGATTAATGATGTCCCGTACCTTTTGTTCTATACACCATATCTTTAACATAACCCCATAGAAAGAAGTCGTTTTTCTTCGAGACCTCAGTTACTGCAAATGTTTACCTTGACCTTCTGACTGAATACGTGGAACCACAACTACATGACCTTCAACCAGCCATCATTTTCCAGCAAGATGCTGCACCACCACATTGGAGACTGCATGTTCGTGGGTTCCTAAATGAAACATTTCCAGACTGGTGGATTGGAAGGGGTGACCCAATTCCCTGGCCACCATGTTCACCAGATATCACTCCCCTCCACTTCTTTCTATGGGGTTATGTTAAAGATATGGTGTATGGAACAAAGGTGCGGGACATCACTAATCTAAAGCAGAGGATCACTGATGCCATTGCCACCATTGATGAGGGTATGATACAGCCAACATGGCAAGAAATCCAGTACCGTCTTGATGTGCTTCGTGCAACTAATGGTGCCCATATAGAGGTTTATTAAATGAGGCAAAAAAACCTTAAATATATACGTCTCATTTTGTAATAATTTTCATTTCTGTCTTTTCATTTGCCTTTGTAATAAAGAGACTTTATGAACATTGGGTAACCTCCCCAATAATGAGGAAATATCCCTCCTTAGTTAATAAGCATTTTACCTTAATTGAATCAATTATTCAATAAAGGTAAAATGTTTATTAACTAAGGAGGGATATTTCCTCATTATTGGGGAGGTTACCCAGTCACTGTATCTCGTCCATTTCTCAGTTTGCAGGGGAGCTATTTTTTTTTTTTTTTCTCCACTTTATGAACACCCTGTATTTCAGAATTCCCGCTAAGATATGCTCATCTCTGTAAATATATATATGTATGTATATTTTATACTCCAGCCCTCCCCCGATCTCAAATGATTTAACTAAACGCAGGCCCCCTCCTCCCAATAAAACCTCTTTCGTGTTTATATTTTTTTACACCTATATATATACACAAAAATCTGTCTCTTTTTGGGACATGCATTTACTGAAGCCTCTTGCAGCCCTTCAAATGAAAAAGAACCAATGGCATCCAAATAGATGCTTCGTTTGTGGTTCCTTTGTTTCCATTCTGTATATTTTCAGTCTCCATCGTCTTTACTGTGTTGTTGCTGGGCATCCTGGGAGCTCAGTACTAGCGGAGTAAATCCGTTCTACAACCTCTGCCTCCAACCCTCATCTGTATTCACCACGTATAGGCTCTGCGCGCCGCGCGCCTGCTCCCCACAAGGGTATTTTCCCAGCATAGTAACAACATAAATAATGAACCTTTTAAACTGTGCGCATTATTTATGCTGGTACTATCCGTGAAAGGTATTGTTACGCGGCTGCTGTGTTGGCGTGACCTATGATGGACAATAAATCCACTGGAAGGCATTGTGTAATGCCCCGCGTCCAACCTTGGATATGGGGGATTTATTAACTGCGCTTGCAACAGTTGAGAAAAGGAATTCCAAATTTTAGATCAAGCTATAAAATAACACCTTTACAGGGATAATTATTATTTTAAAAAAAAAATTCCACGTGCCTAAAATCTGCACAATTTCCCCAGTTCAGCGAATAAATCCCTTTATTTACATGGGATCGCAACCAAGGTCCTGACTGTTTGCACACATGCCTGGGCACCAGCCATGTGTTTCTCTTGCTTCAGACCCTTGCCTTGTCACGTGGATGTCTCCAATTGTGCCAACACTCCTCGGCCTGATCATTCACCCTGATATCCAGTCTAACGGCTTATTCTGCGCTGCTGCGTACGTGGGAGATAAGTGATCTTGCTACAATGCGATAGGACGGCGGCTGGGAGAAGAGCAATCTCTTGCCGCGGAGCTTCCAGTGTTGTGTTGGGAATGATTCTGTATGCAGAACACATGTTCTGCTCCGTTTGATCGTTCGCTTTGGGGATATTTTCGAGAAATCTGTATTCTCGCCCTGGGTTTCCTCCCCCTGCCTATCGTTGAGCGTCACTCTGGTGAGGACGGCACGCTGCTCTGCTCGAGGCATACCATACGGAATGGTCGGAGCTGTGGCAATTGAGTTTTAATGTGGATAAGTGCAAGATAATGCAAAAAAAAAACCAAGGGCTGAATATAGAATATTTGATACAGTCCTAACCTCAACATCTAAGGAAAGGGATTTAGGGGTCATTATTTCAGAGGATCTAAAGGTAAGTAGTCAATGTAATAGAGCAGCAGGAAATGCTGGCAGAATGCTTGGTTGTGTAGGGAGAGGTATTAGCAGTAGGAAAAGGGAAGTGCTCATGCCACTGTACAGAGCACTGGTGAGACCTCACTTGGAGTACTGTGTGCAGTACTGGAGACCGTATCTCCAGAAGGATATAGACATCTTAGAGAGAGTTCAGAGAAGGGCTACTAAAATGGTGTACGGCTTGAAGGAGAAAAGTTACCAGGAAAGGCTTAATGATCTTAACATGTACAGCTTGGAAAAAAGACGAGACAGAGGAGATATGATAGAAACATTTAAATACGTAAAGGGAATCCACAAGGTAGAGGAAGGGAGTATATTTAAAAGGAAACAAAGTAGCAAAACAAGAGGACATAGTCTTAGATTAGAGGGGCAAAGGTTTAAAAGTAACATCAGGAAGCATTATTTTACTGAGCGGGTGGTGGATACATGGAACAGCCTTCCAGTAGAAGTGGTAGAGGCCAAAACAGTAATTGAATTTAAGCAGGCATGGGATAGGCATAAGGCTATCCTAAACAAAAGATAAATCCAGGTAAAGTATCCATGTAATTGGGCAGACTAGATGGGCCGAAAGGTTCTTATCTGCCGACATCTTTCTATGTTTCTATAAACTGATTTACATGTGACGTAGAGGGGAAATTTAAGGTGTTCTTTACCAGAGCAGAGAGTTGGTGAAAAATTCACATTCTGCACCTAAAATTTTCTGTTCCGTTAGAATTGATAAGTTGATTGCTTGGGCACCAAGTGCTCATTCCACCACAATGCTGCTTGCTACATCCTTTCGATGCTTCCTTGATGTATTCTTTTTCTCCCCCCCCCCCATAGGGTTATAAAGGATTTTATGATCCAAGGCGGTGACTTTGTGAATGTAAGTAAAAATGCTCCTATGACAATCATCGTCTCAACAATACAACGGCACACAGTAATTTGTTGAAGGATAACGTGTTCTTCATTTGTGTGTATATGGTAGCGAGCGCTCCATGGGTTTGTAAGACACATATTTACGAATGCTTTTGTCTGCACAGCACTATACCAATGATCACGCCGATGCTATAATCTGTGAATAGGAACAGTCATATAGATCCTTCAGCATTCCCAGGAGGTCTTACTTTCCCACATTTTACTTCCTTGGGCAGTGTAGTGGTTCTTAAGGCTGGTCGTACGACTAAGGCCGGGGTCAGACGAGCGTTTTTTCAGAGAGGAAGGCATGTCCGTGAGCGTGGACGTTCCTTCCATTCTGACGCCCGTGTGGCCACCTAACTAAGCGCAGTTAGTGCACTCAGCGCTGCAAAGCGCAATCCTCCTATGGAGGATCGCGCATTGCAGCCCCGTCGAACGTACGTCGTCATGTTCCGGCGGGGAGGCTTTCAGCACGCCAATTTGTGTGAGCGCTACAGCGTGTGGCTGGCCCCGTCACAAAACTGTGACGGACGCCAGGACATTGCGCACCTAGTGCGCTCATCTGACCCCGGCCTAACTGCTCGTTCGTAGTTGACCGTAGAGGTCAGAATAATCCCTCAACATGGGAAAAGGTTGAACGTCATTCAATGGATCTGACTTCGGTCGTACAACTTAAACAGATTACATCAGACGAGTGACTGACCCCATTCAAATGGGATTTTCTGCTTCAAGTCGGACGACCTGGGCTAGTAGTCCTTATACACAGTACACGCATATGTTACATAAACACCATCAAGTCAGGGCAGTAACATGGTTTATGGCCGCATCTGTAGCCCTAAGCCCTGTTCATGCAGGGGTTAAATTTAAAATGACAAAGTGACGTGTCTGATGCAGTCGCCTCCATTGGACGATGCTCAACCGTGCGATCTGGGTCGTACATAGTCTGAGGACCAGTCGGTTGTACAACTGTGCATCCAGTGGACGACCATCCTTAATGTAATCCTTCATCAATCCAGTCTGGTACGAAAAACATTTTGACATTGGAACTGTTCACTTATTTCTGCCCACACGGAGTAAACGCTACATATTCCTAAACTCCAGGACATGATAGATTCAGCTTCGTGCTCCTCGTCTTCCTTGGTCGCAGCAGGTGGTGATAGTTTCTGCTGTTCTGCACAGGGGGAAGAGGATAGATATCCGTTTAAAGAGTTCAGAAACCCTTTAGGCAGAAAGCTCTACGCACTGCCCTATTGTTCAGACTAAAATGTGATAATGGCGTTAGTTTTCATAGCTTTGCAAACCTTTAAAGAGCCACAATGCCTTTTACCGATAGAAATTGAACACTTCAAAATACCCTTTAACCCCTTCACTGCTGAGCCATTTCACGTCTTAAAAAAAACACAATTTTCTTTTCTGTATTATTGTTATTTGTTTTTCCCTTTACTTTAAACATGGTCATGTTTGGTATCATTGGAAAGGCCATGCTCTGGCCTTTCTAATGATACAAAACAAGACCCTGCTAGCTGAAAACAGTCGGGAGATATCTGGGTTCAAAGGAACCCTTATCTCCACCCCTATCTTTCCTTAGGAGTCAATGAGGACGTTCCCCACATGTCCTCAGCAGTGAAAGGGAGAACTACGCCTGGATTGTTTAATCACGGGATAAGTGTACAGTAAAAGATATGAAAAGTAAAAATGTGTGTATATGTATTTACACCCCCACCCATGTGCCCAATAATGTCTTAATGTTTAACCCTTTCACTGCTGACGACGTGTGGGGAACGTCCTCATTGACTCCTAAGGAAAGATAGGTGTGGAGATGGGGGGTTCGATTTTAAACCCTGATATCTTCCGACTTTTGGCAGCTAGCAGGGTCATGTTTGGTATCATTAGAAAGGCCAGAGCATGGCCCTTCCAATGATACCAAACATGATCATGTTTAAAGTAAAGAAAAATAATAATAATAATAATAAAAAAAAGACTTGTTTTTTTTAAAGATGTGAAATGTCTCAGCAGTGAAGGGGTTAATTATGATTTCAGTCAGTAAGCATCCAGACCTGAAGAAGAGAGCTATACACTCGAAAGCTTGTCTTTTAAATGTAACGTTAGGCCAATAAAAAAAAGGTGTCACTACGTACTGCTATACGCGTCAAGATATTGGCATCTGGATTAACACGGCCTACCTAATCTATATATACTGTATTTACAAACACTCACATACACTATAGGTGTGATATATAGAACACACACCTCCTGGAAAGCGTCTTCATGCATGCTGCAAATTACAGAATATATAAATTTTTAAAAACCTTGCCATGTCTGACCAATTCCGACAACTGCTTGCCCACAGAGGTCATTTGCTGCACTCCCTAAAAGGCAGCAAGGAACTCTGGGTAGGACATGCAAACAAAGGCCATGATTAAATTATTTTTTTGCATTCAAAGTCTGGTTTAGCCCACGTACCCTCCTTGCCAGTGCAGTGTGCCATGTTTGATGGCTTAAAGCATAGGCTAGGTATGTTAACCCAATGGGTTGAAACAACATCTGTCTTTTATAAAACAAAAATATTAATCCCTGGAGTACACGCACGTACACACGTACGTACACGAGTACACACACACACTTTTAGATTTATCAGATATTTACCAAAGCATATTCAGGCTATAGTTATATAATGACATGGGCTGAACGTGCACTCTCTCAGGTTTAATGTGAGAGCATGTACATCCAAATTGGAGGAAGGGTTTAGGAATTACAGCTCTTAAGAGCAGCCATCCCCCCCCTTTTTTCAAGGGACCAAAAGTAATTGTACAATTGCATTAAAAGCTGTTTCATGGCCAGGTGTGGCTACTCCATCAATTGACCCTTTGCCACCGTGGGACTTGCTATGCCGTTGGTGTGATGGGCGTGCTTTGAAGCCGCAGGGTGTACATGTATGCCCCGCTGACTTCAATTGGCCGTCTTGGCCCCTCTCTGCAGCCAATGACACATGTTGGCTGCAGGGCGGACTGAAATCAATGGTGGCACCTGTCGGCAAGGCGTACCTGTACGCCTTGCTGGCGTTAACCCCCACCCGACAGGCGAAGCCTGACCGTCCTTAGGGGTTAAGCAGGTAAAAGGTCTGGAGTTGATTCTAAGTGTGGTATTTGCATTTGGAATCTCTTGCTGTGAACCTAACATGTGTTCAAAAGAGCTGTCCATGCAAGTGATACAGGCCATTGTGAAGCTTCAAAAACACAACAAATCCATCAGAGAGATAGCAGCAACATTAGGGGCAGCCAAATCAACAGTTTGGTACATTCTGAGGAAAGAATGCACTGGTGAGCTCAGCAACCTAAAAAGGCCTGGACGTCCACGGAAGACAACAGTGGTGGATGATCGCAGGATCCTCTCTATGGTAAAGGAAAAACCCATTCACAACATCCAGACAAGTGCAGGAAACTCTCCAGGAGGTGGGTGTATCATTGTCAAAGTCTACAATCAAGAGAAGATTTCACGAGAGCAAATACAGAGGGTTAACCACAAGGTGCAAACCATTCATAAACCCGAAGAATAGAAAAGCCAGATTAGACTTTGCCCAAAAAACATCTAAAAAAGCCAGACCAGTTCTGGAAAAGCATTCTTTGGACTGATGAAACTAAGATTAATCTGTACCAGAATAACAGGAAGAAAAAAGTGTGGAGAAGGCTTGGAAAAGCTCATGATCCAAAGCACACAACGTCAGTGGCACAGTGGCACTGGGTCATTTGTGTTTATTGAGGTGACAGAAGCAGTGGGATAAATTCAGCTTTGTTTAGAGATATAAGGTCAGTCCAGATTCAGCCGAATGCAGCAAAGTTGATTGGACGGTGCTTCACAGTACAGATGGACATGATCCAAGACACACTGCAAAAGCAACGCAGGAGTTTTTGAAGGAAAATAAGTGGAATATTCTGCAATGGCCGAGTCAATCACCTGATCTCAACCCCAAGTGAGCAGCATTTCACTTCAAGGGAAAACTAAAGACAGAAAAAAACACAAAGAACAACTGAAGACAGCTGCAGTTAGAGCCTGGTAAAGCACCAGAAAGGAGGACACCAAGTCTTTGGTAATGTCCATGGGTTCCAGACTTCAGGCAGTCACTGTCAGTAAAGGATTCAACAAAATATTAACCTATTTTATGATTTACATTCATATGTCCAATTACATTTGAGCCCCTGAAAATGGGGGGGCGTGTATAAAAATGGTTGCAGTTCCTAAAATTTGTACTTGATATTAATGTTTAACCCCTTGAATTAAAGCTGAAAGTCTGCACTTCAAATTCATTTGGATTGTTTTGTTTTAATTTCATTCTGGTGGCAAACAGAGCCAAAAGTATGAAAATTGTGCCTGTGTCCAAATATATATATATATATACCTAACTCTCACAGAGAGCAAAAGTTAACCTCTGTTCGTCATCCCATTTGTTCTCTGGTTGTATCACTTGTTTGATTCCTCCACAGGGAGATGGCACAGGTGTTGCAAGCATATACAGAGGGCCTTTCGCAGATGAAAACTTCAAATTAAAGCATTCTGCTCCAGGTCTCCTCTCCATGGTAAGCGCTTTAATCCTGACTGCTTTTTTTTATTTTAATTTTAACACTTTGCTCCCACTATGTACATCTGTGACAGGTTACTTTTTGTCTTGTCAGCCGTTTGCAGCAAAGCTCCAAGATACTCAGCCTTACGTATAATCGATACCCCAGACACTGCTCGGTCTGCTTTGAAAGTCGATTCTCTTGCCAGGACCATATTACAGCCAACCCCCCCCCCCCCCCAATATAACAAATCTGAATTGTATTTTTTTTTTTGGTTTCTAACCTGGCTTTTGCTCAGGACTCCCCTGTAAAAACTAACAGTATTCATCTTATGTTGAGGTCAAAACGTAGACGATGTTCAGAGTGGGAAGATGCAATCCCACGGTCCTATAAAGTCCGCTGCTAGCTGTGAAAACTGCATGTTTGAACTACATTTCCCATGATGCTAATGTTTGCAGATCTAAAACTAGTTTCTTAAAGACCTCACGTCGCTTAGCTGTGAGTATAGTGAAAACCGTTGCCACGACTAGAAAGCCAAACTGTTGCAATGACCCAACTTCAACATTATACAGTATGGGCTCTATTACATTCTTCGTGCAAACGTTAACGCGTGCGCAAAAACGCATTAACGCGAGGGTCAAAACCCTTTGCGCTTAACGTCGTATTACAATGTCCGCGCAAAAAATGCGCATTAACATCCAACGCGGGTGGACCTGCGCGAGCGTACTGTACTTTGCACGTCCTATACTTAACATTGTGAGTGCAAATGTGTTTGTGCGCTGGTACACTGGTATTACAATCTATGCGCAAATTTTAACGCACAGCGAAACGCTATAGGACGTGCAAAGTACAGTACGCTCGCGCAGGTCCACCCGCGTTAGATGTTAATGCGCATTTTTTGCGCGGACATTGTAATACGACGTTAAGCGCAAAGGGTTTTGACGTCTTTTAAAAGCTGGTGGTAACGGCAAATCTGAACGTCCTGGCCGAAAACAAATACACCAGCCCAAAAAAAAAAAAAAGTATAGTTACACATACCCAAACAATAAAATGGAAAAGTTGTGCGTGTTTTTATCATTGCTGCAGCATATATACTCAGATTGATTTTGACAGACGCAAAAACTGAACGGGAGACAATTGTGGTTCTTAATTCTGATTGGCTGAATTGCGTGAAAAAACAGTCCGCACACCGATTTCTGCACGCAGCGTTAATGCGCGCGCGTTTTTGTGCGTCTTTTTTACGGATTGTAATAACGTGTGTAAATTAACGCTGGTAACGTTTAACGCTGCGCGCACATTTTTGCGTAAGGAATGTAATAGAGCCCTATGAGTCTGGCAGCAAAGGGCCCCTCTGTATTAGGGCAGCATTCAGTCGGTGTAGCTGTCCACTGGGATGCCACCAGCCGTGGATACAATCCTTCGCCAAATAGCAGGACAGGCAACTCGTGCTGAAAAGCTTATAGGTGATTTTATTGGAAGGATCAAAGATGAATGATTTTGCAAACTGGCCTTAATCATCCTAGGCTCGCTAGATGAAACATTTAGGCCGGGGTCAGACGTGCCTCCTTGAGTCCGTCGCAGCGGTGTGACGCGTCGACGGGGCCGACCACATGCTGTAGCACACACACGAATTGCACGCAATACAGCGGACGTGCTGCGGTCATTCTGAAAGCCTCCATAGGAGGATCGAGCCTTGCAACGCTGAACGCACTAACTGCACTTGGCGCCAGCGTGGAAGGAATGTCCACTCTCACAGACGTTCCTTCCACTCTGCAAGACACTCGCCTGACCCCGGCCTTAGCCTGCTATTCAGTTGCGAACTGCAACATTGTCAGCGGTTTAGCGAATTCACCGCAGGGTCGGCGAACTGGAATTGCCAAAGTATGCCAAACGAGAGCACTGAAATTTCGGTGCTTTCTGAATATCCCCTTTAAAATGTTTATTAACATCCCCTGCGCCGGTTATATCGGAATAATAAAAATATATATTGTGGCATTTATTAAAATAAACGTCTCGCTCTCGGTACATTTCAAGACGTTCTCTGCGTACTTTCTCACCGTTTGAGAATAAACCACTTAATGTGTAATAGGTACACACAGGGGTAAAGCGAGTGTCTGCGTCATTTAATAGTCAATGACTACTTTTGTTTCAGTCTTTGTTTCTCGCGCGGGCACAGAATACGCTGAACCGCTGTATGTACGTACGTTGACAGCAAACTTTATTAAGAGGGAATTGTTGTGCCTTTCAGGCGAGATCGTACACATTAAGGGAGCTACAAAAAATTCTAATCCTTTTTTTGTGCCTGCTCCCTGCGGGTGGGCTCCTCGCTGCTCCTGGACCACCCACTGGGATGAAAAAGCAATAAGATACCTAAAGTATAGGTCCTAGAGCCACTCATAATTCTGATTTCATGCACGCTGAGTCATTCCCTGCATTGTGCTTCTATTACTCAGTTGACCTTTAGGGTTTTAATCTCTTATTTGCAACACCCCCGTACTTGACATCTTCTGTTAACCCTTTATGGATCAATGGCATCCCTTGAGACCAACACAATGTGGTCATTGAAAGCTTTATGCCATACAGATTATAGCAGTATGAGTGAGCTGCGCTCCTGTCACTGCATCCCGTCATACAGATTATAGCCGTATGAGTGAGCTGCGCTCCTGTCACTGCATCCCGTCATACAGATTATAGCCGTATGAGTGAGCTGCGCTCCTGTCACTGCATCCCGTCATACAGATTATAGCAGTATGAGTGAGCTGCGCTACTGTCACTGCATCTCGTCATACAGATTCTAGCCGTATAAGTGAGCTGCGCTCCTGTCACTGCATCCCGTCATACAGATTATAGCCGTATGCGTGAGCTGCGCTCCTGTCACTGCATCCCGTCATACAGATTATAGCCGTATGCGTGAGCTGCGCTCCTGTCACTGCATCCCGTCATACAGATTATAGCAGTATGAGTGAGCTGCGCTACTGTCACTGCATCTCGTCATACAGATTCTAGCCGTATAAGTGAGCTGCGCTCCTGTCACTGGCATCCCGTCATACAGATTATAGCCGTATGCGTGAGCTGCGCTCCTGTCACTGCATCCCGTCATACAGATTATAGCCGTATGCGTGAGCTGCGCTCCTGTCACTGCATCCGTCATACAGATTATAGCCGTATGCGTGAGCTGCGCTCCTGTCACTGCATCCGTCATACAGATTATAGCCGTATGCGTGAGCTGCGCTCCTGTCACTGCATCCCGTCATACAGATTATAGCCGTATGAGTGAGCTGCGCTCCTGTCACTGCATCCCGTCATACAGATTATAGCCGTATGAGTGAGCTGCGCTCCTGTCACTGCATCCCGTCATACAGATTATAGCCGTATATGAGTGAGCTGCGCTCCTGTCATTAGGGGACGCTGCGGCTATCGGGAGAGAAGAAAATAGAATCCTTTATAAAACAGCACTGTGAAGCCTCCAGCATAAAGGGAAAATAACCTGCGGACCCGCGTCTCTGCACTCAGCTCAGCCTCAAAAAGACAGGTTTGTGACCACTACAGAGCAGCAAGAGGAGCCGAGCACATACAGCAATAAAAGGAATAAAGCAAACCCGCGTGCCCGTTTCTGCACACCGGTGCGTGTCGCGCAATCTGCAGAGCATCGAGGAGTCAAAACTATACATTTTCACAAAAGAATTCCAAGTTAACAACAAAAGGGCAAACCCTTCTGCGAAATCCAGATTGAAGAAATGTAACCTGTCCTAGATTGTAAACTCTTGAGCAGTGTCCACCTTTCCTATGTTTCTCCGTTTTTTTATTATCGGGGGTTTATACAGCTTTATCAGACTTGTGATACATAGTAATAATAAAAGGGAATGATTTAAAAAAAAAATGTTTTGTGCCAGGCTGGAATATCCTATATAGCATCACCGGCCTGGCATCCAGCACGGAGTGTAATGAAGGAGGAATTTTTAAATGCCAGAATTTTATGATGGATTACGTGGATTTTTTTTCTGGTTTCAGTGTTTAGTTTGTTTTTAAAACGATGTCAAATAAACAGGACTTTTTATTTTATTTTACAGGCCAACAGCGGTCCAGGAACAAACGGGTGTCAGTTTTTTATCACGTGTTCAAAGTGCGATTGGTTGGATGGGAAGCATGTGGTTTTTGGTATTGTATTTTTATTTTCTTTCTACCTGTAAAGACTGAGGCTTTAGCCTTGCCGTGTGTTAAAGACTAGAGAAATTGTTTGCCATTTACATGTTCACCTGTCATTTTCAGCTTTTGTATTCAGTGCACCGCCACATATTATATACCGTTCTGTAAAGGACAGGCGCAGCTTTTTATTCATGTTCGACATATTTATAATCTAATCGTTTTGTATAGTAAGAAAACTGTTAAACGTTTTATTGTCCAGCGTTAAATAATATATAGCGCGGACGCGCATAGTGAAGATGGAAACAAAATACAGGTTGAGCATCCCTAATCTGAAATGTTAAAATGCAGAAGACTCGGAAATCTGGAGTTTTCAGAGCCTTCTGGATTTTAGTTAGTCACTACGCTGTCATTCCAGACGGGTCCGTGCTGCTCCGAGAGACGGCTCCAATCTTTACAGCAATGCACGACACATGCTGGGAGCCTCTGTGCAGCCCCAGCGTGCAACATGCTGCACAGAGACTGCCTGACTGTGGAAAAAGGCTGCACAGTAGACATGTGCACGGGGGTATTTTTCATTTCGTACTTTTTCGTACCGTTTCAGACAGATTTCCTTTCATATTGGATCATTTCGGATTGGACCGCGATTCGCTATTTCGGATCGATTTGGAATTTCGGATAGTCGATTTTTCGTATCGGAAATGCTTCCGAAATAAGGAAAATGGACATTTTGGCCGAAAACTAAATTTGGACAAAACAGAATGCACATGTCTCGCGTGTGTGTGTGTGTTGCAGCAACAGGAAGGGGACAGTGACTCCCCTGCCACCATCCCTTTTCTTTCAGACATTGGATTCTCAAATTCGGAATGTTTTGGGGTCCTGAGCGTTCCGGATTAAGGCCGCTCAGATTCAGAGATTTGTATTGAATGCGGGAGCACCTCATACATCCTGAATATCTAATCGCTTTACTTTTACACTTCTTATCACTAGAAACATATAGAAAAATGTCGGCAGATAAAAACCTTGCGGCCCATCTAGTCTGCCCAATTACATGGATACTTAACCTGGATTTATCTTTTGTTTAGGATAGCCTTATGCCTATCCCATGCCTGCTTAAATTCAATTACTGTTTTGGCCTCTACCACTTCTACTGGAAGACTGTTCCATGTATCCACCACCCTCTCAGTAAAATAATGCTTCCTGATGTTACTTTTAAACCTTTGCCCCTCTAATCTAAGACTATGTCCTCTTGTTTTGCTACTTTGTTTCCTTTTAAATATACTCCCTTCCTCTACCTTGTGGATTCCCTTTACGTATTTAAATGTTTCTATCATATCTCCTCTGTCTCGTCTTTTTTCCAAGCTGTACATGTTAAGATCATTAAGCCTTTCCTGGTAACTTTTCTCCTTCAGGTGCGTTACTGTATTTGTAAGCAGAAATTTTGCAGGTTTAATAGGCTGCTGCAGCAATTTCCCGCTCAGTACCGACGCCACTGAACTCTCTTGATCGGCCTGGCTTGTCATACAGTCAGCAACAACAAAAATGTGATTTCTAAGCGCGCTGCTGCTCAAAAATTGGGGGCTGCCTTGCATGACGGCACTGTATAGGATGACCGCCTAGACAAGTGATGTCGAACCTTGGCACCTCAGTTGGTTTTGAACTACATGTCCCATGATCCTCAGTCGCACATAAGGCTAGCTGAGCATCATGGAAAATTTAGTTCAGAAACCTCTGGGGTGCAGCGTTTCGCCATCGCAGGCCTAGATCATAATGCAGTCCTTAAGTGGTTAAAAAATAATTACAGGTTGGTGTGACATGACACACGTCTTACTTGTGGACTTGCATTGTTCCATATGATAAACAGTGTAGCATTAAGAGTAATAGAAGCTGACCTTTTTATCTACAAAAAAAAAAAATTATGGTAATTTTCGTTAAAGGTTATCCTGGTCATAAAATGACTTGTCCTATTTCAAGAACACTTGTCCTTTTATATTTATTCACACCAAATTAGCAACCACTCTTAGTCCCATCATCTTGGATCCTTAAACAACCGTTTATTGGTTGGTCCAGCTCAAGGTCCTTGAGGTCCAAATTTACAAATGAGGTTATGGAAAGCATTTGGTGTTTAAGACCAGCAGGCGAATATCTGCTAATCCTTTACTACAGGGATCTCAAACTCCGGCCCCCCCCAGGAGTCTCTGAACTACAACTCCCATGCCATTTATTGCAAAGAATTCTGGGAATTCTAGTCAAACGTCTGAGGGGCCAGAGTTTGAGATCCCTCATTACTATATGACTGACTGAAAAAAGAATAAAGGTTTTACGCTTCCATTCCATCACATTACGGGATTGCAGAAGGGGTTTGAGCTATGAATATCCCACCCCATAAATAATAAACCTATTGAGATATATTTATTTACATATGCTGAAAATATTTAAAGTTCCGTTCACAATAAGAGGGACCCCTACACCCCAGCACTATTTGCTGTAGGCTTTTGGTTACGAATATAGTGAGCGGAAACTGTGAGGGTTCCGAGGACAAGCAACAGCACTAGTGGCCTGCTCCACGGTGGGGCCCGCTCAGGTCTCACAAGGTTTTAGCTCAATGGTGTAATAAGAGACTATTCCATATGCAAATCAGACTGTTAGCAGCCAGTACTGAAATGCCAAGACGTCATCTCCACGAGAGGTGCAGCAACCAACCACGATCCACCCTTGCCTCAAGGGGGGTCAGCTATACCCTCCTAACAAGGCCGAAACGATCGTCGGGGGTTGCTGCACCTCTCGTACAAAGATGACGTCCTTGGCATTTCAGTACTGGCTGCCCTTTCTGGGTGATAGCAGACCTCGCTATAATGGCACCATTGAGCTAACACCTTGTGAGACCTGAGCGGGCCCCACCATAGAGCAGGCCACTAGTGCCATTGCTCATTCACTGGAGCCTCACAAACCTTGTTTTTGGTTACTAGTAGCATAGACCAGAAGGTTGAAACCTTGGCCCTGCTGATGTTTTGGAACTACATTTCCCGTGAGGCTCAGCTAACATAAGTGACTGAGCATCTTGAGAGATGTAGTTCCAAAACATCTGGAGGAATTGAGTATCCACCCCATCAAGGTTTGCTGCCATTCACTTCTAGTGGCCTGCTGCCAGGATGACTGACAGCTGTGAGCAAATGAGCAGGACAGCCCTCTGCTCACTTCACATGCCTGTTTGCAGGCAGTCAGTACATGGATGGCACCGCTGAGGGCCAGTCGCACGGCATGATGGCCTTCTTAGTTCCATCATTGGAGGGTATACATTGTGTCACCTGGTGTTGGGACTGGTAAGTATCAGCTACAATATCTCTGCAAATGATAATATTGCCCATTGATCTTGAAGACCAAAGCGATATCTGCCACCTGATGGGATGTCAAAGGGACGGTGGACCTGACTGGTACAGTGTCACGTTAAATCTTATCTGGCTTCATTATGAAACCAAAGCGCAGAGTCCCAGCCGTTCCGTAACACGTACAGGTATCTCTCTGGAGATACGCCGCGCACAGGGGGGGCCTTTGTCACTCATAGCATTTTCAGGAAGCCTGATCCACGATGGAGAATTCCCAGTAGGGTAAACCTAAAACAAAGTATCAGCCAGCAACAGCGAACATACATTTATGACCTCTCTAAAATATGATTTACCTACCTTTTAAATGCTCTAAAACAATGGAGCTTATGTTTTAAGTCGATTCTCGTTAAGCTGCCTTGTTACCACTTCACACTCTTTAACGTGCATTTTATGTCTTTAGGTAAAGTGGTTGATGGACTTCTAGTGATGCGAAAAATTGAGGTAATGTTATTTGTTCCTTCTCCTGTAACAAAATATGATACTGTGATACCAAAACGTCAGCCCTCACAGTTACAATGTCCCCCGATGATGCATTTTCATATTCTTTACCGACCCACAACGTGTTTATTCATTACGTGATGGATTGGAGTCAGAAAGCAAAGTATGGACATTAATACTGTGCTGAATTGTTGGAAAACTGCTAATTCTAGGCCTAAACCTGCTGAATTGAGGATTTGCTTCTCATTAGTATTCTGCAGATAAACTAATTGTTTTTAATATGCAATTCTCCAAAAATTCACCACGCAGTGAATAATCCCCGCCCGTGTCCCACCTTGGCTTTGAGCCTGCTGTCAAACTGCATTACCCACGATTCTCAGATGACTGGCAGGGAAAACAAACAGCTGGAAGGCAAAAGTACATAGGGATTTATTCTCTGTAAAACATGAGCTGCGGTGACTCAATTCTGTCTGAAAAACCTAAATTAAAGCCAACAAAGTTCCTGTTCCTATATATTTTTTTTTTTTCCACCAACTTGACAAAAGCATTTTGTCCTACAATCACTGTTTAGTCGACATGCCCCTTGAAGTCTATGCTAACAGTGACGGTTTTGTTGCTCTGAGCTTGTCTTGGGTGTGGAACACGAAATGTCCATGGCACACCCATTCATTACTGATTAAAAAAGGAAAGGTGTTTATTGCTTTACTGTATTCACCAGCAGCAATCGCTACAAGGACGTAGCTGGTTCCCTCACGTTGACGCCAACTTGTAACTTGCAGAGCCACGGTGCGATAATGAACCGAAACTCCGCACAAGCCATCCTCTCTGCCCTATGTACTGAAGGAGGAGGACATTTGTTTGTTTTTTTACTTAAAAAGGCAATATCCCTTCATCCACGCTGGGTTTGGAACAGGGCACAGTCTATGGAGCTGCAATGTTTGGTTTGTGTGGGTGACTCCCGTGAATAGCTGCAGGGGTTTCTGAAATACTTGGCAAGGCGATTGCCTCTGGAACAAAAGGCATGTTGCCTCGCACAATACAAAACTCAGCACGCTGGTACGTAAAACACAACAGAGCACAACTGAGGGCAATAAATCTGTCTGTGCAGTGTATCGCAGGTTTGTTGTTTAGGTCGTGCTTATAGTAGCTGGTCCTGTTCCTTCTTTGCAATCCCCTCTTCCCTACTTCCTCTTTTTAGTGGAGGATTGTGGATAATTAAACTTGTCTCTGAATGATACATTGTTCCCTTTTTTTATGCATGTTCTTTACCTTGAAAGTCTGTGCAGAAAGCCAGTAGTCCTGAGTCTGTAGAATAAAAAATATTTCCTGATTGGAGAGGTTGGTGGGGGGGGGGGGGGGTTCTATAGGATAGTGAACATTTCAGTTTCCCTCTGACTCCCAGGATCAAGAGACCCCATTTTAGGAAGGAGAGAATCTAGTAAGATGTCACTTGTTAATCTAGAATGCAGGAAATTGCTATAGAATGGCAAGCAAACCCACAGGAGCAGTTACCTGTTTAAGTGGGCTTAGCAGGGCTGTAATGCAGATCATGTCTTTCTCACTGATCCCACCTACATAAACATTTTATTCCAAAACGAAAAGTACTGAGGCTCTACTTTAAAATGAGGATTGACTTTCCCCTAAGAAGCAGATAATTGCCAAAAAAGAAAGGTGAATAACAACCCCCTATGGGTGACAGTCCGGGGCATGGAAGGGCTGTAGAAGAGCGGAAGGCTTTGATGTGGTCCAATTATACTCCACAGACTTGATCTCTCCCTTGGGTTGAAATGACCTGTTACCTGTGTTGAAGAGATTTCTCAAAATGGGGAAGAAAACCGTTCTTATGGCTAATTTTAAAACAGAGTTGCAGGATAGTGACTAAACAAAAGCTGCAAGAACAAATTTGTGTGAAAAATCCTTGCATGTAAAATTAAAGTTATTTATGGTCCACGTTACGCAAGAGTTGTGTGGGATGCGTTTCATACTGCTTAAATAAACCTGAGGGCAAACTAAAGTTTTGTACATTTGGTTTCCCTCTGCAGAATGTGCCCACGGGTCCCAACAATAAGTCTAAGCTACCAGTTGTGATCGCTCAGTGTGGTGAAATGTAAAGGTGAGTAATGTTATCAAACAACAGAAGTGTAAATAAGACGCATAGCTTTCCCCTTTGGAGCTTGTTTTTCCCCCTTTTAGAGTTCTATGTCTTGCCAAGCATATCCAAGCCTAGAAGGAAACCTAGTTGCAAGTGTCTTGCTCGTTTTTATATTTGTGATGTTGGATTATCCAGAAAGAAAGCTATTTATGTGGATATTATCTCAGAGCTCGAGCAGCAGATTGTTTTAGGTCCGTGTAATGATAAACAGCGGCTCTGTTACTGGAGACCGTCTTTAATTTCTGCATTTTGATTCTCATATGTGTTTTATGTTTGTGTTTACTATTGTTTGACAGATGCATCAATTGGTTCCAACGTAAATGTTGTTCAAAACATTTCAATCGCTTCTACCAACCGGTGATGTGCCGCTCGTGTTTGTCTAGGCCTGTTGGAGGATTTGAAGTCCATGTAATCATTTTCTTTTTGGAAACGCAACAAATGCATCGTTTCACTGAAAATTTGGTGTTGATCAAATGTAAAGAAAATAAAAATTGGTTACTGTACAAAAGGATAGAAGATATTCGCGGATTTTTTTGCATGTTTTTTTTTGCATGTTTTTTTTTAATAAAGAACTTCTGGTTAAATTTCGTGTTTATCATTTATTTTTCCAAACGCTCCTTTTCTTTTAAGCAATATTTCTGCGATTCTATTTCAAGTTTAAATGAAGGATACAAGACTTGCAAATTTAAACATTGATCATAGTGAGATTTAAATTTTAACATTTTATTGAAGTTGTTGTAGTGAAATATATGTATATAGTTGGTTTCTAGTACTGGATTTGTTTTTTTTGGGGGGGAGGTTAACTGGCTGAGAATTTACATGATATGCAGTAAGACTGCACACCAAATCATTCAGGTCTTGCACTAGGGCAGAGGTCAGCAACCTTGGCTCCCTGATGTTTTGGGAACTACATTTCCCATGTGCCTCATTCAGCCTAAAGGGTGACCGAGCATCATGGGAGATGTAGTTCCCAAAACATCAGGGAGCCAAGGTTGCTGACCTCTGCGTGACTAGACTATTTATTATTATTATTCTTCTTTATTTATAAAGCGCCAGCATATTCCGCAGCGCTGACAGTAGAAACCATGTAACCCTTCTAGATATTGACAGATTCTCTGGGGAACAGATTTCTGAGCTCCGTCACAATATTCATTTCCTATAGTTCCACTGTATCCAAAGGAGATCAATCTCCTAATATGTTTGTGATGAAGATTGAGGACTATACCACAAGTGAATAATTTACATTCCCTATGAGAATGAGATTGCCTTTAGAAGGGAAGCCATGCTATAAAATGGTCCTTACTCAGACCAAGCAGTATTTTAACTCTCAGGGCTGGATTTACAGCTCATGAGCCTGTAGGCACAAAACTGGAGTGTGCCCCCCCAAAAAGAGCCAAAACTAGGTGAATTCTTCTAAAGCCCCTGCAGGAGCCCAGCATTGAGTAAACCCGATCTCACCATATTCTGGAGCAATGCAAAAGGAAGCTTATTGCAAATATGCCCCCCCCCCCACACCAATTTTCAGCACAATGGACATGTCTGCCAAGGTGCTGGAGCTGTTCGAACAGCTTGGAATTCAGTTGTTCTTGTAGCACAGATTCCTAGCATGAGCAGTATTCTGTGTAACCGCACGTTATGGTCAGCAGCTGGTGAGATTTGCCTGTCAAATACGCGGAGTTTCTTGAACCGTATGAAGGGTAGACATCCGTTTTTACACTAATAGTGGTTTTCCATAAATCCACTGTGTTCTGACAGTGGTTATATGGGAAGCTCTTTAACCCTTTCAGTACCAAATGGCAACAACATTCACAAGCAGGCTGCATTTAATAAAGAATTTAAACGTAAAACATGACCTTTGCTCAAACATTTGTTCCTGTGTATATATTAAAAGGGCCACTGTCCCTTACGTAAGCTGAAACTAGATGACTTGTGCATTACAAACAAAAACACATTATAAAACACATGCTGCTCATTTTTCTTTAAGTAATTGCATGTAAAAAGGAAAAATATAATTTATCTCCCATTTCCATTTTGTGGACTTTTCCCCATGATGCAACATTTACCAAAATCTTGTGAGTTTTACTTTGACTGTGCTTTATCACATACAGTATTTATCAGTTAATGAGATGGATGAGGCAATGTTTAGATAAGACTGTAGGGCAGGGCTTGACAAATTTGCTTTGAATCTAGGAGCCAGCTACTAAAATTAGGAGCCAACCTTTCAGCGAGTATTCGCCTTAATCAAGGTATACCTTGATAAAGGTGACTCCTCGACGAAACGTTGGGAACCTTGCATCTGGGAGTTGGTTTTTGCTGACACAAATTATGATTTTAGCTGCTTCTATTTATCACTTTGTTATCTGGTTCTTTTTGCTGTTAGGTATTTTTTTGTTCATGTGGTCTTTTGGCTACTTTTTTGAGCGTAGAAGTGTAGACCGTTGCTTCTGATAAAATTATATATATTTGTTTAAATAAAACCAATATCACAAGGTACAGATGTTATTTTATTTGCTCTGGTGTCATTGGACACCCTATTTACCCACCACACACACACACACACACACCACACACACACACACACACACACACACACACACACACACACACACACACACACACACACACACACACACACACTATATTTACATTAAATGTGGGAGATGGGAAGAAAACAACATTGAAGCCAACTAGATGGTTTTAGATGCCAAAGACTGCTTTTAGATTGGTGTAAAATAAACTGGAAACTTAGGAGCCAGGAGTAAAATTCTAGGAGCCAGTGGCTACCAGCCTCCTGGCTTTGTCAAGCCCTGCGGTAGTGGGTCTATTGTTCTCCAGGCTAAGATAAGAGATGGCATTTGAATGAGATAAGACAGGGAGCTTAAAAGACGTCCAATCTACCCCCTGATGTCCTTTGAATACATCCCACACAATACAATGATTTGAGTCGGTGATCGACCCATAGACTCCATTCTATGGCCAAAACCACAAAGTGAGGAGCAAGTGATGCAAAGATATGCGGGGGGGGGGGTTTACAACACAAAAGATCACACAATGGATGCACCCAGTGACAGAGTAAAATATCTTCTTAGCTAAGAAGTTTGCGGTGAATCTGAAATCTACAAAAGCAACCTTTCAATTCCACCTTGGCCTTTTTCAATTTTTTCTGGCCTAAAGCATCGATTTGGCATTCCAAAAAGTGACATTGTTTTGAATTTTGGACTGCAAGTTGTGTAATGAGAAATAACCGCCATTGTTGTTACAGATTGTTGGCCGTTGAGGGATAAGGATTCCACTGAGCTCCAGTTAATAAGAGGTGGATTCGTTTTATAACCAGCACCGAGAAACCTGCATTTTCTTGGGCAAAAAAAAGTTGAAAACCAATACGGTGAGGGTAGCAACAACTATCAGCCAGTTGCACGACACCGCAATTAGAAAGTCCATCAGTCCTGTGCTCAAATCCCACTGCTCCTGGGCGGCAGAGGAACCATCGTAGACATCTCTCCTGCTCACGCCTGGCAAGTGACCGACTTCACAACAAACAGCCAAAAGCCTTGTGCAAGTACACTCACTGTGCACTATCCATGAATGAGGATCATGGCAGCACCTGGCTCTGGAACAGTTAAGCAGAGGCTGGCAATATCCCTTCATGAGCCATCACGGGAAGGGTGAACAGATTCACTTTAAATTAAAACAAATGCATATTAACTAGACTTGTGCACCGATTTTTTTTTTTTTTTTTTTTTTTTTTTTTTTTTTTTTTTTTTTTTTTCGGTTCGTTCGGATTTTGTAAATTTTCGTTTTGGCTGATTTCCATTTCAGTTTGTTTTTTGTATTGACTTTTTTTTGTGATTTCGGAAATTTTCGTGTTTTTCGGAACATCTGTTCTCCTCGTTTCAAAGTGTCTATTCGTTTTGACGTAAACTAATGGTTTTTCGGATCCGATATTTCTGTCGATACGATAATTCTGCTGATACGATAATTCTGCCATTGAGATTTCTCATGTTTTACAAGAAGGATACATTGAGATTTCTCTGGTTTCCCCGGGAAGGATACATTGAGATTTCCCATGTTTTACAAGAAGGATACATTGAGATTTCTCATGTTTTACAAGAAGGATACTGTGACGGAACCTTTCTCTTCCGTCTGTCCTGACTCTCCAGACACCCCTTCGTTGCGGTCAGCCCGGCTACTGGGAGCGCTGTCCTCAGTGCCTCGAGCAGCTTGACCTGCCTGCTTCTGTTCCTCTGCCCTGGAGCCATTAGGAATTTCCAGAAGGCTGCTCGGTACCTTCTGAGGGTGATAGTGTAGTGTCACTGAATGAAACACCAGACGCGGCTGTATGTTTCAACAGGATTCTCTCTCTGTCTCTGAGAGTTCTCTGAGTTTTAATGAACAAAACGCCACCATTTATGCTGAAGTCCAACAGTCATAATTTGCATAAATGACACACCTCGTCCTACCAATATACTAATTACATTATGTCAGTTATTTACAATAAACATTCTTTACATTCTTTAGCCTTCAGCTCACACAACATTTGTATAATCCATTGTTCTAACACATCAGATTAAACACTAACACTCACAGATCCCTTGAATTAAACATGCAGCTAGATAAGGGGAAAAGCCCTGTTGCATAAATTACACAGCAGTAAAGCTTGTTTACAGAAACACATTTACCTACAGGAATATAAGTATATTTAAAACCAAAGCTATGCCATTTTACACTAAACTAATTTAAACTAAAACCGATGTAAAATATTTAAAAACACACGATATAAATTGAACATGAAGTCTCTTGGGGTTTGAAGCATGGAGCGTTACATCAGCTCCATGACATATGTCCCCCCTTCCAGAACGGCAGGGCAAGTTTAGATCCCAAACGGATCGCTTGCCACTGACGAGACCTCTCACCTTGCCCCTCTTCTGTGCCATCTTCAAAGTTCCATGGTTGCGGGCACATAAGCAAAGTCAGCGGGGTCTGACGGTCACTGGAAGGCTGTGGGTCCATAGTCCCTTGGTAAGAGGCAAGCCAACCCTTTTGTCCAGTGCTCCCAAGGACTAACCACAGTAGTGTGTGCCAGGCAACAGGCCACCACAGTCCACAGACACAAAACGTTTGCTAGCGGGCACACTGGAATTCCCCCCCAACATCTTTCTGTCTCCAAGGCACCTCTGCAGACCCAGGACCAAGACACAGTCAGCAGTCCCAGTCCCCAGTCTCTCCTTCGGGTGATGCCCCCCTCCCGAACATTCAGCAGGGGCCTAGCCCATGGCAATCCCCACAATCCCAAAAGGGCGCAACTCCCCCTGGGACCAGGAATCCGGCAGTCTCCCCGGGTAGTCACTCACCGATTCTGCTGGTCTTCTAGGCAGGTAAGAAGTGGTCCCCTCTCTTGTAGCACCTTGGGTCACAGGGGTGGAGTGCTGGGTGGTCTCCATCTTCGTTGGGGACAAAGCACACTCTGATGCCAGCTTAGCATCCACCTCCAGCAACACTGGGTACAATTGCTCCTCTATGCAAAATATAACAGGGGCAATGACTTGACTCCCTGTTGTGCTGCTCTCCTCCGTGGTGGGAACATGGGTGCTGGCAGCTTGTGCCAGGGACAACTCATCTTGGAGCTGTTGGCACTGTGCTCGTGTCCCTTCGAGCTCAGCCTGCAGGTGGCTAACAGTGCCCTGGTGCTCCTGCTCCCATACACCTAGTTGGTGTGTCAGACGGCTCACCTCCATCTCGCTTGCCTTAGTTTGAGCGAGGCTCTCCTTCCGAGCTGCGTCTGCTTCTAGTAGCTGGTGTTGGCACAGCTGGAGTTGGTTCTGGAGCAGCTGTATTTCCTCTTGCTGCTCATAGGCCCGTGCCTGAAAAGTATCCCGGGAGAGCTGTGTCTGCTCCAACTCCTGCTCACAGCGCTCCAGACGAATTTTAAATGTGGTAATTTCTGTCTGTAGAGCCGCTCTGGTTTGCCGTTCGTCCTCCAGCTGCTCAATCACTACAAGGGAGCCGCGCTCCAGCTCCGCTATCTACGCCTGAGCACCACTGAGCTCCGTGTGTAGGTCGATGTTACAGTCCTCACAGACCTGCAGCTGGGATGACAATTTTCGTATACTGACTGACTGTTCTCGTACTTCCATGCAGCGACCATTTCTCTCCCCCGTGACAGCTCGCAGCTCATCCTGTAGCCGGTGCAATTGCAGGCCAGTCTCTTTCTCGCTCTGGGTTGCAAAGTCTAGTTGCCCTTTCAAGGTCTCTACCTCCCTTCGAAGCGGGTCACAACATTTGCATTCGCTCTCCAGCACCACCTCCGTTTCTTTCACCCATCCACCCCTCCGCTTCTTTTTAGCCTTACCTGAGGGTGGGTTGACGGTCACGGTTGGTGCGGAGGCATATTTTGTTTGGGTCTTGGCATTGGCAGAAGCCGATGCTTCCAAAATCCCTGGTCTCTGCCAATCCAAGTCTGTAGACACCCTCTGGGTGTGTGGTGTAGTTGCCAGCCAGTTCTCCTCCTGGCCACGAATGTCCTCTGGCTCCATCCAGCCTGGGACCTTGTATTTACTGTATTCCACATGCAGAGGGTTAAAATCTTCCTGGTCCTGCACAGCTTCCCCTTTCTGCATTAAACAGACCTCATTCCAAAAGCTCTGGAACAGGTCCAGGCTAGGGTTTGGACCATATTGCTTGAGGCGTCTTTTTACCTCCTTGAGCGTTTCCATCTTGCTCCTGGTTGCACCAAACTTGTGCCTTTGACCCTTTCTTCAATATTCGTTCCTTCCATGGCTCTCCAGCAGGACCTTCAGGGTGTCCTGCTTGCAGGCTGTATAGTTTGTCATCTCGGGGTGTATTGGTGTTCGAGAGCCTCTATCCACACCGCTTGCCACCAATGTGACAGAACCGTTCTCTTCCGTCTGTCCTGACTCTCCAGACAGACACCCCTTCGTTGCGGTCAGCCCGGCTACTGGGAGCGCTGTCCTCAGTGCCTCGAGCAGCTTGACCTGCCTGCTTCTGTTCCTCTGCCCTGGAGCCGTTAGGAATTTCCAGAAGGCCGCTCGGTACCTTCTGAGGGTGATAGTGTAGCGTCACTGAATGAAACACCAGACGCGGCTGTATGTTCCAACAGGATTCTCTCTCTGTCTCTGAGAGTTCTCTGAGTTTTAATGAACAAAACGCCACCATTTATGCTGAAGTCCAACAGTCATAATTTGCATAAATGACACACCTCGTCCTACCAATATACTAATTACATTATGTCAGTTATTTACAATAAACATTCTTTACATTCTTTAGCCTTCAGCTCACACAACATTTGTATGCAACACAACCTGTTGCATAAATTACACAGCAGTAAAGCTTGTTTACTGGCTATACAGAAACACATTTACCTACAGGAATATAAGTATATTTAAAACCAAAGCTATGCCATTTTACACTAAACTAATTTAAACTAAAACCAAACGATGTAAAATATTTAAAAACACACAATATAAATTGAACATGAAGTCTCTTGGGGTTTGAAGCATGGAGCGTTACATCAGCTCCATGACAGATTCATTGAGATTTCTTTGGTTTCCTGGGAAGGATACATTGAGATTTCTCTGGTTTCCCGGGAAGGATACATTGAGATTTCCCATGTTTTACAAGAAGGATACATTGAGATTTCTCATGTTTTACAAGAAGGATACATTGAGATTTCTCTGGTTTCCCGGGAAGGATACATTGAGATTTCTCTTGTTTTACAAGAAGGATACATTGAGATTTCTCTGGTTTCCCGGGAAGGATACATTGCGATTTCTCATGTTTTACAAGAAGGATACATTGAGATTTCTCATGTTTTACAAGAAGGATACATTGCGATTTCTCTGGTTTCCCGGGAAGGATACATTGAGATTTCTCTGGTTTTACAAGAAGGATACATTGAGATTTCCCATGTTTTACAAGAAGGATACATTGAGATTTCTCATGTTTTACAAGAATGATATATTGAGATTTCTCTGGTTTCCCGGGAAGGATACATTGAGATTTCTTTGGTTTTCCAGGAAGGATACATTGAGATGGGAATGATACAAAATTACAGAATCAGCGATATAACCGAAAAATACGATGTTCGAAATTACTGAAATGGAACCGAAATCAGGAATGGAGCCGAAATCACGAATGGAACGAAAATGCATTTCGATTTTACACATTTCTAGTCCATTCGAAAATTCCGAAAAGTTTTCGTTTCGGCTCGGAAATTTGTTCGGATCTGCTGTTTTCGGATCCGAAATTTTTCAGAAAAATCGGCCGAATCCGAATGCATGAATCGGGAAATTTCGTGAAAATTCCGAAACCCAAAACGCACATCCCTAATATTAACCTGTCCGTACACTACCTGATTCTAATAAAAGATAAACAAATTGCTCCCATTACTACGTTATATTTGTAGCAGGTTAGAATTCGGGACCCTTTCAGTCTGTATGGACAGTTTGTTTACCCAAGTTGCAGGACAATAGTCTGCAAAGGTGATCACTTTTAGGATTGCCTAACCGACACTAGACTGCATGTGCAAAAATCACATGCCTAAAGCTGCACAATCAGCTGGCAGCAAAAAGCAGAAAAGACATTTTGGTTATGTTTGGATTATAGGCAAGGAATAGGTTTACATATCCTGGATTGGTCAGGGGGTATTTTGTAATGTTATGTTATAGCCTGAAAACCCCTGTATATCCTGTTTACTGCCATCGGCATTATGATTCTCTTTATCTCCTGTCAAGGTTTGGGGTATTTTAACTTGACAGTGGCAGTTAATGCTTCTTAAAGGGACACTACCACTTGCATAAGCTGTAACTTAAAATCACTTTATAAAACACAGGCTGCAGATTTTTTTTTCTCTGTTTGAAGCAATTACATGTGAAAAAGAAAAATAAAGGTGTTTTTTTATCTCATTTCCATTTTGTGGATTATTCCCATGATGCAATGTTTACCGGAATCAGTGCCAAAGTTTTACATTATGGCTGTGGTTCATCTAGTCTACAGTATTTACCAGTTAAATGAGGTGGAGGAGGGAACGTTTGGACAAGGCTGCAGGAGGCTTTTGTGTTCTCAGGCTACCTGAGATAAGAGATGGCAGCTGAATGAGATAAGACAGGAAGCTTAACCACTTCTATGCGGAGGACGCGCTCAGCGCGTCCTCCACATGGCTCCTGCTGTGCGGAGGACGCGCTGAGCGCGTCCTCCCTTTGGGGTCAGCGTTCGGCCGGGTTCCGGCCTATCGCTGGCCCCCCCGGTGCGGGCTGACATCCTCGATGTCAGCCCAGCATCCGGAACCGCCGCCGATGAAATTAGGTGTCATCGCGGCAGCGCGATGACACCTAATTCAGGCGCCCCCCCCCGCATGTGCGGAGGAGGCGCCTGAAAGGGAGGGGGGGAGGTCCTTCGGACCTCTCTCCCTCCCGATCGGCGGCGTTGCGGGGGTTAACCCAGGCACCATTTGGAAGGGCACAGCCTGCCCTTCCAAATGGTACCTGGCATTAACCCCTGGGGAGCTGGATCACGAATCGGCGCTGAAAAGCGCCGGTTCGTGATCCTTTCCCGGAGCTGGCCGACATCTTGGATGTCGGCCAAGCCTCCGGGAACTCCCCCTGAGGACTGGCGTCATCGTGCATAGCACGATGACGTCAGTCCTGGAGTTAACCCCTAACTGCCACCAATGGTGGAGATAGGGAGTTCCAATGAACTCCCAATCACCCGATCCGTGGCAGCTAGGGGTTAAAGTTTGGTATGGTTGGATCGGCCAGAGCATGGCCGTTCCAACGATACCAAACACTACTGTGAAAAAAGTTTTTTAAAAAAAATAAAAATTAAAAATAAAAATAAAAATAAACATTTTTTTTTCTTTTTTTTGGTTCGTTAATGCAGCAATATTGTTCCCATTTCAATTATAATGTGAACAATGATGCTGCACTAACGATTTTTGTATGCGGTGCGTTTGTTAAAAATCGTGTAATTTTCCCCAAAAAAAAATGTAACGAGACCCCATCTCTAATTTTTTTAACAAGCGCACCCCATACAAAATATAACCGCAATTGCTCGCATGTTAAAATGTGAAAAAAAAAACACTTTACACGTTGTAAATTATTGAAAATACATATTTTATTGCATTTTTTGTTATAATATACAGACAGGTCATGACGTATACATATAATAATGGCATATTATGAATCTACCGACTCTGACGGAAAGAACGATATATAATATGTCTGGGTCATATACTAAAATAAGCCTTCAAAACACGTTTAAACATGATGAGCAAAACCGGTAAAAATGACCTCAGCACAGGGGCGGGAAAAGCCTCAGCAGCGAAAGGGTTAAAAGACATCAACCCCCCAATCCCCCAGATGATGTCCTTTGAATACATCCCACACAATACAATCATTTGAGTCAGTGATCGACCCCTAGACTCCATTCTTTGGCCAAAGCCACAAAGTGAGGTAAATATACTGTGGGGCGGCAGTTTACAATACAAAAGATCACACAATTGATGCTCCCAGTGACAGAGTAAAAAATCTTACGTAAACATACAAGAAAAAAGTTATCAGCAACATAAAATAAACACAAAGACATTTCATTCTTTGATGGTAGTGGCCCTTTAATCGCCACAATGTAGCAGTGTACAGTGTTAATAGCAATACAGAATTTACAACCATTATGTTGATGGTGTCTATGCTTAATTAATACTACTTTCAGATCCCTCTCTGTTCCTAAAGTGCACCCGTCCTATTCATCTGCTGGGTGCCACTGTTACCGGTCTCCTATAGGCAAGCCCTTCTCATCCGACAGGTAGACCACAGTTTGCTGTGCTGCTATAAGAAAGATGATGTCATGCTATGGGCATGTATGAAAGGTGAGCTTTAAAAAAAAAAAAAACAGAATACATTCCGTGTCCTGTCTGGTGCAATAATTCACAGAAATCACAGCAGCTGTCACCAAGCCCTTTACCTGGGGCATTCAAGAGGAAACCTGCATTTCCACCTTTGGTGTGAAATACACTTACTTATAACTCCATTCAAGCTATCGTTTGTCATGCAAGCTGCTGTGGATTGTGCTCCTGGGATTTCCTGTCCTGCCAACTGAAGTATGGTGAGGAAAATGGCCTAGAACATTGGACTGGTCCCCAACCCTGGTCCTAAGGGCCCACTAACAGGCCAGGTTTTAAGGATTACCTTGAAGAAATGCAGCCTGGATCCTGCAATCACAGAGCAGCAAATCATATCGCCTGTGCTGTGCTTCAGAATATATCCTGCAAACCTGGCCTGTTACTGGGCCCTGAGGACCAGGGTTGGGGATCACTGGCCTAGAGCAATTGCAAGGATTGTCAATCATGAGTTGGTCATGGGTAGCGTCCATGAGCCACAACTTCCCGTAGCAAGATGGTATCTGGTTTCGCACATAAGCAATTCTAGGCCGAGCACCCCTTCCCGGACTGCATGGGACCCTGAGCATGCTAGGTTTCAGAACCTGGTGAGGATTCAGAAGGGGCAGGGGAACCTGCGTGAAGATTGTAATTTAGCCCACAGAGTTTCACAATTCTGAGCAATTCAGAAAATGTGTGGCTTTCGGGCATTAATCCCTTGACGCTGCCAGGTGTGCTATGCCATCCAGGCCTCAATGTCGAAGGATGGCATAGCACGGCTCTCCACCCCGCACCCTTCCCTGCGGCCAACCGCTGCAATTACCTTCTCCAGGTGTAAATAAATGCTAATATTTACATACAGAATGAATAGCCCTTATCCAAAATCCTTTTGTGCACCAACCAAAAGTAGAAAATCCCGCACTTAACCTTTATGCTACAGAAGACTAAATAATTATAAAATGACCTTCAGGCTGTGTGTTTAGACTTGGGTCCCACCCAAGATCTCATTATTATATGCAAATGTTCCGAAATCCGAACACTTCTGGTCCAAAGCATTCCGGGTAAGGAATACTTTCCTTCTGCATACATTTGTTCACAAATGGAATCAGCAGCATAAGATGGATAACCATCAGAACACATACAGGCAGTCCTTTTTTTCAGGGGGTACTCGGGGCGGGTACTCAATACAGGCACCTTCACCACCAGCCAGAACTAACAGGAGAGAGCAGGATGCTCCTCATTCCTCCTGCAGTGGCAGGCAGAGAATCGGGCGCGCTCGGCAGCTCATGTTGCTCCTGAACGCTTCTGATTGTCAGGAGTGTATGTAGGGACTGATAACCCCCTCCCCCAGTAAGTGACAAGGGAGGGCTGCTCCCCCCTCTCTGCAGCTGCTGAAACTTTGAACAGCATGGGGAGGGGGTGCAGCATGTTTACACACATCTGCTAGAGCTGCGTATTGTCAGGCAAGCGTTGTGATCAGGGGAGCTGGCACTGTAAGGCGATAGTGAGTTTTATTGCTGTGGAGCTCATACACACTGCGCATAACTGAGTTTCATTGCTGTGGTGCTCACACACACTGCGCATTACTGTGAGTTTTATTGCTGTGGAGTTCATACATACTCAGCAAAACTGAGTTTCATTGCTGTGGTGCTCACACATACTAGGGGATTATCCACTCAGTGCCATCGTTGCAAAAAAAAACCCACATAAAAACCCAGCTAACTGCCCTGCAATACAGATTTTTCTTGCAACAGAGACACTTAGTGGGTAACCCCTATAAGGTTACAACAATAGTTGTAGTTCATTTAAAGGAACACAGTATTAAAAAATATGGTTCCCTTTTATAGTGTCTTCCTTTAAGCGAGCTACAACTATTGTTTATGAGGACATGAAAATAGTCATAATAATCAGTTTTTCCCAGGCGTGAGAGAGTACCCCCACCTATTGTTCCAGAAAAAAAGCACTGGGTTCTTCAAAGAGAGCCGAACTGGCCACCGACTTGCACAGAACAGTGAATTTCCCCATACAGTGCAATTTCGTGGCCATTCGGCTATTCAAAAAGCTGGCAGTTTGACAAATATTGGGGAATTGCCATCGAAATACGGTGCCTGTTCAACGGTAGTGAACTCCCCATAGAGAAGTAATGGTTAATCTATTCAGAGACACCGAACAGCAGTGAAATGTCAGAGAAATGCCCTGATTTTCGGGGGTTTTATTCAGCAGGTTTAATCAGATGAATCCTATAGGTTTCAATGTAAATAATATTCCCTGTTTTTATCAAATATTTATTCAACTATTTAGACTTTTTGCTGCAAGTGAAAATAATATTTTTTAGGCATTGTTCAGCAAAAAAAATCCCAATTTTTTTTTCCCTGTAACAGACCTTTTTATTATTCATAGGACCTTACATGTTATTTCAAGGCATTTTTATGTAGGCGTTTTTCGCAAACGTGGTCTAAAAGTTGCAGTGTTTTTGTTTTGTTTGTTTTTTTATCCCTGTTCGGCTTTTTTCGGCGGCTGGTTGGTACTCTGTTCAGCGGGTTGTCTTTTTTCGGATCGATTCTGCCGTTTTGCGGTGGTTTATGTGATGCGTTCGCTGCACTTCTGGGACCCTGCTTTGAATGCTGAATTCACTGCAGGGTCGGCGAATCGGACTAGCCGAACTGAGGGGAACAGGAGAGCTCTCTGAATAACCCTAATAAGTGAGGGGAAACACTAAAAGAATGGTTAGAGGATTTAGAAATCTCTATACAAACAAGCAGTGCCAAAGGACTGGAAACACTGGTAAATGGTGGAGTCTAGTAGGGTGAGGGTGAACCTTGTAAGAATAGGGCAGGTGAGATTTTTGGGTCAGAATGCTTAAGGAAAAGGAAGTGATGGGGGAAGGGGGTTGTGATGGCGAGAAAATGAATACCTGGGTACTAATGTTTGAAATTAAAAGGGACACAAGCTTGGGCACAGCTGTCTGGCTGACAGAAATGCAATCTAGGAACGGTTCCCCAGCAGCTGTTCCATTATGAATATAGCCTGCATTCCGTGAAATGTTTCCAAGACATCGCAATTCACATGTGTTCTTTGTTTAAATCCTTTAATAACAAGCACTATAGCTATTCCGTGCTGGACAAGGACAGTCACATTACTATTTCACCAGTAAATGATTTATTCTGCCCAGTGGTCTATCATCTGCGGACTATCACACAGTTAGTTGACAGGGATTATGAACTGTTCTAAGGGATTTTCCAGAAAACCAATATCAGGAAACAGTGTTTTTTGGGATTTTATTATACAGTGTGATGACCACCCGCTATCTGTCCAGTTGTCACATGCGGAGCGAGGGTTTACAGGCGGTTAACAGCTCCAAGCCTCTGGACGTTCTAACTCTTCCCCCTCTCAGGACCCCAAAGTTATGCCAACCTAACCCCCTCCCACCCAAAATCGTGTACACCCTCCCGAAGACTCACTGCCACCACAAAAGTAATGGGGCACTTTCGAAACCCCTTAACTGTATACCACCCCAATCCAGGAGCCTCTCCAAACACAGCTAAAATATCCCAAATGGTAAATACTACTGTAAGCGGAAACCCAAGCTATGCGGGAGAAACGTGAATCATCTAGAGCCAAAGACAGGACTAGGTTTCAAATGTTTTAATGGCAAAAGACAAAAATAAAAAACTTTACACAGTGCCAGGATCCCATACAAAATATGGAAACACCGTTCCTGAAATAGAAAACGGGACTTGGACAAAACACAGAAGCCTAACTTACATAGAGAGCACTAGTAAGAAGACTTCCATGGGTATTTCAGGTTAAGTCCGCAGAATGTTCTTTCAGAGATGTTATTCCAACGAAAGTCCTTTCGAAATACCCAGTGATACGTGTGGGCATCCAGTATATCTAACTGGCCCTTTCTGCAAACATCCACCCCACCCGATCTTATTAAAAGATGAGAGTCCCCGGATCAAGTTTCCGTCCATCCATCTATCCGAGCAGATTATCCTAGGGTTGCCAGATCGGCCGTGTTTCCTGGACACGTATTACTAGTTCATATAGAGGGGAGCCCAGGGAAAAGTGCTGCCCTGCAACATGTATAATTCATATGCTGCAGGAAGGAAATGAAGGCAGGTCACCTGGGATTCCTCTTTGTTTTCTTACCTGCAGCGTATGGCTTCTACATTATTTATTAATTCTCTGACTAGTCATATTTTAAATCTCCCTCCATTTCTGTTTGTTTCTCCCTCCCACCCCCCTACACGTCATAATGGTAGCTATCTGTGCATTCTCGCCCACCTTTCTCTTTCAACAGCATACTCTCAAAGACTCACCTCAATCTCTTTTCCCTCTGCTGCCCCCAGCGCTGGTCCCTAATTTCAGCTCTCCTTTCCAGCTGTCTCCACTTCTCTCTCTAATTATTCTTACTAAGCCCAAACTTCTGGTCCTTCCTATGCAATCCCTAAGATTTTCTTCTGGCCACCAGTTTCCCTTCCCTCTGCTCTCATTTGTTTCAGTTACCCCCATCCCTTACATTGTAAGCTCACGGGATGTCTGCCTTAGCACTTGGTTTAAAGTGCTGTATTAACTGGACATTTATCCTACAGGCAGGGTTGTCTTTCCTCTTGTATCATGTACGTCTCCTGTTTGTGCTTCCCCATTGTAAAGGGCTACGGAATCTGTTGGCGCTGTATAAGTACTTGTACCTGTAACTGTAACATGGTGCAGGCAGGGTGGCATCTCATGTATTGCCTATCAGCATGAATTAATTATTTGTGTCCAGGAAATCATGGCCGATCTGGCAACCCTATGACCAGCATGTATAGTACTTGTTCTTTTGCATGAACTAAAAGGTTTTCTTAAAAAAATTATAATAAGTTTACATCTGACTTAGAATCTATCCAAAGTCTGCATAGAGCTCTCTCAAAAACATCTCTCATAACATGTCTCCTATGATTCTCCTCATGTTGCGCAGACAATTCAAGCTTGTAACGCTACAATAGTTGGAAAAAAAATATAGACAGTAAAGTGATAAATTGAATGATCATTCCAGTGCTTTTTGTTTGTTTATTTTTGTTTTTCGGTAAGCCTTAAAAAATCCAATGTGACAAAAAGTAGCATTTTTAATCATTAACTTAAATTATTTAAAGGAGGCATTATTGAAGGCCACAGGCAATTGCATTCGACTTGTTAGCAAAAACAAAAAAGGGAAGAAACCACTGTGGTACTCTACAGAAGAGGCCAAAATAGTGAAGAACAAAAAGATAGCATTCAATAATTATAAAAAAAACTCAGAGTGAAAAAGATAGGCAAACCTATAAGATTAGGCAGAAAGAGGCAAAGCAATTTATAAGAGCTTCCAAAGCACACGCAGAAGAGAAAATAGCTCAGTCAGTAAAAAGGGGGACAAAACATTTTTTAGATACATAAACGAGAAAAGAAAAGTAAAACAAGGATTAGTTAGATTAAAATCAAAGGAAGGAAGGTATGTAGAGGAGGATAAAAGTCTCACTGACTGCCTCAATGAATATTTTTGTTCAGTCTTTGCAGAAGAAAAGGAAGGAAAGGGACCTCAGTTAGGAGGAAACACTAAAGAGACATTTACATATGAGTTTACAGAGGAGGAGGTTCTACAGCAGCTGTCTAAAGTAAAGACAAATAAGTCAATGGGGCCTTATGGGATCCACCCTAAATTATTAAAAGAGCTCAGTGGTGTAATAGCAAAACAATTAACAGATTTAACCAATCCTTGTTAACGGGAGTCGTCCCAGAAGACTGGAAATTAGCAAATGTTGTGCCCATTTACAAGAAGGGGAGTAGGGAGGAATCGGGGAACTATAGGCCAGTTAGTCTTATGTCAGTAGTGGGGAAATAAATGGAAACCATGGTAAAGGAAAGGATTGTTGAACATCTAAAAACACATAGATTACAGGATCAGAAACAACATGGGTTTACCTCAGGGAGATCATGCCAAACTAATCTTATTGATTTTTTTGATTGGGTAACAAAAATAATAGACAAAGGTGGTGCAGTAGACATTGCTTATTTAGATTTCAGTAAGGCTTTTGATACTGTTCCGTATAGAAGGCTTATCAATAAATTGCAATCTTTGAGCTTGGATTCCAATATTGTTGAATGGATTAGGCAGTGGCTGAGTGGCAGGCAACAGAGGGTTGTGGTAAATGGAGTTTATTTGGCACAAGGTCTTGTTACCAGTGGGGTACCTCAGGGGTCAGTACTTGGACCCATTCTCTTTAATATTTTTATTAGTGATATTGCAGAAGGTATTAATAGTAAAGTATGTCTTTTTGCTGATGACACAAAGATTTGCAACAGGATTGACGTTCCTGGAGGGATCAGCCAAATGATTTAGGTAAACTTAAAAAATGGTCGGAGCTGTGGCAATTGAGTTTTAATGTGGATAAGTGCAAGATAATGCACCTGGGGCGTAAAAATCCAAGGGCTGAATATAGAATATTTGATACAGTCCTAACCTCAACATCTGAGGAAAGGGATTTAGGGGTTATTATTTCAGAGGATCTAAGAGTAAGTAGTCAATGTAAAAGAGCAGCAGGAAATGCTGGCAGAATGCTTGGTTGTGTAGGGAGAGGTATTAGCAGTAGGAAAAGGGAAGTGCTCATGCCACTGTACAGAGCACTGGTGAGACCTCACTTGGAGTACTGTGTGCAGTACTGGAGACTGTATCTCCAGAAGGATATAGACATCTTAGAGAGAGTTCAGAGAAGGGCTACTAAAATTGTGTACGGCTTGAAGGCGAAAAGTTACCAGGAAAGGCTTAATGATCTTAACATGTATAGCTTGGAAAAAAGACGAGACAGAGGAGATATGATAGAAACATTTAACTACGTAAAGGGAATCCACAAGGTAGAGGAAGGGAGTATATTTAAACGGAAACAAAATAACAAAACAAGAGGACATAGTCTTAGATTAGAGGGGCAAAGGTTTAAAAGTAACATCAGGAAGCATTATTCTACTGAGAGAGTGGTGGATACATGGAACAGCCTTCCAGTAGAAGTGGTAGAGGGCAAAACAGTAATTGAATTTAATCAGGCATGGGATAGGCATAAGGCTATCCTAAACAAAAGATAAATCCAGGTAAAGTATCTATGTAATTGGGCAGACTAGATGGGCCGAAAGGTTCTTATCTGCCAACATTTTCTATGTTTCTATGTTTCTATTAACTGAAGCCATTTACCCATTTTCTTACTACACAGAGTCAATCCTATTTATTCAGCATCATTTGTGATACCTCAGACTCCTTATCTTCCTTGTTCACAGATTGGATGGGAATTTTCTGCTGCTCTGTGCAAGGGGAGAAATGCATCGATATCAGATTACAGAGTAAAAGAAACAGTAAAACAGAAAGCTCTGCTGTAAAAACACAAAAGATTCAGTTGCTTCTTTATTTGTGTACAAAAAAATGAACAGCACAACCAAAGACTAACAGGTCTATTCAAAGAAAGATGAAACTCAGGAGAATGACTGGAGAAGTGATAATTCTAACAGGGTTATTCAGAGAGAGGTGAAAACCAGGAGAATTGCCAGGAGAATGAACAATCTAGACCAAATAGGCGATTTGGAAAGTGAGATAAATGGGAGAATTTTTCTGGTTTGGCTATTTTGACCTACAGGGTTATTCAGAGAGCGTGAAAAACAGGAGAATGACTGGAGAATGAAAAATTCTAGGTAAAAATAGCCAGACCAGAAAAATTCTCCCTTTCCAAATCGGCTATTTTGACCTAGAATTTTTCATTCTCCAGTCATTCTCCTACTTTTCACGCTCTCTGAATAACCCTGCTAGAATGTTCACTTCTCCAGTCATTCTCCTGGTTTTCATCTCTCTGAATAACCCTGTATGTCAAAATAGCCAAACCAGAAAATTCTCCCATTTATCTCATTATCGAAATCAGCTATTTGGCCAAGATTGTTCTCTTCTCCTGCCAGTTCTCCTGATTTTTCACCGTTCTCTGAAGAACCCTGTAAATAAGATTTTTTTTATATATATGCATTCAAAAATTACATACATGTAAAATATTCATAAATGATCTGCCCATCGTCTGCAAAGCCTCAACTGTACATATGTACACAGACGACACTGTAATCTATACCAGCAAACCAAATCTCCCGCAGCTGGAGGCCGTGCTGCAAGAACAATTCACAGAGGTAGAAAAGTGGATCAAACACAACAAACTTTTTTTAAATACTGCCAAAACTGTAACGATGCTCTTTGGAACAAAACCTAAACTACACAAATTGCAAAATCCCCATCTATGTGTTGGGACAAAATCAAATGGCACGCTGACCACAGTCACTTCTCTCAAATATCTAGGTATGTGGTTGGACCCTAATCTATCCTTTGGCCCCCACATCGAAAAACTTTCATCTAAACTTTACCCCAAACTAGGTGCCCTGTACAGAAACAAATCCTGCCTGAGCCCTGCGGTAAGAAAGCAGATTGTACAACAAATGCTTATGCCAGCTATTGATTACGGAGATGTAGTGTATGCAGCGGCCCCGCAAACACACCTTCAGAAACTTACTACATTGTATAACTCCTTCTGCCGCTTTGCATTACAATGTAACTACATGACCCACCATTGTGACATGTTAAAAGAGCTAAACTGGCCATCGCTGGAGTCTAAACGCACCCTTCACCTTTCCAGCCTGGTGTCTAAGAGCATTTCTGGGAAGCTGCCACCCTACCTGAATAGACTGCTTCCCCCAGCAGCTCCCTCATCCTATAACCTCCGATCCAGAACCAGCACCTTACTTGCAATACCACAATACAAAAAGACAGTGGCTCGGTCCTCATTTTCCTACAGAGCACCACAATTATGGAATAACCTCCCAGACACCATCAAATCTTCCACCAGTCTTAAGTCACTCAAGAGCTCCTTACTAACATACCTCAATACAGAATGCACCTGTAAACATGTAACATAATGACTATTTCCTACATATTTATTTTCTGTTAATCTGTATATTTGTGTTGTTTAATATTACTGTTGTATTGTATTGCTTTGTATTTCTGTAACTGTAACACTTCAATGTTCTTGAACCCAGGACATACTTGAAAACGAGAGAAATCTCAATGTATCCTTCCTGGTAAAATCTTTTATAAATAAATAAATATATATATAGAAATCTCCATAACATGGTACCAAACTATGTATCAAAAATAGCTATACATCTAAGGCTAGGGTCAGACGAACGCAGTGCGAACGCGCGTGCAGCCGCACTTTATCACGGCCGTAGTAGCAGCAAATGACGGCCAATGATGGGCAATGTACGAAGTACGGCCGCACAAAAGTGCAGCCGCGCAACGCAAGCGGCAGACAAATGCATTTTTTTCGAGAACATGATACCGCTAGTACTGACGTACAGAGTGCGCAGCGTCCGCTAGCGGCGTGTGTGTATGATTAGGAGACGTCAGACGCTGCTAATGTCCGGCCAACATAACGTCCAGACGCAAAAAGGGTTTTATTGATGATCCGTACAAAATCACGGACGCAAATGCGCATCGTATGACCGCTATCGCGTGTTCCGTGAAAAAATACGTCCATTCGTTCGAACGCACTTTTTCACGGACAACGCGAAAAATGCGTTCGTCTGACCCTAGCCTCATAGCAACAGTGATGCAATGTGACACTCACATACTGTATGTAGTAATATAGTAGCAACAGTTAGCGGTTATAAATGCATAACAAGTTCCAGTAAGGATACAATTCAATCACAGCAGCACCTAATCAAACATCATATATGCAGTAAGAAATAGTTTTAAAAAAATGTATAAAGCAGTAAAAGTAGCATCTTAGAAAGCATAATATGCAGTTGGTAGCGGAATATATTATTTATTATGCTTTTTTAACCTACATTTCCATTTATCCAATTCTATGAATGTATTTATTGCAGGAGACTGAGCTATATATCCTTATTTTATAAAAAAAAAAATATTAATTTTTTTAATGCTCCTTTGCAGACTATATAAAACTATAAAAATATTTTGTTTTTTTTGGAGAGCCCTTGAGTATTTTCTAAACTCAACCTGTCTGACTAGGTTGGAAACCGCCTACATGTACAGAACATGAAGGAGATAATGACATCTTTTTTGGTAGGATTCTTATCAATAACTGTATAAGCTTGGCATATTTGCACACGATGCTGGCCTTGACAGGGCGTAACTTTTTCAACATCAGTAATTGGATTCCCTGTACTATAAAGATATCCTTCTTAAGGAGGTGAACAGTAAACATTGTTTCTGTGTAAACAGTTTAAAAAAGAGACTACTTAACATAAATGTATCAAGGAAGATGTATGTTTAGGTTACTCACCACAAGTGATAATCTCTCAAACTGCTCATCATGGCTTTCAGTATCTCAAATTCTTATATGATCAACATTTTAGCACATTTAACTGGACATACAGGAAATCTCGGATTCTTTGTAATTTTTATTTATTTATTTGCAAAGTATTTTTACCAGGAAGGATACATTGAGATTTCTCTCCTTTTCAAGTATGTCCTGGGTTCAAGAACATTGAAATTTTACAGTGAAATACAAAGTAATAAATGCAACGAAAATGTTTGCGCCAGGTTAATCAATGTATCCTGCATCCTGTTAATTTGATTTAAGGGAGGAGAATCAGGGTTGGAGCAGAGGTCAGCAACTGTAACCCTCCAGGTGTTTTGGAACAACATTTCCCATGAGGCTCAGTCAACCTGATGAGTGGCCAAGTATCATGGGAGGTGTAGGACCAAAGCATCTGGAGGGCCAAGATTGCTGACACTTGGGTTAGAGGATTTTAGGGGGTTGTTCAGTAAGCAACATTGCAGTAGGGACTATTCTGGTATCTTGGTTGAACAGCACTGGGTGGCATGGAGGGGTCCTTACCTATTGGGCATTTAAGGTGCACATGGAGTTTGGCAGGGGCCCCCTGGATCAACTGGGCCCCTGAGCAGGTCACCCAGCACTGCCCTGCTCAGCTGCAGACAGGAGCTCTGGTAAAGCACATTGGTTTTTATTTTAGGACTCACCCTCCATGTTTTGTTTTTTTTGATTAAGGATTTTACCAGGAAGGATACATTGAGATTTCTCTTGTTTTCAAGTATGTCCTGGGTGGTGAGTATGTACCGTTGGGTGTCTTGCCCACGGACACTTACTGGAGAGGGTCTCTTGCTGGGATCAAACCCTTGACTCCACAGTCTCTCTCCATGCAGAGCAGTGACGTTACCTCTACTCCACCCAGCCGGCACAGGTTGACTTGGTCAGTCTCAGTCTCCCCCCCCCCCCATATTTTTTTTTTTTAGAAAGTTTTATCAGGGAGGATACATTGATATTTCTCTTGTTTTCAAGTATGTCCTGGGTGGTAATTTACATAAGGTGTCTTACTGAAGAAGTGCTCTTGCCAGGATTCAAACTTGTGTCTCCATGGTCTCCACGGTTATAGAGCAGTGATGCTACCTCTACTCCACCCAGCCGGTACATAGCTGGTCCGTATGGGTCTGTAGTGGAGCCCTGTTTGATTTTTATACAAGTTTTGTTTGTGTGATTGATTTTTGTTTATATATATATATATATATCCTTTCGCAACATAAAAGTACAAACCAATACACCCTATTAGGACAGACCTGCCAGCTATGGCACGTCTGAGATGGAGAGGGCCCCCATGATTGTAAAATGAATTGTGTCAATAATGATATCCAGGCACATAAAAATGGGGCATGAAATCCTACTGCTCCCTAGTTTGTGCATTCATTTTAAAAAGGGATTCCTCCCCCAAAAAATATTTAGAGGACTTGGTTTTTTACCAACTCATTGATCTATACATTAAAAAATAGAAAATAAAGAGATGCAGTAACAACCGTTGTATTTTGTAAGGATTTAAACTGTATAAGAGCTTAATTTCTATT
This sequence comes from Leptobrachium leishanense, assembly GCA_009667805.1. Classification (NCBI taxonomy): domain Eukaryota; kingdom Metazoa; phylum Chordata; class Amphibia; order Anura; family Megophryidae; genus Leptobrachium; species Leptobrachium leishanense. The sequence continues at coordinate 27,562,210 of CM019073.1, read as the reverse complement.
TCACCCTACGCGTCAAAGTCTCATTGTCTGACCTGTTCCAATCCCGAGAAAAGTAGATCGATGTATGGGAAAATCATGAAACTGTACCATTATTTTTTTTTTAATATAAGAATTTTTTTATTTTGTGATAAAAACAAGGCAATAAGGGAAGTGGGAAAGGGTTACAAAAGAAAAAAGGGTTTAGGTATGCAACCATACATGAGAAAACACATTACAAGAAGAATCATGTAATGAAATAACTTAATAAAACAAACAAGCAGTTCTTTGACAACTCCATCATCCCATACAAGAACAAGACCGTATCTAACAGAATTAACAGCGCAAGATCATAAGGGACGCTTTATAAGTGTCCCAAATAAACCAGTGGTCCTTACGAGTAGTAGGAGTACCCAGAAAGTCCCTGGCCATACCGTCCAGAATACAGATCTTATAGCAAGAATTGATGTCATCTGCACTCGTTTCTTTAGAATTCCATGTGAAACAAAATACAATCAGAGGTTTTAGTTTGCTTGAATGGCTATTGAAGCTTACATGCGTTCGACGGGGCTGTAAAGCGAGATCCTCCATAGGAGGATCGAGCCTTGCAGCGCTGAGCGCATTAACTGCGCTCAACAAGGTGGCCAGACGGGCGTCAGAGTGGAAGGAACGTCCACTCTCACACTCTCACGGACGTTCCTTCCACTCTCAAAAACACTTGTCTGACCCCAGCCTTACAGGACAAATTTTAAGGATTCCCTTGGGGAAATGCAGACTGAATCCTGCAATCACTGAGCAGCAAATTATATCCCCTGTGCTGTGCATCAGATATCCTGCAAACCTGGCCTGTTAGGGTTACTTGATTACAGGTTTGGATTGGGAAACAGTGAATTAGGGTAGAATTTGGTTAGACAGGCAAGAGATAGAGAGACCTCTGTTCCCTAAGGCTAGGGTCAGACGAGCGCGTTTTCTATGGACCGTGCGCCCGTGCGGTACGGACGTACTTTTTGATGGAAGACGCAGTAGTGGCCACACAGTCCGTTTTTGTGACTGACGTTATTTTTGACGGATGTAGGAGAGAAAATAAATAAAAATGAAAAAAATAAATGCAGTCCGTCTGACCACGTTCCATCACTCACACACAAAGCTCTGCGGACGTTGCGGACGTGGTTCACTCCGCACGTCCGTTCTAGCAGTATTACGTTCTTGCCTAACCTGCGTCCGTTTACCGCGTTCGTCATGCGTCCGCACTTCTGTGCGGACGTACTTCGTGTGTGGGGCTCCATTTACCACAATTGTATGCTATCACGGACGTACTTATGTGCGGCAACACGGACGTGAAAACTGCGCTCGTCTGACACGAGCCTTAGCAGGGTTATGATATTAAAATTGATACCATCGGAAATGGTGCTTTGTAGACTTTTAAGAATGCAGTGTCGTTACACCGTCACATGTATGATGAACGAAAAAAATCATACTTGCCATTTTTAGCGGCGCAATTTCAAATTATAAAATGTAAATGGATTTGTATGATAGTCTAACTAGATTACAACTGGTGCAGCTCCTTTTTGGGATCAGATTTCGGATCTGATGGTATCTGAACTTCATAGTCTGAGGACATAGTCTTAGATTAGAGGGGCAAAGGTTTAAAAGTAACATCGGGAAGCATTACTTTACTGAGAGGGTGGTGGATACATGGAACAGTCTTCCAGTTGAAGTGGTAGAGGCCAAAACAGTAATTGAATTTAAGCAGGCATGGGATAGGCATAAGGCTATCCTAAACAAAAGATAAATCCAGGTAAAGTATCCATGTAATTGGGCAGAATAGATGGGCCAAAAGGTTCTTATCTGCTGACATTTTTCTATGTTTCTATAAGAAAACACCAACAACATAAAAACAATACATAAAGGCAGAGTGTGATAATACTATAGAAAACATGTGCATGACACACCTCATGTAAAGGAATGGGGCGTTCAATCTACATAATAATCATTGTGCCTATACTGCTCTGTGTGGTTTTTGGTGATTGTTACCTACAAGAACAGCACACATTGCTACTTAAATACAATTCCTTTAAATACAATTACTTTAAATACAATTAACTCACACAAGACAGAAACTGCCTGGTGTGAACTTAAATTAAAATTAGCATTGAGACTAAGGATATCATGAAAGCTGGTTCCTAAGCAAAGTACAATAGGAAGGATAAAATAAGTCAATGCAACACCTTGTGAAAAGAATCTGTTCTTTTTTACCCAGCTGTAATGTAGAGTTGCCAGATCAGCCATGTTTTCCTGGACATAAATAATTCAATCATGCTGATGGGCAGTGAATGAAAAATGCAACCCTGCAGTATGTGGGATCCATATGTTACATGTAAAGAATCCCAGGTGACCTGCCTTGAATGCCTACATGCAGTATTTGAATTATACATGTAGCAGGGCAGCACTTTTCCTTGTGCACCCCTCTGCATGAAACAGTAATATGTGTCCAGGAAAACATGGCTGATCTGGTAACCGCAATTGTTGGGAGATTTCTTCATGTACTCCTTACTGATCGCTCTTTGGGAAAAAAAATTCGGTAAATCAAGTAAACGCATATTAAAGGGATACTCTAGGCAACATGACCACCTAAGCTTTTTTAGGTGGTCATGACTGATGCCCTGAGTATGCCCTTGTCTTTCCCCCTCCCTCCGCTCAGCTGATCGGCTAAAACAGCTGAGAGACGCGGAGGACTTTACTCCGCCCTCCCAGCTGTCAGTCAGCAGAGCGGGATTCATATTTCCCGCTTCTGCCGACTATTGCTGCTTTGCAGCCCCATCGAACGCGTCTAGCTTTTCGAAGGGGAGGCTTTCAGCATGGCCACTGTAGCGTGCGCAATTTGTGCTCACACTGCAGCATCTGGCCGGCCCTGTCGAAACATCACAACGCTGCAATGGATGCCGGGAGGCATGTCAGTACGTGCACACATACAGGGTTATTAAGAGAGAGGAGAAAAGCAGGAGAATGACCGGAAAATTCTAAATCAAAATAGCCGATTTGGAAAGTGAGATGAATAGGAGAATTTTTCTGGTTTGGCTATTTTGACCTAGAATTTTCCATTCTCCAGTCATTCTCCTGCTTTTCACCTCTCTCTGAATAATCCTGTGTGTGTGCTCATCGCACACGGCCCTTAGTCTCCACTCTTTAATTTGCGTGTTTCTCTTTCTATTCTCTCTACCCCTTTTGTCTCTTTCGCTCCACTACCCTTTTTTCCCCAATCTCCTAAAAAAAAATTATTTTTTTTTGTGAAAGGATTTTACCAGGAAGGATACATTGAGATTTCTCTCGTTTTCAAGTATGTCCTGGGTGGCGAGTATGTACCGTTAGGTGTCTTGCCAAGGACACTTACTGGAGAGGCTGCTCACTGGGATCGAACCCATGACTCCACAGGCTCTCTCCATGCAGAGCAGTGACGTTACCTCTACTCCACCCAGACATTCTCTGTATGTGTATAATTACAGTTGCAAGAAAAAGTATGTGAACCTTTGGACTTAATAACTGGTTGGCCCTCCTTTGGCAGCAATAACCTCAACCAAACGTTTCCTGTAGTTGCAGATCAGACCTGCACAACGATCTGGAGTAATTTTGGACCACTCCTCTTCACAAAACTGTTTCAGTGTAGCAATATTCTTGGGATGTCTGGTGTGAATCGCTCTCTTAAGGTCATGCCGCAGCATTTCAATCGGGTTGAGGTCAGGACTCTGACTGGGCACTCCGGAAGGCGTATTTTGTTTTGTTGAAGCCATTCTTTTGTTGAATTACTTGTATGCTTTGGGTCATTGTCCTGTTGCATCACCCATCCTCTGCAGAGCTTCAGTTGGCGGACAGATGGTCTTACGTTTTCCTGCAAAATGTCTTGATAAACTCTGGAATTCATTTTTCCATCAATGACAACAATCTGTCCAGGCCCTGAGGCAGCAGAGCAGCCCCAAACCATGATGCTCCCTCCGCCATGTTTTACAGTGGGGATGAGGTTTTGATGTTGCTGTGCTGTGCCTTTTTTTCTCCACACATTGTGTTGTGTGTTTTTTCCAAACAACTCAATTTTGGTTTCATCTGTCCACATAATATTTTGCCAGTAGTGCTGTGGAACATCCAGGTGCTCTTTTGCAAACTTCAAACGTGATGCAATATTCTTTTTGGACAGCAATGGCTTCCTCCGTGGTGTCCTCCGATGTACTCCATTCTTGTTTAATGTTTTCCTTATTGTAGATGTGTCAACAAAAATGTTAGCATGTGCCAGAGATTTCTGTAAGTCTTTAGCTGACACTCTAGGATTCTTCTTTACCTCATTAAGCATTCTGCGCTGTGCTCTTGCAGTCATCTTTACAGGACGACCACACCTAGGGAGAGTAGCAACAGTGCTGAACTTTCTCCATTTGTAGACAGTCTGTCTTACCGTGGATACATGAACATCAAGGCTTTTGGAGATACTTTTGTAACCCTTTCCAGCTTCATGCAAGTCAACAATTCTTGATCGTAGGTCTTCTGAGAGCTCTTTTCTGCGAGGCATGGTTCACATCAGACAGTGCTTCTTGAAACCAGTAAACCCAAAACTGGTGTGTGTTTTTAAAGGGCAGGACAGCTTTCAGCAACACATCCAATTATTATTATTATTATTATTCTTTATTTATAAAGCGCCAGCATATTCCGCAGCGCTGTACAATAAATATCACACTGATTGGACTCAAGGTTGGCTCACTCCTGGCTCCAATTAGCTCTTGGAGAAGTCATTAGGCTAGGGGTTCACATACTTTTCCCACCCTGCACTGTGACTGTTTACATGTTATGTTCAATAAACATATGAAAACATATAATGTTTGTGTTGTATTATTTTAAGCAGACTGTGTTTTTCAAATTGTTGTGACTTAGATGAAGATCAGAGCACATTTTATGACCAATTCATGCAAAACTCCACGTAATACCAAAGGGTTCACATACTTTTTCTTGCCACTGTATAGTTGCCAGATCAGTCTTGTTTTATAGACACATATAATTTATTCATGCTGATGGCTGGGCAGTGCATGAAAAATGGCACCCTGCAGCATGTAGAATCCATACACTCCAGGTAAGAAGTCAAAGAGGAATGTACAAACATTATAGGGTCTATTTATAAAGCACTGAAATCTCATTGACATTTACAGTCATGGCCGAAATTGTTGGCACCCCAGACATTTTTCCAGAAAATCAAGTATTTCTCACAGAAAAGTATTGCAGTAACACATGTTTTGCTATACACATGTTTATTCCCTTTGTGTGTATTGGAACAAAACAAAAAAAGGGAGGAAAAAAAGCAAATTGGACATAATGTCACACAAAACTCCAAAAATGGGCTGGACAAAATTCTTGGCACCCTTAACTTAATATTTGGTTGCACACCCTTTGGAAAAAATAACTGAAATCAGTCGCTTCCTTTAACCATCAATAAGCTTCTTACAACTCTCACCCGGAATTTTGGACCACTCTTCCTCTGCAAACTGCTCCAGGTCTCTCTTATTGGAACGGCGCCTTTTCCCAACAGCAATTTTAAGATCTCTCCACAGGTGTTCAATGGGATTTAGATCTGGACTCATTGCTGGCCACTTCAGAACTCTCCAGCACTTTGTTGCCATCCACTTCTGGGTGCTTTTTGCCGTATGATTGGGGTCATTGTCCTGCTGGAAGACCCAAGATCTCGGACACAAACCCAGCTTTCTGACACTGGGCTCTACAGTGCGAACCAAAATCCTTTGGTAATCCTCAGATTTCATGATGCCTTGCACACATTCAAGGCACCCAGTGCCAGAGGCAGCAAAACAACCCCAAAACATCATTGAACCTCCACTATATTTCACTGTAGGTACGGTGTTCTTTTCTTTGTAGGCCTCATTCCGTTTTCGGTAAACCGTAGAATGATGTGCTTTACCAAAAAGCTCTATCTTGGTCTCATCTATCCACAAGCAGTGGCGTAACTAGAAACCTGAGGGCCCCGGTGCAAGTATCCATGAAGGGCCCCCCCAACCCCCCCAAAAAAAGATCCATATTTTTACCTTTTTTTTTTCCTGCAATATAATAAAGATAGTATTGCCCCCAGCTCACATGAATATATATATTGCCCCAGCTCACATGGACATATATTGCCCCCAGCTCACATGGACATATATTGCCCCAGACCACACATGGATATATTGCCCCCAGGCCACACATGGATATATTGCCCCAGCTCACACATGGATATTTTTGCCCCCAGCTCGTGGAAATACTGCCCCAACACATGGATATACTGCCCCAACACATGGATACTGCCCCAGCACATGGATATACTGCCCCAGCTCTGCCCCCCAGCTCATGGATATACTGCCCCAGCTCTGCCCCCCAGCTCCTCATGGATATACTGCCCCAGCTCATGGATATACTGCCCCAGCTCATGGATATACTGCCCCAGCTCTGCCCCCCCCAGCTCCTCATGGATATACTGCCCCAGCTCATGGATATACTGCCCCAGCTCTGCCCCCCAGCTCCTCATGGATATACTGCCCCAGCTCTGCCCCCCAGCTCATGGATATACTGCCCCAGCTCTGCCCCCCAGCTCATGGATATACTGCCCCAGCTCTGCCCCCACAGCTCCTCATCATGGATATACTGCCCCAGCTCTGCCCCCCAGCTCATGGATATACTGTCCCCAGCCCAGCTCTTATCTGCTCTGCTGGTCCCAGGCGCAGGGCAGGCTCCGCCGGCGTCTTCTCCTCCTTGGCGAGCGGCCGCTGGAAACATGCAGCTTGGCCGCTCGCCGGAAACCACCTGATCAGCGCGAGGTCTCGTGCACTGGTCAGGTGGTTTCTCTCCCACGTGAGCGGCCAAGCTGCATGTCAGCGGCCGCTCGCGTAGGGAGCGGGACGGCCAGCGCGCGGCTCCCAGATTCCGGCGCTGATTGCCGGAATCTGGCGGCGGCGCTTGGCCCCCCTCCAGTGGCGGAATGCCAGGGCCCGGTCGCAACTGCGACCGCTGCGACCCTGGTACTTCCGCCACTGTCCACAAGACGTTTTCCCAGAAGGATTTTGGCTTACTCAAGTACATTTTGGCAAACTGTAGTCTTGCTTTTTTATGTCTCTGTGTCAGCAGTGGGGTCCTCCTGGGTCTCCTGCCACAGCGTTTCATTTCTTTTAAATGTCGACGGATAGTTCGCACTGACACTGATGCTCCCTGAGCCTGCAGGACAGCTTGAATTTCTTTGGAACTTGTTTGGGGCTGCTTATCCACCATCCGGACTATCCTGCGTTGCAACCTTTCATCAATTTTTCTCTTCCGTCCACGCCCAGAGAGATTAGCTACAGTGCCATGGGTTGCAAACTTCTTGATAATGTTGCGCACTGTGGACAAAGGAAAATCTAGATCTCTGGAGATGGACTTGTAACCTTGAGATTGTTGATATTTTTCCACAATTTTGGTTCTCATGTCCTCAGACAGTTCTCTTCTCCTCTTTCTGTTGTCCATGCTTAGTGTGGCACACACAGACACACAATGAAAAGACTAAGTGAACTTCTCTCCTTTTTATCTGCTTTCAGGTGTGATTTTTATATTGCCCGCACCTGTTCCTTGCCCCAGGTGAGTTTACAGGAGCATCACATGCTTGAAACAATCTTATTTATCCACAATTTTGAAAAGGTGCCAATAATTTTGTCCAGTCCATTTTTGGAGTTTTGTGTGACATTATGTCCAATTTGCTTTTTTTCCTCCCTTTTTTTGTTTTGTTCCAATACACACAAAGGGAATAAACATGTGTATAGCAAAACATGTGTTACTGCAATACTTTTCTGTGTGAAATACTTGATTTTCTGGAAAAATGTCTGGGGTGCCAACAATTTCGGCCATGACTGTAGGTGCTTTGCATTTTGGCGAACTTCGGCGATTCCATTTCGCCGGACTTTCGGTGAATTCACTATTTAGTGTATGGTCAACATAATACAGCGAAGATGGAGTCGCCCCAAGCCCCGTGGAAAAGTCGGAGAATGTCGTGAAGAGCACCAAGAAGCACCGTAAGATGCCGAAGAGCGACAAAGTGACCTTGGCGAATTCCACTGAACTGCATAAAGTACCCCCAAAAAAGTAACTACTATTCTCCTAATAGGTGTTTAAAACAATATAAATATATTAATATATGTCTAAATAATAAAAAGGTCCTTTAAAAAAGATTAAAAAGGTCGGTTACAGAATTTAAAAAAACGCTTTTTTAAAAATTGGGAAATGAAAATTTTGTCTAAAAATTATTTTTTTTTTGGTGAAAATTAAAAAAAAAAAAAAAAAATCTTTACATTGAATCCTATGGAATTTGCCTGTTTAAACCTGCCACCCTGAAACACCAAAAATCACAGTATTTCACAGACATTTTGGTGCAGTTTGGCGTTCTGTGACTAGATGAACCATTACTTCTTTATGAGACAATTTCACTGCCACTGAAGACCCCCGAACTGCGGCATACTGCACCGTATTTTTCCATTAGTTCGTCTGCATATAGCGAATTGACAGCTTAGTGAATAGACAAATTACCCCGAAATTGCTTCAAATGGTGAAATTCACCGTTCGGTGCAATTAGGTGGCAAGTTTAGTGAATAAACCCTTATGTGTGAGTTTTCCGTTGTGTGTATGGTACTGGGGAATTCTGGGCAACATTTCACATGCTGACACTTGCCTTTATGGATTCTGCATCATTAAAGAAATTAAGGCATCATCTGTAGTGCCTTTGCCAACCTGAATTCAACATTTGTGTGAGAAACAATCAATAATTTCCATTAAAATGCTAATTTTATGGAAAGCCTAATTTGAAACACAAGTCATTGCGGTCCTGCTTGTGTTGTAAAATAATCTAGCGTCGTGACAACATGAAATATTGAAATTTTAAGTGGTAAAAAAAGAGTAATTTACTTTGAAAACGGAAACTATAGTGATTTTGTTTCCGAATTCTGTGAGATAAAGGCCTAGAGGAGCAAACTACACCAAGTCTCCATGGAGACAGCCATTTTACAGGCCTCTTTGGTCTAAAGCTTCACCCAACTGAGAAAGACCATTCGAGTCATTGAGAACCAGGACTTGTTTGCACATTATGACTCCATGTAAATGCGCTGGGCAATTCAGATTAGGGATGTGCACCGATTTTTTTTTCGATTTGATTTTTCGAATTTTTAAACTTTTCGATTCGGCTCGTTTCGACTGCTTTCTGTTTCGATTCGGTTCGGCTCGATTCGGTTTTCGGGTACATTTATTTTTCGGAATATCGACCATTTTTCGTATTTTCGGGTCACTTTACTAGGTTTCTGTATCGACTTTTCGGTATTTCAGAAATTTTCGTTTTTCGGAATTGTACATGGTTTTCGGTATATATCGACTATTTTTCGTATTTTCGTGTCACTTTGCTCGTTTTTTGGTTATCGGCTTTTCGCTATTTCGGAAATTTTCGTTTTTTTCGGAACATCTGTTCTCGTTTCAAAGCTGTCTAACTCTATTGCCCCAGCAGTCCAGCACATGGATTTTCCCCAGCACATGGATTTGCCCCAGCTCATGCATTTGCCCCAGCTCATAGGATATTGCCCCAGCACATGGATTTGCCCCAGCTCATGGATTTGCCCCAGCACATGGATTTGCCCCAGCACATGGATTTGCCCCAACTCATGGATTTGCCCCAGCACATTGATTTGCCCCAGCACATGGATTTGCCACAGCTCATAGGATATTGCCCCAGCTCACGGATTTGCCCCAGCACATTGATTTGCCCCAGCACATGGATTTGCCCAGCTCATGGATTTGCCCCAGCACATGGATTTGCCCCAGCACATGGATGCCCCAGCTCATAGGATATTGCCCCAGCACATGGATTTGCCCCAGCACATGGATGCCCCAGCTCATAGGATATTGCCCCAGCACATGGATTTGCCCCAGCACATGGATTTGCCCCAGCACATGGATGCCCCAGCTCATAGGATATTGCCCCAGCACATGGATTTGCCCCAGCTCATGGATTTGCCCCAGCTCATGGATTTGCCCCAGCACATGTATTTGCCCCAGCACATGGATTTGCCCCAGCACATAGGATATTGCCCCAGCTCACACATGGATTTGCCCCAGCTCATGGATTTGCCCCAGCACATGGATTTGCCCCAGCACATGGATTTGCCACAGCTCATAGGATATTGCCCCAGCTCACGGATTTGCCCCAGCACATTGATTTGCCCCAGCTCATGGATTTGCCCCAGCACATGGATTTGCCACAGCTCATAGGATATTGCCCCAGCTCACGGATTTGCCCCAGCACATTGATTTGCCCCAGCACATTGATTTGCCTCAGCACATGGATTTGCCCCAGCTCATGGATTTGCCCCAGCACATGGATTTGCCCCAGCTCATGGATTTGCCCCAGCACATGGATTTGCCCCAGCACATGGATTTGCCCCAGCACATGGATTTGCCCCAGCTCATGGATTTGCCCCAGCACATGGATTTGCCCCAGCTCATGGATTTGCTCCAGCACATTGATTTGCCCCAGCACATTTACAAAGACAAAATTTACAGAATCAGCGATATAACCGATAATAGTTAAATAAACGATGTTCAGAATTACCGAAATGGACCGAAATCCCGAATGGAACCGAAATCATGAATAGAGGGAAAATAAATTTCGATTTGACACATTTCAAGTCCATTCGAAAACTCCGAAAACCTTTCGGATTTGCCGTTTTCGAAAATTTTTCGTTTTTTCGGAAAGTCTGTTCTCGTTTCAAAGCAATAGATTTCGATTTGACACATTTCAAGTCCATTCGAAAATTCCGAAAAATTTTCGATTCGGCTCGGAAAACATTTCGGATTCGACTTTTTCGGATCTAAAAAATTTCGGAATTTCGGCTGCGTCGAAAGACCCGAATCGGGAAATTTCGTGAAAATTCCGAAATTCCGAAACCCGAAACGCACATCCCTAATTCAGATAAAATGCTCTGAAGTGATTTCTGGCTCATGGTCTTCCACTGGATAAATGGGACTCTTGACTAGAAAGTGCTTAAAGATGGCCGCTCCCTCAAGGCAAAGATTACCTCAGAGAAGCATCGGAAAAGGCGTGGTTACTATTTACACAAGGAGGCCATTTAAACAAATCTTGCATTTTTCATAAAAAGAGAAATGATGACTGTGAGGTTCTTTGTAAAATAAAACATGGCTTTTATTATTTTTTGTCAACATGATGATAATCTCTCATAATGGTGTCATCCATTTTGTGTGGACTACTTAAAAATGTAAATGACGTTACGCCCAGGGACATTCTGCTCTGACATTCACCAACACTGTGACCTGATCGAGTGAAAGAGATGAAATCTTATAAATCTGACATGGGATATTCCAATTTTTAGGCTGGAGTCAGACTAATGCATTTTTAACGTGCGTTTAGGCGCACTAAGGCTAGGGTCAGACGAGCGCATTTTGTACGGACGTATTTTCTGACTGACGACAAGGTAGTGGCCACACAGTCCGTTTTTTTCACTGACGTATTTTTGACGGATGTAACAGGGAAATAAATTAAAATGAAAAAACATTTTGTCCGTCAAAAATGCTGGACGTATAAATGCAGTCCGTCTGACCACGCTCCATCACTCACACACAAAGCTATGCGGACGTTGCGGACATGGCGCACTCCGCACGTCTGTTCTAGCAGTATTACGTTCTTGCCTAAGGCTAGGGTCAGACTAACACATTTTTCACGTTGTCCGTGAAAATGTGCGTTCGAAGAATGGACGTATTTTTTCACGGAATACGCGATAGCGGTCATACTATGCGCAGTTTCATCCGTGATTTTGTACGGATCATCAATAAAACACTTCTTGCATCTGGACGTTATGTTGGCCGGACATTAGCAGTGTCTGATGTCTCCAATTCACGCACACACGCCGCTAGCGGACGCAGCGCACTCTGTACGTCAGTACTAGTGGTTTAACGTTCTCGAAAAAATGCGTTCATTTTCCACTTGCGTTGCGCAGCCGGACTTTTGTGCGACCGTACTTCGTATATTGGCCGTCATTGCCCGGCATCTGCTGCTAGTGCGGCCGTGATTAAGTGCGCCAGAACGCGCGTTCGCACTGCCTCAGTCTGACCCTAGCCTAAGCTGTGTCCGTTTGCCGCGTCCATCATGCGTCCGCACTTCCGTGCGGACGTACTTCGTGTGAGGGGCTCCATCGGTCAGAATGCTAGGCTGCCACGGACGTACAAATGTGCGGCAACACGGATGTGATAACTGCGCTCGTCTGACCCCAGCCTTAATCACGACCGCAGTAGCAGCAAATGACGGGCAATGACGGCCAATATACGAAGCACGGCCGCACGAAAGTCCAGCCGTGTAACGCAAGCGGCAAACAAACGCATTTTTTCGAGAACGCAGAACCGCTAGTACTGACGTACAGAGTGCGCTGCATCCGCATAGCAGTGAGTGTGCCTGATTAGGCTGGGGTCAGACGAGCGTGATTTCTACGGACTGTACGTCCGTGCAGTACGGACATCGTCAGTACGGATGACGCAGTAGTGGTCACACAGTCCGTTTTTTCACTGAAGTTATTTTTGACGGATGTAGGAGGGAAAAATAAATTACAATGAAAAAACATTCTGTCCGTCAAAAATGCTGGACGTATAAATGCAGTCCGTCTGACCTCGCTCCATCACTCACACACAAAGCTATGCAGACGTTGTGGACGTGGCGCACTCCGCACGTCCGTTCTAGCAGTATTACGTTCTTGCCTAACCTGCGTCCGTTTGCAGCGTCCGTCATGCGTCCGCAGTTCAGTGCGGACGTACTTCATGTGTCAGGCTCCAATGGACTTTCATGCTATCACGGACGTACTTTTAGGCGCAATCACGGACGTGAACACTACGCTCGTCTGACAACAGCCTTAGGAGACGTCAGACGCTGCTCATGTCCGGCCAACATAACGTCCAAAGTTTCCTGGTTTGGATCCGTAACAAATCACGCACGAAAATGTGCATCGTATGACCGTTTTCACGCATTCACGCATCAATGCGTTCGGACGCACTTTTTTGACGGACGCTGGGAATAATGCGTTTGTTTGACCCTAGCCTTACTCTCACTGTTCCTCCCTAATTTTTTATGTAATTTAGCCTCTGGTAGTTCATTTTCTATCAGGTGGGATTTGAAGTCTTATGATACCCTCATTCTAAAACTATACACCCTGAATGTCTTCTTTTTTTTGGGGGGGGGGAGGGTTTAAAACTCTTGGATTCATAGCTCATTAACTGAAATATGAATAAATGCATCAAAAAGTGAGAGAACTGCCAGGTTGGAAGTACAACCGAGAGTGAGATTTTTCTGTATGTTTTTATTTTACTATCAGGGTTATTCAGAGAGGGGTGAAAAGCAGGAGAATGACTGGAGAATGAAAAATTCTAGGTCAAAATAGCCAATTTGGAAAGTGAGATGAAAGGGAGAATTTTTCTGGTTTGGCTATTTTGACCTAGAATTTTTCATTCTCCAGTCATTCTCCTGCTTTTCACGCTCTCTGAATAACCCTGTATATGTCCATTTTGACAAAATATTTATAATTCAGGTCTACTGCTTCAAAAACATGCAGTTTGGTGCATAGCCCTGAATGAATAAATAAAACCATGGCATTAATACAGTAATGAAATAACATTGGTTATAGAGGAAAGGGAGTGATTCAGACATTTTTATTCTTTGTTTTTAATCAATAATTTGGGTTTCATAATAAACTTTTATTAATTTAATAATTCCATTTTAGAATAAAATACTTATTTGATTGAGACATATATATCATAGACAAAATATCCAGCACTCAGTACGTACTTCTCCATTATATATTTTCCCCTTGGTGGAAAGAAAATCCAAAGTGTTCTATATATACTCGAGATGGATACCCTCGAGGTGTTACATAAAGTAAAAAAACAACTTTATTGAATCTACATCAAAAAAAGACGCCGTTTTGGGTCAAAGAAGAGCCTCTACCAAGATCAAGAGAGCAAAACATTGTTCTTTTTAAATGAAGATTTAATACTGTTTTTCTATTTTATGTTAGACCTCGAGTGGGTCCATCTACCAGTGTACAGTTGCAAGAAAAAGTATGTGAACCCTTTGGGATTACGTGGAGTTTTGCATGAATTGGTCATAAAATGTGCTCTGATCTTCATCTAAGTCACAACAATTTGAAAAACACAGTCTGCTTAAAATAATACAACACAAACATATGTTTATTGAACAGAACATGTAAACATTCACAGTGCAGGGTTGAAAAAGTATGTGAACCTTTGGACTGAATAACTGGTTGACCCTCCTTTGGCAGCAATAACCTCAACCAAACGTTTCCTGTAGTTGCAGATCAGACCTGCACAACGATCTGGAGTAATTTTGGACCACTCCTCTTCACAAAACTGTTTCAGTGTAGCAATATTCTTGAGATGTCTGGTGTGAATCGCTCGCTTAAGGTCATGCCACAGCATTTCAATCGGGTTGAGGTCAGGACTCTGACTGGGCCACTCCAGAAGGCGTATTTTGTTTTGTTGAAGCCATTCTTTTGTTGAATTACTTGTATGCTTTGGGTCATTGTCCTGTTGCATCACCCATCCTCTGCGGAGCTTCAGTTGGCGGACAGATGGTCTTACGTTTTCCTGCAAAATGTCTTGATAAACTCTGGAATTCATTTTTCCATCAATGACAACAATCCGTCCAGGCCCTGAGGCAGCAAAGCAGCCCCAAACCATGATGCTCCCTCCGCCATGTTTTACAGTGGGGATGAGGTTTTGATGTTGCTGTGCTGTGCCTTTTTTTCTCCATACATGGTGTTGTGTGTTTTTTCCAAACAACTCAATTTTGGTTTCATCTGTCCACAGAATATTTTGCCAGTAGTGCTGTGGAACATCCAGGTGCTCTTTTGCAAACTTCAAACGTGCTGCAATATTCTTTTTGGACAGCAATGGCTTCCTCCATGGTGTCCTCCCATGTACTCCATTCCACATGTTTAATGTTTTCCTTATTGTAGATGTGTCAACAAAAATGTTAGCACGTGCCAGAGATTTCTGTAAGTCTTTAGCTGACACTCTAGGATTCTTCTTTACCTCATTAAGCATTCTGCGCTGTGCTCTTGCAGTCATCTTTAGGCTAGGGTCAGACTAACGCATTGTTCGCGTTGTCCGTGAAAAAGTGCGTTCGAACGAAAGGACGCATTTTTTCACGGAATACGCGATAGCGGTCATATGATGCGCATTTTCATCCGTGATTTTGTACGGATCATCAATAAAACCCTTTTTGCGTCTGGACGTGATGTTGGCCGGACATTAGCAGCGTCTGACATCTCCTAATCACGTACACACGCCGCTAGCGGACGCAGCGCACTCTGTACGTCAGTACTAGCGGTATCACGTTCTCGAAAAAATGCGTTTGTTTGCCACTTGATACTGCGTTAGTCTGACCCCAGCCTTACAGGACGACCGCGCCTAGGGAGAGTAGCAACAGTGCTGAACTTTCTCCATTTGTAGACAGTCTGTCTTACCGTGGACACATGAACATCAAGGCTTTTGGAGATACTTTTGTAAGCATCTCCAGCTTCATGCAAGTCAACAATTCTTGATCGTAGGTCTTCTGAGAGCTCTTTTCTGCGAGGCATGGTTCACATCAGGCAGTGCTTCTTGAAACCAGTAAACCCAAAACTGGTGTGTTTTTAAAGGGCAGGACCGATTCAGCAACAGATCCAATAATATCACACTGATTGGACTCAAGGTTGGCTCACTCCTGGCTCCAATTAGCTCTTGGAGAAGTCATTAGGCTAGGGGTTCACATACTTTTCCACCCTGCACTGTGAATGTTTACATGTTATGTTCAATAAACACATGAAAACATATCTTTGTGTTGTATTATTTTAAGCAGACTGTGTTTTTCAAATTGTTGTGACTTAGATGAAGATCAGAGCACATTTTATGACCAATTCATGCAAAACTCCAAGTAATCCCAAACGGTTCACATACTTTTTCTTGGAACTGTATGTATGTATCTATCTTTCTTTCTATATTGATACTGTCTGAGACTCCTGTGCTTGAGGACTTCAAGTGAAAAAAGGTCCAGTGCTATAATATAGAAAAAGAAGCAGAGCTAGCACTCTAAGCTTTTAAAATAAAATAACACTTTTTTCAAACTTTTTTTATACAAAAATCAATCTTTCAGCTCACATACAGAGTTTTCTTCAGGACAACTCCATATGGGAGTTGAAACATCGATTTAAAAAAAAAAATATATATATAAATATACGGTCTGAGTAATTTACTTTAAGGCTAGGGTCAGACGAACGCATTTTTACGTTGTCTGTGAAAAAGTGCGTTCGAACGAATAGACGCATTTTTTCACGGAGTACGCGATAGCGGTCATACTATGCGCATTTTCGTCCGTGATTTTGTACGGATCATCAATAAAACACTTTTTGTGTCTGGACGTTATGTTGGCCGGACATTAGCAGCGTCTGACGTCTCCCAATCACGCACACACGCCTCTAGCGGACGCAGCGCACTCTGTACGTCAGTACTAGCGGTTTCACGTTCTCGAAAAAATGCGTTTGTTTGCCGCTTGCGTTGCGCGGCCGCACTTTTGTGCGACCGTACTTCGTATATTGGCCGTCATTGCCCGGCATCTGCTGCTAGCACGGCCGTGATTAAGTGCGGCTGCACGCGCGTTCGCACTGCCTCAGTCTGACCCTAGCCTAAGACCTTAAAGTGCTAGCTCTGCTTTATAATATATATATATATATATATATTTTTTTTTTTTATTTATAAAGTATTTCACCAGGAAAGGCCGGATTAAGATTTCTATGGGCCTGAAGCTGAAGATTTTGGTGTTTTTTTTTTGGAATTTCTTGAAATAAAAAAATATTTTAGGTTATTTACAGGGTTATTCCGAGAGCGGTGAAAAGCAGGAGAATGACTGGAGAATGGAAAATTCTAGGTCAAAATAGCCAAACCATTCTCCCATTCATCTCACTTTCCAAATCGGCTATTATGACCTATAATTTTCCATTCTCCAGTCATTCTCCTGCTTTTCACCTCTCTCTGAATAACCCTGCATATAATAGTGCAGATACTGTGTGAGGAAATTTCCATTCCGATTTCAATCAATTACAGCGTGTAAAATTATTTTTTCACGTTTTGTCATCCAAACCTTTGTCGTTATACACTCTATAGGGAATTATTGTTAAAAAAAATTTTAAATCAGAACCTGTTACTGCATTTTTCTGAGACAATACACAATTTTAACCAAAACGGAAAAAAAATAAAAATTTTCGCTAGTGTTTTGGAAGATGGTGTTTTATGAATAGTATAACTATGTATAAAATACTGAACTTGATCCCAGCGTGGGAAATGAGAATGTGAGTAGTAGGAGTGACATACCTGACAAATGGACAATGCCATCGCTTTGGAACTAAAACTAAATATATAAATAAAAAGTGTTTTTTTTCCCTTCCTTTAGGATTTACATAGTCATGTTTGGTATTATTGCAAAGGCCAGACTCTGTCCTGTCCAATGACGCCTTACTTGACCTTGTGCGGTGTAAGGATTAGAGACGCAGGGCTCCAAAGTCTCCCCCCCCCAGTGCTCTTTCAATGCAGTGTGCTGGTTTAGGTTTTCGATGGAACAATGCATAATGGCTGATTGGCCCATCGCCTCCGCACTTGTTGGTGACATGAGAAATGAGATGGTGAATTAGTGCAGCATCATTGTTCACTTTATAATTGAATAGTGGACAATATTGCTGTGTTAGAAAGAAAAAAAAACAAAGAAATATTTCTTTATTATTGTTACATAAAACCTGGTCATATTTGGTACTAGTAAAAAGGTCATGCTCTGGCCTTTCCAGTGATACCTCAAATGACCCTGCAGCTTCTATGGAGTCGGAGAAACAGTGGTCCAAATGCCCATCAATGCATATATAGTTATCCTTTCTCTGGGTAAATTATGGGGAATGGGCCTGGAGCTGCTGCTCCAATAGCCTCTATGTTAATCCGGCCCTGTATAAACACATATATTTATGGAAAATGTGTTTATTACCCATCTTTTTATGTCTGATATTACCGCCAATATGTATTTGCTCATTGGTGATAGAGGGTTATAACTAATATTTGCCCTCAGATGTGTTTGTGTGCACAGCGGCCTCTGTATTATTATTCTTTATTTATAAAGCGCCAGCATATTCCGCAGCGCTGTACAATAGGCACAGTATAGACAGGGTTACAATACATTGAACAACATTTGACAAACAGTACAGGAGGAGATGAGGGCCCTATTCCCGTAGGAACTCACAATCTGGGAGGGTTGGGGTTGGAAACAGGAGGAGAGGACTGTAAGGTGAAAGTGATTGATGGTTGCGTCAGTGAGTTGGGTGGTAGGCTTCCCTAAATAGGAACGTTTTAAGGGAGCGTTTGAAGGAAGAGAAGTTAGGGGAAAGTCTGACACTACGAGGGAGAGCGTTCCAGAGAGTGGGGGCTGCGCGTGAGAAATCCTGCAGTCTATCATGGGAAGAGGTGATGCGGGGAGAAGCTAGTCGCAGGTCACTGTTTGACCTTAGGGAGCGGGCTGGGGTGTATTTGGTGATTAGTGAGGACAGGTAGTGGGGAGCTGAGTTAGTGAGGGTTTTGTAGGTAAGGATAAGGATTTTGAACTTAATTCTGCAGTGGATGGGGAGCCAGTGAAGGGACTCGCAGAGGGGAGCGGCAGACACAGAGCGGCGGGTGAGGTGAATTAGCCTGGCGGAGGCGTTCAGGATGGATTGTAGGGGGGAGAGGCGGGACAGAGGGAGGCCAGATAAGAGATTATTGCAATAGTCGAGTCGGGAGATTACCAGGACGTGTATGAGTTGTTTTGTGGTGACAGCGGTAAGAAATGGCCGAATTCTGGAAATATTACGCAGTTGGTATCGGCAGGAGGAGGAAAGAGACTTGATGTGGGGGATGAAGGAAAGAGCCGAGTCAAGTGTAACTCCAAGACAGCGAACTTGGTTTGATGGGCAGATGGTGATACCCTCCACCGTGATAGTATCGGTGCATTCTGGGTAATTCTAGCTGTGTGCATTGGTTGTTTATTGTGTTTATTAGTGTTTTGGTTGTACACATGGTTAAATGGCTAGTACAGCTTTATTGTTGAGGGGGAGCCGTGTGCAGCCTCTTCGCAGCACGTGTAGTGAGCTTGCACTGGTGCTGCAGTAGCAGCCCTGTGTGTGTCTGAGCCGCTGCCAGGCTCTCTGTGGTTGGAGCCATGAGATGCCATTACACACACAGGGCAGAGAGAGTGTGTGAGGAGGATCACGCTGACTGCAGGCCCCTCCCCGCGCGCACTCTTAGTATTCCGCACAGATAATGGAGCCGTCTGAGGCCACGGTCGAGACTAAGCCCACCAAGTCACGTGATTGACAAACCCTCCAGCCAATGAGCCTCGCCCGCCCAACGACCCAGGCCAACCGGCGCGCGCCCCGGGCCGACTGAAGCCTGCTCCGACCAGTCAGCGGCCGTGTTCCCTGAGCGACGCGTCATCCGGCCAATCGTTCGGCGGCGGAGGGGCGGGACGTCTACTCTCATTAACCAGTCTGTCACGTCATTCTAGGCAGTTCGATCGGTAGCGGGAGCGGAGAGCGGACAGCAGGGAGCTCGAAGGCAGCAGCCCCACCGCCGGCCTGAGTTACCATCAACACCCAGGGGAAGGGGGGAAAAAGAGGTCACGGAGCAAGCCACCGCCGGCCCGGAGTCACCACCTCTGAAAGGCAAACCAAGCCAACGAAACCATCCAGCCATCAACAACACCGACACCACCATGAGCAGCGAGGTCGAAACGCAACAGCAGCAGCCGCCAGCCGCCTTGGAAAACAAGCCCGTCCAGGAACCGGTGGCCACCGTGGGAGAGAAGAAGGTCATCGGTAAGTGTGTCTCGCTTATGCGGCGAGGGAGGGGTTAACGGCCCCTGCGGCTTTTTTTGTGTGGCTGAGATGGTGTGGATGGGCGATGCTGGGAGTTGTAGTCCAGGGGTTACGTGAGAGGAAGCCTCACAGAGAGCGGAGAGGAATGTCTCTCAGGCCTCTCCCCGGCCCCGTTGATCGCAGGGTTGGGGGTTGAGCTGCCCCAGTATTGGGGGGGGGGGGGTTACCTGTCCTCGTGGCGCTCCGGCCTTTTTTTTTTTTTTTTCTTCAAACTGTTATTTTTCAACCGTCAGACGTGGAGCGCCGGCCGCGCGCAGCCCCCCCCCCCGTGCCTCCGTCTCGCGAACCCCCTACTATCCTGGCGCGCTCCCCGTGTGCGGCGTGACGTCACCGCTTCCTGTGTCCTCCCGTGAAGATTTGCTGGGATGCGGGGCCCTCAAAGATGTCCGCCGCCGCCTGCGGCCTAGTACCACACTGGTCGCACTGCTCCTCCCACCGGCACCCCCCATCGTCTATCATAGGGATTTGCTGGCAGACCGATGTAATGTCCGGGTTACCCTCACCCGCAGAGAACCCCTTCTAAGCGTGAGGAGGCGGCACAGCCTGGCTCGGGCCTGTACAGGAAGACAGCCCGGCCTGTGGTTTGGCACACGGCCAGCCACGTGGTGGCTTACTAGTGGATTCTAGGCAGGATCCCTCCCTATCTACGCCATATGCTACGTGTTCTCTTAACAGGGATCCACAGATGTCCTGAGAATTCTGACTTTGTTTGGTTTTTTTTTTTTCTTTTTTCAGTCATAGCTCCAAGGCACCCCGAGTGTCTGACCCTGGGGTATTTATTTCCCCGCTTTTGTCCTTCGGGCTTTTATGTCCAATAAACGTTCAATAATCCTCAAATAAAACCAAATACAGCTGGATGTGCTTTTTCGATGGCAGCTTTTACTGCACAGGCCCCTCGTGTTACTGCTCCAGGTCCTTCTTAGTATTCAGCTAGGAATTCAATCATCCTAAGGGGAGGGATGTTCAAACATAGCAGAATCTAATGAGCTCGGATTTCTCGGTGCTTCTACCTGTGTAACACATGTGGACGCAGACCATAGGCCGCACAGTGTAACAAGTGACAACATTGTGTATTTTTTTCTTGTTCCAAATGGTACTCAAGCCAGGGCTGGGTAAACTGAAGTGATCTCACCCCGCCAGATACTGGTTACCTACAATTCTCAAGTCTTTCAATGCAATAAAGGGCAAAATAATCATGGGAATTATAGTTCAGAAACATCTGGGGGGCAGTAGTTTGAGATCCTCCAACACCAGATTACTACATTGTGGTTGCACGGGTTTCTTTTCCCTGTTATGTTTGGTTGTACACTAGGCAAGTGCCATTATAAAATGCAGTATAGTGTGGATTAGATGCTGTCCTGTTGGCACCATGTGTAAAACTGATATTATAGCACTGTTCTACAAAGTAACACTCAGTTTTTCTCTTCCAGCAACCAAGGTTTTGGGAACTGTCAAATGGTTTAATGTGCGAAACGGATATGGTTTTATCAACAGGTAGGTTCCTGTCGTTAGCTGCAAGTTCTGTTACCTTAATTATTTGTGTGTGTGTTCTGCATGCAGATGTGCATTGTGTTCAGATGAATGTATGCTGATGGTAATTCCTTTTTGTCTTAGTTGAAGCTTTTTATTGAGCTTCTGGCTGTTATCTTTTATTGCACCCTTTTTTTTTTTTCTTCAACCTTTGCTCCTTACAGCTGAAGAATGTCTTGCATGATGCCAAGTTTGCATAGTACATGTGTTTGCAAAGTTTATCTGCCATAATTATTTCTGACTTAAGCCCTGTTTCTCGGATAAATTGTCTCTTGCCATCAGCTTTTTGAGTCTGGGACAGCAATGGTGACCAGCTAATGCCATTGGTACTAGAATATGTTGCTCTAATCTTTTGATGTGTATGTGTGTAATAATTTATTTATTTTGAATGAATAAACCTTTTTAAGTGTGTTTTCACTAATTGCACCCTCTTGCTTTTTAAAGGGACGACACCAAGGAAGATGTATTTGTACATCAGGTAAGTGTGTACACTATTTAAGACTCATCTTGGAAAATTTTGTGTTTCAGTCTTTGAGTGTAAGATGAAGGAAAATTAAACTTCTTTTCTTGCAGACTGCCATCAAGAAAAACAACCCTAGGAAATACCTTCGCAGTGTAGGAGATGGAGAGACTGTGGAGTTTGATGTAGTGGAGGGTGAAAAGGTGAGATTCCTTTTTAAAGGACTCTGTTCATTATGCACTTCAGACTGTTTAATTTAGAGGCAGTTTAACATTCCCTTTTTCCACAACGGAGAGATTCTTGCTACACCCAAACATATTCTTTGTAAGGCTAATATCACATTCACAAAGGACACTTGTCCACTACTTTTTATTAGGGATGTGCGTTTCGGAATTTTTACGAAATTTCCCGATTCGTGTTTTCGGATACGGCCGAATTTCCGAAAAATTTTAGATCCGAACATTTCAGATCCGAAATGATTTCCGAGCCGAAACGAAATATTTTCGGATTTTGAATCGAAACCGAAATCGGTCGAAATGAGCCGAATCAAAGTTTAAAAATCCGAAAAATCGAACCGAAAAAAAAATCGGTGCACAAGCCTACTTTTTATAATGTGTTGGATAGGTTAAGTGTTTGAGAAAATGTCCAATAGTAGCGCCTTGCCCTTTAGATTTTCATTTAATGTTGGTCTTTAAACGCCAAATTTAATCTGTTTTGACCATAAACCATTACAATGAAATCCAATTAATAGTGTATATGGATATATAGGATATGATGTAGAGAATCTGTTGCTTCATCATTGCGCACGAGACAAATATAAACAAGAATTTGACATTTGCTGGAGCACATTGCAGATCTATTGTATCTCAAATGAGAATCATGTTATCCCCGATAAGGCCGTGAGCATGGAAGGAACGTCTGAACAGGTGTGCTCTCAGTTTGGGTGCCCATGTGGCCACCCTACAAAGCACAGGCCACCTATGTATTTTAGAGTATTTCAGCGCAACTGGTGTAACGTGCAATACTGTTACGCACGTTGCCATGTGGCCCTCCCTGTCGAGCTGTCTCAAAGCTGCAGACACAAGGATGACGCGCTCGTGTGACTCGCCTGATATGTATCAGAGAAAACAAAAGGAGAATATGCATGTTTGGTACAAATCTATTCTAAAAAAGTTCCTCAATCATGTTAGAATAACTGACTTTTTACATCTGTTCAATGTATCAAGTCATACTGTCAAATGTAAATATTTTTCCTCAGGAACATGTCAAGTGAAACAAATCCTAGAAGCTGAGTAAATATTTAACTGCTGAACTTAGACTTCTACATAGGCCTGTTCATGGGTTAAATGACTTCACAGCTATAGGCAGGCTGTCATACAAGCGCATAAAATACTGATTGCATCACTTCCGACTTTTTCATTTACTTAAGTCTTCGCTTTTGTCTTAAATTTACAGTGCCACTAGTGTTTTCTTGGCAAGGTTATCAATCCATTCTGTATTGTCAATATAATTTTTTTTATTTTGAAATAGTAGCAAAACCTCCCTTCCTGCAGGTCTGATCACATGTGTGTAAGCTATGAGCAGGGCCCTCTACACCTCTTGTTTCCATCCTATGTCTGTTTTTATATGTATTTCGTTCCCTTTGGTTATTGTAAAGCGCTGTGGAAACTGTTGGCGCTATATAAATGACAATGTGTTTTTACAATCCAGAATTATTTTTTTTTTTGTCTTAGGGTGCAGAAGCAGCAAATGTAACTGGTCCTGGTGGGGTTCCAGTCCAAGGCAGTAAATATGCAGCAGACCGTAATCATTATAGGCGTTATCCACGTCGCAGAGGAGGTCCTTCACGTAATTTCCAGCCAAACTACCAAGGCAGTGAGGTTGGAGATAAGCCTGAGGAAGCAGAGATTGTACCTGAAGGAGATGGTTCTAATCAACAGCGCCCGTACCGCAGACGGCGTTACCCACCTTTCTATCTGCGAAGACCATATGGACGCAGACCACAGTATTCAAATGCACCTGTCCAGGGTGAAGGCTTAGAGGTAATTCCTTAACTTCCTATCCCACCTTTCAGTATAGCAGGGATAAAAGTAACATTTTCTCCTTTGAACGCTATTGTAACTTGTAAAATCTCAATCTTTGACCTAAAGGCTGTTCTGTTAATCTCTCGCCCACTACAGGGAGCAGAAAACCAAGGAGTGGGAGAACAAGGCAGACCAGTGAGACAGGGCATGTACGGTGGATTCAGACCACGATTCCGCAGGTGATTACCTTTGTTGCATGCTATAGTGAGCTTCCACACCCCCACCTTACCTAATGACTTTAACAAAGGCTTCATCTTTTCAGGGGACCCCCACGTCAAAGACTTCCCAGAGAAGAAGGGAATGAAGAAGACAAAGAGAACCAAGGGGATGCTTCCCCGGGACAACAGCCACCTCAACGTCGGTACCGCCGAAACTATAACTACAGACGCAGACGCCCAGATAACCCTAAACCACAAGATGGTAAAGAGACCAAGGCAGCCGAAACATCAGCTGAGAACACGTCCGCTCCCGAGGCTGAGCAGGGCGGGGCTGAATAAATACCGGCTTACCAACTCTACCACCATCCGGGTTAGTCAATGAGTCTTGACTACCAACTTTTTTTTCTGGTTTTGTCACACTTGTAAATTTTCTAGTTGCAAAGTTGAACGTTTGGCATTAAAACAAACAGGGCTGTAGCCCCACAAGTATTTAACATGCATGAGTTGAAGTATGCAGAAAGTCTTAAGAGTTTTGCAGATATTTATGATTGTAATGTATGAAGACTTGTACATAAACAAGAATATATTTTGAAAGTAAAAGCTTCTATAAAATTTTAAGAAATGTGTTCCTTTATTTTTTTCCCCTTCAGTTTTGTCATCAAAATTCAAGATTGAAATTCCAGCAATAAGAAATGAACAAAGAAATTGGAACTGAAGACCTAAGTGCTTGCTTTTTGCTGTTGACCAGATGTTGTCCTGCAATATAATCTTGCAGTGATGATTTTTATTTTTTATCTCCTTTTGGGAATAACAATTTTTTAAACATATTTTTCGCAATGTACCGTCAAAGGTTTTTAAATTGTTTCCTATCTGGTCAAACTAAAGATTTTTAAGAACCTCATTTTTAATTTGTAATAAACGTACACCTGATTTTTGTTTTTTCAAAAGTCTACAAATAGCAAGCATCTATAAATAAAGGTCTCAACATAAAACGGCCTGGCTTGTGGTTCCTAAAAGTGTCTGTACTTGAATGAATGCACTGTTTAAGCTCCCCTTCATATGGATTAATCAGTTCCCCCTCAAAATTTGGTATTTTGCACAGAACCTACTAAGGCCCTGTTCACACCTGGGCATTATACAGCATGTTCCTACGCACTGTAAATTGCTGAAACATGGAAATCCCATGATTTCCTATGGGGCCCGTTCACACCTGGGTATTTTACAGCATGTAGGAACGTGCTGTAAAATGACATACGCCCAAAGTACAGGAGCTTCTTTGGGGCGCATTCACGGCCATGGACTGTTTTTCACGTTTGCGCATATGAAAAATGCTGAGGTGTGAACCCAGCCTACATCTCAACTTCTCAACATATGGTTCTGCGTATGCAAACACACTGCAGTTACTTTGCCACAACTGATGCATTGGCAACTAATATTTCACAATACCTAGGGTAGCATTATGGGATAGGAAGTGTAGATCTTGGTAACCCCTTGCTCCAGGTGTCTGCTATACCCTCTTGATAAAGCTGAAACTATTGTCGGGTCGCTGCACCTCTTGTGCAGTGGTGATGTCCTTGGCGTTTCAGTACTGGCCAACCTTTCTGGATGAGAACAGTCTGATTTGCATATGGAGCAGTCGTTCCTATAATGGTACAATTGAACCTGAGCAGACCTTTAGTGCTGTTCTCAGGCCCTTCATTCCCCCCCCCCCCCGTGTAGATATGTTAAGGAAACATTACATTCCCCCCCCCCCCCCCCCCATTAAAGATACTTGCATGTGAAGTGTAAAGACGAAGTTACAACTTGAAAAAATGACCATACCTAAACTAAAGGTCTGAATGTGGCAGCAAGCCTCATGGTATAGTTGAAATCATCAGTGTCGTATAAATCTTGTGGGAATTTATAAAATCACTGATTTGTTAAATCATGTACACAGACATAACCGCTTTTAAATCTTGCAGAGCTGATTACAATATGCAGAGGAGGTGGCATAGAACACCTATTCTGGCTGCTATTGTAAAGCGTGGAACCCTTAGATCCTTTCCAATGATGCTTGTACTATTTTACTTCCAATTGGTCAGCCTTGGTGTGTAAAAGGTTATTCTCTAGCCTCTGCATTGCACCGACAGGTGACTTTCACAGTTCAGGGCGATCTTTCACCAAATTCAGGTGAAATATGGGGCAGTTTGGCAACATAGTCCTATAGACCATATTGTCTGCTATTCACGAAGATCAAATTTTGTTTCAATTTGACTGGTTTAAAAAGGCACAGTCCATACTTTTCAATGTCTTCAAATATGTCGAAATAAAGATATTACTTTACAATCTTTTATGCAAAAACCCTTATTTCAGGTCAGGTTTTTTTGTGAAGGACTTGGACACCTATTAGAATAGACTTTTAAACTACTTTTGACTCAAATTTCAGCAAAATACAGTGGCCAATCGCTATATAGTAAATGCACCAGATTTTTGGCAAAATGGAATAGCTGAAGCGTGGTGAAACACGGTGCTCTGCAAATAGACCATTTGTCTCACTGACATTGGAATTGTGGCACCTGGCTTCTGTACTGTTTTTTTTTTTTTTTTCCATTTCCCTTGCCTATGTTCTTCAGCACCGTGTAATTCACTGGCCCACTGTGTGATGTCATGATCAAGATACAAACTATTCTTTCTAACATTTGTTTTTTGGGGGCTTGAAGACCCCCTGTAACAATGCTGAAACTCTTGGTTATGGTTGACATCACAGCCCCTTATTCAGGACAAACCTGTGACACAGGAGGAATGTGGTATCTGCAGGAGAATGGCATGATGCCAGTATTTATCTTCTATGGATTCATTGTCCTTTTCAGCTAGGTATAGGAAACCCAAAAAATAATTCCTAATGTAGGGGGGGCCATTTGTTTGATGGAACAATGTATGCATCCTGACCACTTGTTAAACTGGCCAGGTTCTGTGCAGTCCTGTAGATATTGCTATTAGGGTTATTCAAAGAGAATCAAAAAGTCACCGCATATTCGGTGACTTTGTTCTCAAGTCGGTGCAATTTAGCGATCCCATTTCTTCGACCCTGCAGTGTATTCAGTAAGCCCCACAGGGCTGGCAAAGCTGCTGAACGCACACCGAAACCCACAAAATCTGGATTAACCCTGCGAACACGCTGGAGAAACCCGAGCAGCCGCCGATCAGTACGCAGAGCAGCTGCCAAAAAAAGCACACCGCTGACGAATGGAGTGAGAAAGTGCGCTTGAATGTTTGAAAAGCGAAACACTGTTTGCAAAGAAACTACAGAATGATAATGTCTGAAATTTACACAAGGTCCAATGAATGGTAATAAAAAGGGCTGTTACAGAAAAAAAGGCAATGTTTTTTGCATAAAAATCCCCAAAAATGCATAAACGATACTAAAAAAAATCTATAAATGAGACTTTACTGCAGAATATAATCAACGGTTTATTAGATAGAAAAAACGTTTGCTTGAATGTTTGAAAAGTGAAACGCTGTTTGAAAACAAACTGAGCGAAAATGTCTGAAATTTACATGAGATCCAATGAATGATAATAAAAAGGGCTGTAACAGAAAAAAATAAGTAAACTTTAAAAAAAATTAAAAACAGACTTTTAAAAAAAAATCCAGAAAAATGCTTAATATCCTAAAAAATCTATAAATAAAGAGACTTACTGCAGAATGTTATAACGAACGGTTTATTAGATATTGAATTAAAACAGGAATATTTTTAACATTGAAGTCTATGGAACATTGAAGTCCAAAGCAAAGAACAGGGTTGATTGAATATATCTATTTAATGTATGGGAGTCGTTAATGTACAGTAACTTTCCACTAACACCCGGCAAGGTTGGAATAGTGGTACGAGCCTTTAAGTTAATGGCAGGTTTGGAAGAGGGCCCATGGTTACTTTATAGATTCAAGGCTCCATGGACGATACTAACAGGGTTATTCGAAGAGAATCGAAAAGTCACCACACGTCCGATGACTTTTCATTCTCTTCAATTCGGTGCGATTTGGCGATCCCATTTTGGCGACCCTGCGGTGTATTCAGCAAGCACCACAGGGCCGTCGTAGTGCAGGAAAAAGCCGCCGCAAACCCGGCGAACACTCACCGCAAAACCCGGCGAATGCACACCAAAACCACCAAAAACCTCTGGATTAACCCCGCCGAACACGCCGGAGAAACCCGAGCAGCCGCCGATCACAGCGCAGAGCAGCCGCCGGAAAAACCCGACATCGCAGACGAATGGAGTGAAAAAAAACCCAGTGCGCTTGAATGTTTGGAAAGTGAAACGCTGTTTGCAAAGAAACTACAGAACGAAAATGTCTGAAATTTATATATAAGATCCAATGAATGATAATAAAAAGGGCTGTTACAGAAAAAAGAAAAAACGATTTAAAAAAACAAACGGAAAAAATTATTCACTAAAAAGTCCCGAAAAATGCCTAAAAGATCCTAAAATATCTATTAATAAAGAGACTTTTTCCTGCAGAATATTATAATCAATGGTTTATTAGGTGTTGGATTAAAACAGGAATATTTTTAACATTGAAGCCTATGGAATTCGCCTGAATCACGTGATCTCGATCGCAGCAGGCTGCCGGATGGATCTCAGGCGAGCGGCAGATACTCATGCGGCTGCCGCTCGTTGAAGGAACGAACGCGGCGGCTGCACGATCTGCCGCCGCCGCAAAAAAAATAGTGCAGAGCGCAGCAGCGGTGCCGGCGGCTGAAATTTGCCACCCCCGAATTTCTGCCTCCTGGTACCGCTGCTCCGCTCTGCACCATTGTCGGGCCGGCCCTGAGGCTCACTCACCCATCCTAAAGCATTGTCCTCGCTCAAGGAATATTCACATAAGTAGTTGTTTCCAAGGCACAAACCTTCAAAAAGCCTTCTTCACACGGAACCTGGAGGTAGCATTTTCCCTCACTGGGGAACAAACAGGAACATATAGCCAAATGAGCAATATAAAACTATTTTATTAGGTAAAATAGAAACAAAATCAAAGAAATAACCATATGGTTAAATACAAAATGCTCAAAGGGTTAAAACCCTATTTAACCAAATGGTTATCTCTTTGATTTCATGCTTTTATTTTACATAATAGTTTTATATTGTCCATTTGGCTATATGTTCCCGTTTCCTTAAAGTAGAAAACCATAGATCTAGAAAGATTCACCATCAAACCCACACCCAAAAGCACAAGCTTGTTCACTCTTTTATGGAATATTAGGTGTACAAATAAATGTACGCAACATTGCTGTTTTGTGTGTTTCTAATAAAGTGCTCTATTTCACACATAAATAACATTATCAGGATTCATATACAGTATGTTAAATGAATCCTGCACACAGCCTGATCTGGGTAAAACACGCAAAGAATAGAGGTAAAACACTTCATAGCATAAAGCGCATTTAAGGCAGAATTGTTTATATAAATAAATCCTATCATGTTTACACTCATGTGGTTTCCGAGCCATAGCGGTTCTCTATAGGTCACCTGCGGTCACTTATCCCGGGAGACACTCTTCCTCTTTCATCCACAGTATCCGCAGCGCCTCATGAGAAACAGACCAGACAGAAAGATCCTTCCGTAGTGTGATTCCGCGGAATAGAGGCGCAAGCTATTCTAAAGATGCCTACGTTTTCATCATGGAGATGGTATTTCTCATAGATAAACCACCTCTTTAAAGATGATGTTAAGTGATTTTGCTTTCACAAAATCACTTAAACACTGTACTCTTCCTGACCACTTTACCTTTTTAAAGTGGTCAGGATGTGGGGTGTGCCTCCTTCTACCCCATTCTGGAGCAATTGATAAATGAAGTGGAGTCGTTTCCTCCATCCCACCCAATGTCACCAGCAGCCTGGATTTTTAATTTCTGTTTTTGGTCACTAGATCTATCACTAGTGACATCAGCACGCAGAGAGCGTTCCCACGTCATTGCCTGTGACAGGTGCACCTGCAGCTTCAGTTAGTGTGTTTAGTAATTATTTATGTAAAGAAATGCTTGTAAATGACTCGTGATTATAATAGAAAGTAATGCATTGACCTCTATTCGTCAATTTAAAAAAAAAGCCTTCATTATGTTGGCAGCAGCACCATGTGAAAATTTGTTGATTTACCACCGCCTCCCTCTCACCCTTTTGACTGTGTATTACAGTCTTGAAGCCATATGTCCCATTTAAAGTATGTCTGTGTCCCGTTCGATCCTCTTGATGGCATTATTTCCCCAGGCATAAACATGAAAATAAAGCAATCCCAAGCATGAACACAATGTTGCGTCGATATCGCTTCAGTTACAGACGGCTAACACAGTTTAATCATCGAATAACTATTAGTGGCTTATGATAAAACACCTGAAGACACCTTTGATGACCATTTGGTGTTAAGTGTGGCATGTTTAGTAACGATCTAGTGCTATATTATGGTTTTCTGTGTTTGTGTTTACGAGCATGGAGACAGTGTTTACTCAAGGCAGATTTTATGATAACAATAAATTTCAATGTTCTATGTCCCAGAAACCGCTCCCCAGCCAAAGAATGGTTTAGTTGTGCTGACCTTTGTCTCGATGTTTTAACAGATTGAGACGTAAACCTGGGCATAGGTCTGTGTGTGGGGGCATGCCTAACACACCCAGGCACACCCTAATGTTGGGTGAATCTGCTTTGCATCTTCCCCATGTAATTCTGTACACTTTTTAGGTATTTATAAAGACAGAGAGCAGGGACATTGTAAACACTGATATATTGGTAATCAAATAATGTGCATTTAATATATAATTAGTATATGTTCCATTGGTGTGATCCGATGGATTTAAGGATTCAAATCTGTAGTCTACATTATGTCAAGACCCTTCATTAGACATTGTGGGGTAGATCTGTACCAGGGGTCTAGTCCTAAAAAAGTAAAGGGTTTCGTAAAACAGCAAAATTACATAGAATTTGCACTTCGGCGCACTTTGGCGATTCCATTTTGCCTAAACTACGTTGAATTCGCTATTCCCCGTAGGGTCACCGAAGTGCGGTGAAGATGGAGTCCCTGAAGCCCCACCAAAAAGTTGGAGAACATCGCTGAAGACTGCCGAACTGCACCGAAGTGGCTTTGGAGAAATCCACCAAACTGCAAAGAAAAAAAAAAAAAACTCAACTTTCCTATTCTCCTAATAGGTGTTTAAACCAATAAAAATTTATTAAAATGTGTCTAATAATAAAAAAATGTCCTCTAAAAAATAATGAAAAGGTCTGCTACAGAATAAAAAAAAACCCCTTTTAAAAAAATGTCAAACAAAAATTTCGTACAAAAAGGTGTTAAACAAATAAAGAAATAAAAAGACTTTTTGTTGAAAATGAAAAGAATAAATGTTTAAAAACATGAATAAATAAAAATGATAATTTTTTTTACATTGAATCCTATGGGATTTGCCTGTTTAAACCTGTCAAAGTGAATCACCAATAAACTGTGCATTTCACTGACACTTCAGTGCAGTTTGGCGTTCTGTGAATAGATTAAGCATTACTTCTCTATGGGACAATTTCGCTGCCGCCGAAGATTGCCGAACTGCGGCGAAATGCAGTGTATTTTGCTTTCAATTCGCTTGTATTTGGCGAATTGACAGTTTAGTGAATAGACGAACTGCCACGAAATTGCACTGTGCGGTGAAATTCCCCATTCTGGCAAGTTCAGTGCTTAGTGAATAACCCCTTAAGTGTGGGAATTTACCTAAATTTCTGTCCATGATTCCTGTTATAAAACGGATTGCTTGTGGCTGTAGGAGCTAAACAAAAACAAACAAATGAGAGAAAAGCTCTCAAATGACAGAATAGGAGTGCTAATAAAACATAACTTTAATTAATTATGATGATAAAGATACACTAGTAACCCAACAGTAATTAAAAAACATATACACAGACGTGATATAGAGCTGAGAGAATGAATACGTGTTAATATGTAGCCAATTGGCAGCCCTGGGATGTAGATTGCCACGGCAAAAAAACAAAAAAACAAGAAAAAAGAGCTTCAAATTATAAAGCCGAATTGGCAAATATTAAAGCCAGACGTTTTTAGAACATGCCGGAAGGATTAGAAATCCATATGCATTAAATCAGCAAATCCCGATTACATTATTATGCGTGAGCAGGAGAAAAAGGCATCAGAGTCATAAGACGCACAGGGTGTAAATTGGCAGCTATGAATTAGAACATTGGAGACTGCAAGTTGAATTAGTCAAGGAAAAGCGTACCAAAATTTGAGAACTGTAATAAACAACGTTCATTTAGCTTGGCTACCTTGTATTGCAAAAACAGACAGATACACAATGGTACCACAGTACCAGTAGAATTAATAGCAGACACCGCAGTGCTTGAAATAAGTATGCTGACCATCAACAAGCATAACCACAGAAATGCCAGGTGTACCATGGAGCCCAAAGGGCAAATATTTTACAATCAATTTTCCCTAAAGGGCTGAAAAAATTCAATCGCCTCTCAGCAATAAAATATCACATGACAATATTAAAAGAACAGGACTCGACACGTGTTTCGCCGGTACTTAGACCGGCTTCATCGGGAGTCAGACGAATTGTAATATCGGTACTAAGTGTGCTGTAGCTGGTTAAATACTTTATTAGAGAACAGGTCACGTGAACAAAAGTACCAATCATGTACTGATTGGAAATCAGGTACCAGGTAGTGGTAAACGCTGTGCCGATAGTACTACATTGATAGGTAAAAGATCCATTTATTGGCCAGGAAAGAAGGTCACATGATTCAAAAAGGACCAATAGGTTCAGAGAACAACAAAGAGTTATCGGAGAGATGCCTATTCGGCTAGTACCCCATTGGGTTATCGTTTATGAACTAGACAGACGAGAAATTGTGGAAAAAAAACATTTATGTCTTTAGATAATACCAGGTGTTACATCGCCTTCTGTTTTTTTCCACAATTTCTCGTCTGTCTAGTTCATAAACGATAACCCAATGGGGTACTAGCCGAATAGGCATCTCTCCGATAACTCTTTGTTGTTCTCTGAACCTATTGGTCCTTTTTGAATCATGTGACCTTCTTTCCTGGCCAATAAATGGATCTTTTACCTATCAATGTAGTACTATCGGCACAGCGTTTACCACTACCTGGTACCTGATTTCCAATCAGTACATGATTGGTACTTTTGTTCACGTGACCTGTTCTCTAATAAAGTATTTAACCAGCTACAGCACACTTAGTACCGATATTACAATTCGTCTGACTCCCGATGAAGCCGGTCTAAGTACCGGCGAAACACGTGTCGAGTCCTGTTCTTTTAATATTGTCATGTGATATTTTATTGCTGAGAGGCGATTGAATTTTTTCAGCCCTTTAGGGAAAATTGATTGTAAAATATTTGCCCTTTGGGCTCCATGGTACACCTGGCATTTCTGTGGTTATGTTTGTTGATGGTCAGCATACTTATTTCAAGCACTGCGGTGTCTGCTATTAATTCTACTGGTACTGTGGTACCATTGTGTATCTGTCTGTTTTTGCAATACAAGGTAGCCAAGCTAAATGAACGTTGTTTATTACAGTTCTCAAATTTTGGTACGCTTTTCCTTGACTAATTCAACTTGCAGTCTCCAATGTTCTAATTCATAGCTGCCAATTTACACCCTGTGCGTCTTATGACTCTGATGCCTTTTTCTCCTGCTCACGCATAATAATGTAATCGGGATTTGCTGATTTAATGCATATGGATTTCTAATCCTTCCGTCATGTTCTAAAAACGTCTGGCTTTAATATTTGCCTATTCGGCTTTATAATTTGAAGCTCTTTTTTCTTGTTTTTTTGTCGTGGCAATCTACATCCCAGGGCTGCCAATTGGCTACATATTAACACGTATTCATTCTCTCAGCTCTATATCACGTCTGTGTTAGGGATGTGCGTTTCGGGTTTCGGAATTTCAGAATTTTCACGAAATTTCCCGATTCGTGTTTTCGGACGCGGCCGAATTTCCGAAAATGTTTAGATCCGAAAATGGCAGATCCGAAAAGTTTTCCGAGCCGAAACGAAATATTTTCGGAATTTTCGAATGGACTTGAAATGTGTCAAATCGAAATTTATTGCTTTGAAACGAGGAGAACAGACGTTCCGAAAAAACGAAAATTTCCGAAATTACGAAAAGTCGATACAAAAAATGAGCAAAGTGACCCGAAAATACAAAAAACGGTCGATATTCCGAAAACATGTACAATTCGGAAAAACGAAAATTTCCGAAATTATGAAAAGTCGATACAAAAAACGAGCAAAGTGACACGAAAATACGAAAAATGGTCGATATTCCGAAAAAAATGTACACGAAAAACGAATCGAGCCGAACCGAATCGAAACAGAAATCGGTCAAAACGAGCCGAATCGAAAAGTTTAAAAATCCGAAAAATCGAACCGAATCGAACTGAAAAAAAAATCGGTGCACAAGCCTAGTCTGTGTATATGTTTTTTAATTACTGTTGGGTTACTAGTGTATCTTTATCATCATAATTAATAAAAGTTATGTTTTATTAGCACTCCTATTCTGTCATTTGAGAGCTTTTCTCTCATTTGTTTGTTTTCGTTTATCTACCAGGTTTAGTCCTATTTAGGAGTGTCCATCCCAGATCTCCAATTTCCGTGGGGTGGGGTGATTGTCTGCCTTCACTTGTTGTGGAGGCTTTCCTCTTTTTTCATGATTATGGCTGTAGGAGCTGCATCGCTTCTTTATTTGTGACACTGACATTCCTATGGCAGATGCAGAGAAGCTGCCCTTCTCGGGCATTCCCAGTGTACCTAATCCCTGGAAAAACCCTTATATATAGACATTTTTATAGAATTGTGTCTAAATAGACAGGTATTGCAGCTTCCTAGTATGTTAGCCATATGAGAACTAAGTTCCCTCAGGTAAAAAAGTGAGTGAACTGTGTTCCTGGGCATTCCTGATGGACCTGACCCCTGTACTGTGGTCTGCAACATCAATGAATAAACTTTGGCCATTTTGAACTGCTGATCTTCATTGAACACCAATAGAAACATTGGTAAAAACAACACTGAAAGACTTGGACCGAAACTATGGTGAAACCATTTGGCAATCTACGGTGGTTAACATCAGCAGAGACTACCCCATCTCAATTTGCACTGAGAACTACCCTGATCAGCTTCGGCAGAAACTACAGTGGAAAGGATGGTGGAAAGAACTGTAAACTACATTGCAAGCTCCCCAAATAGAGAATTCTCCATAGTTTCAACCTTCTTCATCCACCATGGCCACCATCCATCATTCTCTCGAACTTTTTGACCAGAGTCCGCCGTTCTTTCAGTGATATAACCAGGGCTGGATTAAGATCTATATGGGCCTGGAGCTGAATATTTTGGTGGCTTCTTTTGGAATTTAGTGAAATGAAAATATATTTCAGGTTATTTAATATTGCAGATATGGCTCTTTCTAACCAGGCAGATACTGTGTGAGTAAATTTACATTCAGTTTTCAATCATTTATAGCATGTAAAATTATTGTTTCACATTTTATCATCCAAACCTTTGTGGTTATATATTCTATAGGGAATTCTTGTTAAAAAAATTGAAATGGGAACCTGTTACTGCATTTTTTAACCAAAAAATGAAATATTTCCCTTGTGTTTTGGAGGATGGTGTTTTATGAATAATATGACTATGCATAAACCATTGACCTTGCTCCCTACATGGGAAATGAGAAGGTGAGTAACGGCAGTGGTATTGCTCATTTTATACATGACAAATGGACAATGCCATCGCTTTGGAACTAAAATTAAATAAAATTTATTTTTTCTTTTCTTTTAGATTTTAAAATGGTCAAGTTTGGTATCAATGCAAAGGCCAGACTCTGACCTGTCCAATGTCACCTAACTTGACCTTGTGAGGTGTAAAGATTAGTGACGCAGGGTTCCAAAGTCCCACCAGTGCTCCTCGCTGGAATGCAGAGGTTTAGGTTTTTGATGTAACAATTCGTAACAACGGATTGTGCCATCACCTCCACACTTGTTGGTGACATGAGAAATGAGATGGTGAGTTAGTGCAGCATCATTGTTCACTTTATAATTAACCACTTCAATGCGGTGGATGCGCTCAGCGCATCCAACCGCATTGGTACTTCGCTGCGGAGGACGCGCTGAGCGCGTCCTCCCTTTGCAGCCGCGATCAGCCGGTATTCCATCGATGTCATCGATGTCAGCCCAGCCTCCGGGACCCCGGCGGGCACGATAGGCGTCATCGCGCATGCGCGATGATGTCTATTTCAGGCACCCCCCCCCCCCGCCATTGCAGGGAAGGTGCCTGAAGGGGAGGGGCCTCCCCTTCCCCGCAGGCCAGCGATTAAAGACAGGCACCACCTGGAAGGGCACAGCCTGCCCTTCCAAGCGGTGCCTGTCTTTAATCCCTAGGGGGCTGGATCGCGATATGGCGCCAACATGCGCCGTATCGCAGTCCCCTCCCGGAGCTGGCCGACATCTTGGATGTTGGCCAAGCTTCTGGGATATCCCCCTAATGACTGGCGTCATCGCGCAGAGCGCGAAGGCGCCAGTTTTGAAATTATCCCCTTGCTGCCACCTATAGTGGAGATAGGGGGTTCCAATGAACCCCCTATCTCCCGATCCGTGCCAGCTAGGGGTTAATGTTTGCTATCATTTGAACGGCCAGAGCGTGGCCTTTCCAATGATACCAAACATGACCATGTAAAATGTAAAAAAAAAAAAAAAAAAAATATTAACCCCTCCCGACCGCGGACGTACCATGTACGTCATTGCAGCGGGTCTCTCTTAGACCCGCTGACGTACATGGTACGTCCTGCCGTTTTTGAGCTGCTGGAAGCGATCGGATCGCTTCCAGCAGCTCAAACGCCATTGCAGGATGCCTGGGAGTCCAGGCATCCGTGCAATGGCCGTTAGAAGTGCCGGGGCACCATGTGATCGCTCCCCGGGAGCGATCTACATCCGGTTGCACCGGAGAGGTGCCCGGCACTTCTACAGAGCGCTGGAAGCGATCGGATCGCTTCCAGCTGCTCTGAGCATATTACAAGGATGCCTCGACATCGAGGCATCCTTGTAATATACTTACCTGCCGCCGGTCCGTCCGTGATCGCTCCCCCCGAGCGATCACTTCCGGTAGCGGCAGGAAGTACTGAGTGCCACGAGGTATCGTGGCACTCAGTACAAAATCGATCACTTCAGTGATCAGGTGCTCTGCTGGGTGCCTCGAGGGATCAAGGCACCCAGCAGAGTAAAAAAAAGTGAAAAAAAAGTGTAAAAGAAAAATGTGTAAAAAAAGTGTAAAAAAAGAAAAATAAATAAAATAAACTGACAGTTAGGGTTAGGTTAGGGTTAGGGTTAGGGTTAGGGTAGGGTTAGGGTTAGGGGTAGGGTTAGGGTTAGGGTTAGGGGTAGGGTTAGGGTTAGGGGTAGGGTTAGGGTTAGGGTTAGGGTAGGGTTAGGGTTAGGGTAGGGTTAGGGTTAGGGTTAGGGGTAGGGTTAGGGTTAGGGGTAGGGTTAGGGGTAGGGTTAGGGTTAGGGTTAGGGTAGGGGTAGGGTTAGGGGTAGGGTTAGGGGTAGGGATAGGGTTAGGGTTAGGGTTCTAAGGGCAGGGTCAGGGGTAGGGTTAGGGTTCTAAGGGCAGGGTCATCTTGGGGCTGAGTGGGATGTTCCTAGCCTGCCTCATCAGAGAGGCAGGCTAGCAACATCCAATCAGAAGTTAGAAAAAATCAAAATAAAATTTCTAATTTGTCAGGTCAGGCCAATATTTTGTAAATATTGGCTCTGACCTCTGTGATTCTCCCTCCCTCTCCTCACTTGTGTTTTGGTGAGCGAGAGAGAGAGATCAGATTTGACAGGTTAGAGATTTTAGTGAGATTTAGTGAGATTAGAAAAATTGAGGCAGATTTAGAGAGATTTTAGGGAGATTTAGAAGAATTGAGGCAGGTTTAGAGGGATTTAGAGAGATTAGGTGTTTATTTGTATTTTCTTGTGAAACCCAACGGTTCTTCTAAGAACCAACAATCCGCTTATATATATATAATAATTATAAAATTTTATAATCTATTATATATAATGTCTGAGAGGGTGTACAGCGCCGAGGAGGCATATGCCATCCTGGCGTCAGAATCTGAGGCATCTGCGTCAGACTCAGACCCTCATTTCGACCCCGCTAACTGCTCAGAGGCGTCGCTAGATACATTATCTATGCTGGCTGATGTATCTAGTGATGTTTCTGATGCAGATCCTGGGTCACCACCTGCCAGCAGGAGACGCACAGCTCCAGCTGAGGAGTGGGTAGTGCCTCATCGCCAGAGGCCAGATATCCCTCCTTTCACGGCAAATCCTGGCATCAATATTGATGTTGCAGGATTTACCGCCACACAGTTTTTGCAGGTGTTTATGGGGGATGATTTGTTGGCCACATCGTGGCCAATCAAAATCTGTATGCCCATCAGCATTGTGCTGCGAAGCCAGACTCCTACTTGGCAAGGCAGCAATGGACCCCGCTAGATGTGCCAGAATTTCTGAAATTCTGGGCACTTACTATGCTGAGGGCATCATAAAGAAGCCCTCAATTCGCTCCTGCTGGAGCAGTAGCCCCATCTGCTCTACCCCCATTTACCTCCAATCAATGTCACGTAGAAGGTATGAAAACATTTTGCGTTTCATGCACTTCAGTGACAACAGCCTGTGCTCCCCTAGAGAGCATCCCCAGTTTGACAGGCACCAGACTTTTACATTTTATTCGTACATTTTTATGTTCTACAATTGGTGCTGTATTTTGCCAAAATCTTTGCACACCTATGCATGGGGGGCATGGGTGTACTCAGGGATCTTGCAGAAAACAACCTGGAGAGTTTTCATGCAGTAACAAACAACAGTGTCTGCTAAGGCTAGGGTCAGACGAGCGTGATTTCTACGGACTGTACGTCCGTGCAGTACGGACATCGTCAGTACGGAAGACGCAGTAGTGGTCACACAGTCCGTTTTTTCACTGACATTTATTTTTTGACAGATGTAGGAGGGACAATAAATTCAATTGCAAAACCATTTTGTCCGTGAAAAATGCAGGACGTATAAATGCAGTCCGTCTGACCACGTTCCATCACTCACACACAAAGCTATGCAGACGTTGCGGACGCAGCGCACTTTGTGCGGCCGTTCTAGCGGTTCTACGTTCTTGCCTGCCTTGCGTCCGTGGGCCGCGGCCGTTGTGCGTCCGCAGTTCAGTGCGGACGTACTTCGTGTGTCGGGCTCCATTGGACTTTATGTCATGCTATCACGGACGTACTTTTAGGCGCGATCACGGACGTGAACACTACGCTCGTCTGACCCTAGCCTAAATCACAGTCCAAAACTACTGTGGGCGTAAAAATCTGAAATTTGAAAAATTACCGCCACACACCTTGTTGCCAAATGTTTTGGGCTAAAACCGTTGCATCCATGGCATCAAAGCACTCCATATGCAATACCTTGGGGTGTCAACATAACAAATATAAACAATTTTCTGGCAATAATTCAAACTGGGGTATGCGGTAGACCCAAAACCAAAGATAGGCCTAGCTGAAGAAATAATCTCAATTTCAACTCTAATGACAAAGTCATAAAAATTGTATTTGAACCTTCCCAAAATCCTGGCAAACCTAGGCATGGGGGGCATGGGTGTACTCAGGAGATCTTGCAGAAAACAACCTGGAGAGTTTTCATGCAGTAACAAACAACAGTGTCTGCTAAATCACAGTCCAAAACTACTGTGGGCGTAAAAATCTGAAAATTGAAAAATTACCGCCACACACCTTCTCAAATGTTTTGGGCTAAAACCGTTGCATCCATGGCATCAAAGCACTCCATATGCAATACCTTGGGGTGTCAACATAACAAATATAAACAATTTTCTGGCAATAATTCAAACTGGGGTATGCGGTAGACCCAAAACCAAAGCTAGGCCTAGCTGAAGAAATAATCTCAATTTCAACTCCAATGACAAAGTCATAAAAATTGTATTTGAACCTTCCCAAAATCCTGGCAAACCTATGCATGGGGGGCATGGGTGTACTCAGGAGACCTTGCAGAAAACAACCTGGAGAGTTTTCATGCAGTAAAAAACAACAGTGTCTCCTAAATCACAGTCCAAAACTGATGTGGGTGTGAAAATGAAAAATGACCACCAAACAGTATCTAATTTGTTTGGAGCAAACGGATGCATCCATAGCATAAAAACACTCCATTTACAATACTTTGGGGTGTTAGCTTACCAAATATATGCACGTTCATAAAACTGGGGTATGTAAAAAGGCCCCTAAAAAGAAGATAAGCAAAGAAGATACTGTATGTCAAATTAGAAAATTGACAAGCACATGTCAAAGATTGGCGTAGCACCCCAAAAACAACAGAACAAATCTATATATGGGTGGTATCAATTTACTCAGAAGATGTTGCTGAACATATTTTGGGGTGTTTTTTGGCAGTAACCCATAACTGGATTTGACAATTCATGCCTAAAGTACAATGTGTGTGAAAAAATAACACAAAAAGTGACTACCTGAAAGTTTGACAAAGAGCTAGTGCATGGAAAGTGTTAAAATACAACTCTTTGAAGCACCCTAGGGTGTGCCCTTTCTAAAAATATATGGTTTGATGGGGGTAAATTACTTTGGCCGGCTTCAAAAATGTCCCAAATAGGACATGGGTGCATGATGACGAAATGTGAAAATTCCAAGTTGGAAAACTGAAATGCGCACCCCCCAAATAAGGCCTTTTAGCCCCCAAATGACCCGACATACCTATACATGGGTGGTATCAATTTACTCAGAAGATGTTGCTGAACATATTTTGGGTGTGTTTTTTGGCAGTAACCCATAACTGGATTTGACAATTCATGCCTAAAGTACAATGTGTGTGAAAAAATAACACAAAAAGTGACTACCTGAAAGATTGACAAAGAGCTAGTGCATGGAAAGTGTTAAAATACAACTCTTTGAAGCACCCTAGGGTGTGCCCTTTCTAAAAATATATGGTTTGATGGGGGTAAATTACTTTGGCCGGCTTCAAAAATGTCCCAAATAGGACATGGGTGCATGATGACGAAATGTGAAAATTCCAAGTTGGAAAACTGAAATGCGCACCCCCAAATAAGGCCTTTTAGCCCCCAAATGACCCGACATACCTATACATGGGTGGTATCAATTTACTCAGAAGATGTTGCTGAACATATTTTGGGGTGTTTTTTGGCAGTAACCCATAACTGGATTTGACAATTCATGCCTAAAGTACAATGTGTGTGAAAAAATAACACAAAAAGTGACTACCTGAAAGATTGACAAAGAGCTAGTGCATGGAAAGTGTTAAAATACAACTCTTTGAAGCACCCTAGGGTGTGCCCTTTCTAAAAATATATGGTTTGATGGGGGTAAATTACTTTGGCCGGCTTCAAAAATGTCCCAAATAGGACATGGGTGCATGATGACGAAATGTGAAAATTCCAAGTTGGAAAACTGAAATGCGCACCCCCCAAATAAGGCCTTTTAGCCCCCAAATGACCCGACATACCTATACATGGGTGGTATCAATTTACTCAGAAATGTTGCTGAACATATTTTGGGGTGTTTTTTGGCAGTAACCCATAACTGGATTTGACAATTCATGCCTAAAGTACAATGTGTGTGAAAAAATAACACAAAAAGTGACTACCTGAAAGTTTGACAAAGAGCTAGTGCATGGAAAGTGTTAAAATACAACTCTTTGAAGCACCCTAGGGTGTGCCCTTTCTAAAAATATATGGTTTGATGGGGGTAAATTACTTTGGCTGGCTTCAAAAATGTCCCAAATAGGACATGGGTGCATGATGACGAAATGTGAAAATTCCAAGTTGGAAAACTGAAATGCGCACCCCCCAAATAAGGCCTTTTAGCCCCAAATGACCCGACATACCTATACATGGGTGGTATCAATTTACTCAGAAGATGTTGCTGAACATATTTTGGGGTGTTTTTTGGCAGTAACCCATAACTGGATTTGACAATTCATGCCTAAAGTACAATGTGTGTGAAAAAATAACACAAAAAGTGACTACCTGAAAGATTGACAAAGAGCTAGTGCATGGAAAGTGTTAAAATACAACTCTTTGAAGCACCCTAGGGTGTGCCCTTTCTAAAAATATATGGTTTGATGGGGGTAAATTACTTTGGCCGGCTTCAAAAATGTCCCAAATAGGACATGGGTGCATGATGACGAAATGTGAAAATTCCAAGTTGGAAAACTGAAATGCGCACCCCCCAAATAAGGCCTTTTAGCCCCCAAATGACCCGACATACCTATACATGGGTGGTATCAATTTACTCAGAAGATGTTGCTGAACATATTTTGGGGTGTTTTTTGGCAGTAACCCATAACTGGATTTGACAATTCATGCCTAAAGTACAATGTGTGTGAAAAAATAACACAAAAAGTGACTACCTGAAAGTTTGACAAAGAGCTAGTGCATGGAAAGTGTTAAAATACAACTCTTTGAAGCACCCTAGGGTGTGCCCTTTCTAAAAATATATGGTTTGATGGGGGTAAATTACTTTGGCCGGCTTCAAAAATGTCCCAAATAGGACATGGGTGCATGATGACGAAATGTGAAAATTCCAAGTTGGAAAACTGAAATGCGCACCCCCCAAATAAGGCCTTTTAGCCCCCAAATGACCCGACATACCTATACATGGGTGGTATCAATTTACTCAGAAGATGTTGCTGAACATATTTTGGGGTGTTTTTTGCAGTAACCCATAACTGGATTTGACAATTCATGCCTAAAGTACAATGTGTGTGAAAAAATAACACAAAAAGTGACTACCTGAAAGATTGACAAAGAGCTAGTGCATGGAAAGTGTTAAAATACAACTCTTTGAAGCACCCTAGGGTGTGCCCTTTCTAAAAATATATGGTTTGATGGGGGTAAATTACTTTGGCCGGCTTCAAAAATGTCCCAAATAGGACATGGGGGCATGATGACGAAATGTGAAAATTCCAAGTTGGAAAACTGAAATGTGCACCCCCCAAATAAGGCCTTTTAGCCCCAAATGACCCGACATACCTATACTTGGGTGGTATCAATTTACTCAGAAGATGTTGCTGAACATATTTTGGGGTGCTTTTTGGCAGTAAACCTTAAAGTTCACAGTACATGTATTCTTAAATTGCGTTCAAAAAAAAAAATCACCAAAATTTTTTTTTTTTTCAAACTTTGGCATAGATTTGTGGTAAAAATGGTTTGCATGGAAAGAGTCAAAATACCCCAAGTTTAATACCTTGA